>KV417481.1:1122867-1168487 GCA_001630335.1 Athelia psychrophila | reverse complement strand
CAAAGCTGTCCGCCATGGACGAAGGGGACAGGCTGGGACTATACTCCGTGGCATTCGAGACAGCGGAGCCCGACTCTGACTCCAACGATGAGGAGCCCATGCCGGGGCTGCTGTCCTGCTCGGACAGCAGTGACGACGGTGGTCCCGGGTTGCTGGCTGTGCGTCCTGAGAGCGACGACGGGGAATCTGGGGACTACGCTTCCCCCCGCTCGCTCTGCACGCTAGAGCTGTCTGACGACAGCGAGTCTGTCAACTTGACGACCAACGCGTACAACGGGGACTCACCTCGCCGTCCCGACAAATGGTCCGACGTGCCCGACGACTGGACTAGCAGAGACGCATCCGGAATGGTCACGCACGAATGGCGCGTCCGCCCTGAACTGGTGGACGCTTACCTTGAGATGGACTCCATCGCGAGCACACTTCAGCGCGCTGCTTGCGCTCTGATCATGAGTGCCCCGTACCCAGGTGATGACCTGAACAATGGGGACGCCCGACGCATTGATCGCTTCGTATTCGTGCGGTTTGGGAGCCCTCATACCTACTCCCTGTGTGATCGACATCGCCAGGGAAATCTCATCCTCGAACTCTCGGACCTGGCTCACGCTGACTTCGATATCGTGAGCTGGTACCGGCAGATGACGAAACTAGTGGATCTTACCTCTGGTGACGTGGATGTCTATGACACTCCCGAGGCCTTTATACCAGACGCGGTGCTGGAGGATCGCCGTGACCACGCTGGCCGCTTCGACGGATTTGTCCCCATGTTCGAGTGGTTCCCGCCTGGAACGCCCTCTCGGTCTGAGGACTCGAGCGAGTGGGATTCGGATGACGAAGAATCACCTGACGACGACACTGAAAGCGGTGGCTCGTCTGACATGTTGGCGTGGGTCTCGCAGCTCGAGCTCTGCGCTGTTCGACCGGCGGCTGACATCAACGCGCTGCAGCGGAACGCTGCACGCGTGAAAGGCGCGTCGACCGGTGTTGACCGGTTGTGCCCTCGACCTGTCGTGGTTGTCGTGAAGGTCAACGGGCAGCCCTGTCGAGCCCTGATAGACACGGGCTCGTTGTCTGACTTCATGTCGACGACGTTGGCTGATCAGCTCAAGGTGAGTTACGAGGAGTTGGAAAAACCACTAACCTTGCAGCTCGCCGTATCTGGGTCCCAGAGCAAGATCACTCGGCGCGCACACGTCAAACTGGAATACCAGAAAATCAGCGAAAAGCGCGCGCTCGATATAATCAACATCGACGCGTATGACCTCATTCTAGGCACCCCGTGGCTGTATCAACATGGCGTCTCAGTCGGATTTAATCCGGCCCAAGTGACGGTGCGTAGCGACGTTTCCCTGCCTCTCAAGGGAGATCAAGTGCTCACCCTGGAATGCAGATCCGCGGAGCTCCATCGCAGTCTGATTGAGGAACTGAGGGCGCAGCTGGTGGAATATGCAACTGAGATTTGCAAGGAGGCGAAGGATACCCCGCTACCTCCATTTCGCGATATCAACCACCCTATACCCCTGATAGACGAGAATAAACGTTATTCTTGGCGTCCTTCGAAGTGCCCTGAGGCCATGAAGCCCTTGTGGCGCGAAAAACGCGATGATTACCTCGCCACCGGGCGCTGGCAGTTTCAGAGCGGGTCCAACGCTGTCCCCATGCTTATGTTAAAAAAACCATCCAAAGATGGGGTATTGAGACTTCGCACCGTGTGTGACACTCGAGAGCGGAATGCTAATTCGAGGCGTCTGTCCTCGCCGCTCCCGGACATCGAGGCAATCCTGAGAAATGTCGTGTCTCACAAGTATCGGTCCCTGCTCGATGGCAAGGACGCGTACGAGCAGATACGAATTGTCGCGGCCGACGTCAAAAACTCGCTGTTCGCCACTCCGGATGGCACCATGGTGAGCCTGGTTATGCAGATCGGAGACTGCAATGCGTCAGCGACATATCAATCAATAATGAATCAGATATTCTCTGACCTCATTGGTGTTATTCTCGATGTTTATCTTGATGACATTGTTGTCTACTCGGACACGCCCGAGGAGCATGTCGCTCATGTAAGGATTGTGATTGACCGCCTTCGTGATAATAAATTTTTCCTGTCAGCGCACAAGCTCTTCTTTTTTAAAGATGAGTTGCACTTACTAGGGCATGTAATCGACAGCGAGGGCATCCGTATGGACCCCGCTAAGGTCGACCAGGTGGACAAATGGAAAACACCAACGAACAAATCGTTGCTCGCCTCGTTCATTGGCTCGGTTGGCTACTTGGCGCCCGGTTGCATGAGCATCCGCATTCCCATGCAGCGACTCTCGAAGATGGCCGCGCCGACGACGCCCTGGGCATGGAACGAGACGGAACAGAGGGCGTTTGACCTTGTCAAACGCTCCGTCACCAACTGGCGTGACCTGCGTCGGCAGGCAATCAACTACTCGCCTGGCGCGCCACCAATCAACTTGGTCACGGACGCGAGCTTCACCGGCGGAAGCGGTGTTGTGTCGCAGGGCAGCGACTGGCTCGATTCAAACATCGTCGCGTTCTGGTCCGGGAAATTTAATTCTGCGCAGCAGAACTACCCGGTCCACGAGCAGGAATTATTAGCTATCGTTGAATCTCTTAAAAGGTTCAAGCACTTACTGCATGGTGTGAAATTTCGCATATTCACAGACCATAAGGGTCTACTGTGGATCACGACTCAGAAGAATCTGAGTCCGCGGCAGGCACGCTGGTTAGAGGAGATCTCGGAGTTCGACTTCGAGATCATTCACGTACCAGGCGCGCAGAACATCCTCGCTGACGCGCTGTCGCGCATTTACAGCGACGACCAGAAGGGCACTGTACGCGCTGCGTCGGAGTACCTGGTCGAGGTCGATGACGACCGCCCTGCCAAGCTGATCCTGAACCTGATCTCGGCGCCGTGCTATATCGGCGGCCCCCTATTTTTGGGCGCTGCCCGCAAGTCGAGGGTGCCGTCCGGAGCGCGAGCCGCGTTCCCGAATGCTCGGAAAGTCGTACTCAAGTTGAGAGGCCCGGCTGAACCGCTAGAGGGCGAGGCAAGTCTCCTGGATTTAAACCCAGGAGAGTTGATAGAGACTACAGAAGGTATTAGCAGTCCAGACGCAGTACCAATCATAACTCACCTTGATGAGCCCGTCCCGGAACTCGAAGCACTTAATCCTGCTGAGGAGATCCTAAGCGAAGCACCAGTAGGACTCACTGAGATCATGCATGCTGGTGACCCGTCGCTAGACATTCACCAACGCCTCGTAGGTCGATACAATGAGGACGCGCTGTTCAAGATCATTCTAGATGATCCGACAGCGCATAAGAATTTTGAAGTGAGCAATGGACTCGTGTTCATTAAAGAAAAAGACTCACGGTTATTATGCATCCCCGATATCCTGGTAGGCGAGAGGAGAATACGTGAGATGCTGATTAGTCACGCTCACTCGATCCTCGCTCACCTTGGGGCGAAAAAGACGATCACGTATCTGAGGGAGAACGTGTGGTGGCGCGGCCTGTCTGCCGACGTACACGCGTTCTGTGAATCCTGCGGCGTTTGCGCCTCGTCGAAATCGAATACGCACTCTCCGTATGGTCTCCTAAACTCTCTCGAGGTTCCAGACAGGCCGTGGGAGACACTCGGCGTGGACTTCGTTGGTCCTATGCCACTGTCGCAGACCGTTAGCGGCTCGTTCGATATGATCATGGTCGTGATCTGTCACCTTACAGCTATGGTACATCTGATCCCCACCCTCTCGACTTACAAAGCGAAGGACATTGCTGAGGTAATGTTCGACCATGTCTACAAACATCACGGACTACCCTGTAATATCGTCAGCGACCGAGACTCGCTATTTACCAGCACGTTCTGGGAGCGCTTGAATGAGCTTACCGGAACGCAGCTACGAATGTCGTCCGCTTACCACCCTATGTCCGATGGGACAACGGAGCGCGCAAACCGCACCATGACGCAAATGCTGCGCCAGTGCATTCGCACAGATCAGCGCGACTGGGCCAAGCACCTGCCCGCAGTCGAGTTCGCTATGAACTCGGCGAGCTCGGCTACGACCGGATACTCCCCCTTCTTCTTGAACACGGGTCGCATGCCCAGATCTATGATCTGGAACAACGATTCTGCGTTCCCCGGCGTCAGAGCATTCGCGCAAAAAATGAAGGATGCGCTACTTACGGCGCATGACGCAATTCTGGTGGCGCGGGTCAAACAGACCCGCATGGCAAATCGCAAGCGTAAGGAGGCCCCTTTCAATGAAGGCGACCTCGTATACTTGTCCTCGGAGAATATCACGCTGCCCAAGGGCCGCGCGCGCAAGCTCGCGCCCAAGTACGTGGGCCCCTATAAAATATTAAAAGAGTTCGAGAATAACTCGTTCAAATTAGACTTACCCTCTGAGCTTAAGCAGCGCGGGATCCATGACTCATTCCACGCGCAGCTGCTTCGAATCCACATCCCGAATGATGATCGGCGATTCCCTGGCCGACAGGTGGCTCAATTAGCTTCTGTTGGAAATTCAGAGGAATGGGCCGTTGATAAAATAAATTCTCACCGTGGCAAGGCCCGTGATGCCGAATTCGAGGTTATCTGGAAGTCCGGGGACTCCGCGTGGATGCCGTACCACGAGGTTCGACATCTCGCGCCCCTCTCCAACTATCTCGAAGCCATAGGTGTGGATGGCATCAGCCGGCTGGGTGCTGGCAAGGCCCCCGAAGATCCTATCATTTCTCTTTCATCAATAAACTTATCCCATGACGGAGATTGGGCTCCCCTTGATGATTGGATAATCCTGAGTGAGACTGATCGCGAATTAGCCCCTGAAACTGGAATTGGTTTTAAAACCACTGAGATCGGAATTGTGGACTTACCCAATTCTTTTTCCCCCTCTCCGATGACTGAGTCCCCTCAGACTCCCGTGCAAGCTCCTGCCCGCCCTGCCCGCGCTGGCAGTGAGCAAATGCTCTTCTCGATGGAACTCCTCGACCGCGACATGTCCATCCCGTGCACCCCTAACACCCATCCTTTGCCGCCCGACTACATCCAATGGGTGTTGGTCGAGCAGCATAGGTTCCCGGTGCAGATGCCGCCTTGGATCCCACACACCCGTACCATGGTCAATGGTCGCTCGACCATTACCCTGCTCCCGACCGCTCCTGCCGCCACCCCTGGTGCAACAGGTGTCGCCGCCGGACCGGAAGTCGCCGCCGCCCCACCAGCGTCGACCGTAAACCGCGAGCACCTCGTGGAAGACAGGCTCTTCCAACTAAATGACTCCATCCGCGAGATCGCGGTGAACTCCAGCCGAGCCTCGCTAGGTGAGCTTGGTGGCTATGAAGTTGTTAGCCTGCCTGACGTGAATTTAGCTCAAGCTGAACTCGGACGTACCTTCGGCGGTCGTGTTCGCGGCCCGGCCGATCGCTCTAATGCGTCGCCCTACTACCGTGGCCAGGGCCGCGGTCGTCAGATGGGTGGCCCCCAGCAATACCAAGGGTTCCACCATGGTGGACCTCCCCCCGGATTCGACAAATCCTTCCGCGGCCAGAACCGCGGGCGCGGTGATCGTGGGCGCCGCGGCCCATTCCGTTCCCCTGCCGATGACGGTCAACGCGGAAACCATGGGCGCGCTGAACCTACCGTCCCCGGAGTGCGCCCCGGAGAGCTCGATGACGACGCCTGCCTGCACACCGAGCACGCGTTCGCCCCGTGTGTCAGCGCCATTCGGGCTCCTGTGACAGATGCCGACCTCGACAAACTCTCCGCCGCCGCCGCAGTGTACAAGTCCATGGGCATTGTCCTCCCCGGCACCTCTATGGAGGAGCTCATCCTCGTCCAGCGCCGGAAGCTGAATGCCCGCAAATTGGATGCCCAGAGGATGGGCCTAGGGGTTGAAGCCCTCAACCTCTCCGACTCCGACGCTGATGGCGAGGTCGATCCTGACCTCGTCGCTGGACCCTCGGGCTCGAGGGACCCCGCCACTGCTCAGCCCGCTACGGAATCTCCGGCGTCCGCCGCTCAGGCCTCTTCCTCCGCTGCCGCAAACACCCCCGCATTGATGGCTTCCAGCATAGCCGACATTGAGATGACTGGGGCTTGAGTAGTACCACGTTGTAGAACTAGAGGGCGTATGTAAGGATCGCTACCGGTGTATTTCCGCTACCAGCGTTCTCACGCCTTATTCCCATCTTATCGTTTCCCCTGTCCTTACTTGTAGAAAACATATATATATTAGAGTAACTACCTTGTATTACTCTAGGCTTTCTTTTCCCCCCCGAAACAACGAACTCCTTTACAGTTCCTACCTGTGCTCGACTTCGACAACCTTCGGCCTGAAAGTTTCTCTCACGTGAACGCTTAGCAAGCTTCAAGAACTTGCGCGCGTTTCACAGAGACGCCTGATCGAGAAACTGCCCGATTCGGTCGTGTGTGGCGCGACAGTCGTTCGTCTTCGTTTTGCTCGACTACGAACTCGCACTCATATAGATAGATGGAATGTATTTGTAGGTACATGTATTAGCTACGTTACTATAGTCTCCAACTCTTAATCGAACCTGTGTTGAACGAGATCGGCGCGCGACACAATTGCATTTCACACAAAACAGCACTGGCAGTAGCAATAGTATTACCTGTACTCACCACTGGGCATCAGGGTTTATCGTACCGCGAACAAGAGCATTTCAAGGATTGGCGATAGGGGAGGGTACTAGCAGGTGTTCCAAAAAAACAGCAGAAGGTATTATGGGTGGAAAATTGAGGTGCCAAAAAGAGACGGAAAGCAAGACAAAAAAAGAAGTTTAGAGGGAAACAGGGGAGGCGGTTAATAATTAGAGACAAAATAGAGTTTTAATAAAGATTAGTACGGGAGGAAAGGAGAGAAATGAAGGCGTGAGAAGTTAGGGGGACGAGCGCCTAAAGTGGGCAGTGTCCGGCAGGGAAAAAAATGGCGTGGAAACCGAGGTAAGAACAAACTCATCCACCTATAAATAGGGGACTCGTAATTTACAAATTGAAATAGCCAACCGGGGAAAAGGCTATCAATCGCAAATCCTCATTGATATTACTCAGGAACGGTGAGGTCCATTAAGAACATCCTATCTGCAAGTACATCTGTATACCACCCACGGAATGCTTCCTTTGTAAACCCAGTGCGCTTAAACTCGTGGTAAGCGATGAAGCTTCGATGAAGAGCAGAAGAGGGCGAACCGATGGATTCAGATATCGGCCATGTCCCGGCGCCGGACTGCCGACTGTGATTGGGGCCGATGCAAGCAAAGAATTCATAATCACGAGTCAACGTTGGGTAACCTACATGTACATGCAACCGCTACTTCTCGATGCCGTTTCGCATGCTGCGCCAGTGTGGACGCTTATTATCTCTGAGAAAACGGCTGTTCGCACTGGTTCTGGGAAAGTAGGGTCGGCTCCAGGGTATACTGTGCCACCTTTCTAGCCGGAACGCGTTCTGTATTCGTCCCACCTTCGCCCCTTCAAGCCGGATCACACATGAGGTCATTCAGCGGCACAGCCAGGTCTCGTGCCAGCGCCAGAGCCACCTCATACGAGACGCCGCACTTGAACATCGGAGGGCCGTCGAGTCTGTCAGCAGGCGTGGTGCGATGTAACAGACGACTCCGAGTCAGCTCCATGATCTGTTAGAAGGATATATCAGTGGATTGATAGTGGTCGGTGAAGGGATGGCTTACAGCTCCGTGGATGTGGACGCGAGTGATCTCCATGTCCGTGTATTCGCCTGGGATGGTGAAGTGTGGTGCAGGTGGCCGGGTATCCACGTCGTTTTCTTCAAGCAGAACACCGAGGATGGCGTTTAGTCTGTCCAGTGGAAACGGGGCGGGCCCTAGAAGCCGTTGAGGGACCTGACCAGCATTCATTAGTAAACAGAGAAAGAATGCAATGGAGGCAACCAACTTTGGAAACGGTATTCTTCCCAGTCCTTCGCACCCCTCCACCCTTCTTCTTCCTCCTCCGCTCATCCAGACCCCGGCCGAACATCCGCAGATCCGTTTTGGCGGGGTTCGTGGAGGCCAAGAACGCGGCGATGAGGATGAACTTGGACATCCGCGGTAGCACGTCGGGCACCACCACGATCGTCTCCGCTCCGGATTTCGCGCTGGGTTTGCGGGGCGATGTGGGTGCTGCCGCGGGGAGGTCGAGCAAGTTCGGCAGTGGCGCATTGTCGCGTGCCCACGACGTCGCGTCCTTCAGCCGAGGGTACAGCGTCTCGAGGGCGGTGGTCAAAGATGGAGTGAAAAGTCTCGTAAGGCGCATGCGCATGTCCTCCGAAGGAGGCGCCAGCGCAGGTTCGATATCGACACCTGATTCGCGTTGCTCTTGAACGTTGAGTCGGTGGTCGTCGATCACGGGCTGCACGAAGCCAGGCCATCGGGCAGCACTGATATAGGCCAGCTCGTGGGGGTCATTTGTGAATGGCGCGCAGATGCTATAGAGCACCGAGGCGAAATGGGAGTACAGGGGGAGGAGGGCTGGGTTGTATGGGTTATCGTCGGCAGAGGCGCTGGATGAGGCCCGCCGAAAAGCTAGTATGAGCTGTGAAAGTACAGCTGGATGGGATGTATGAGCATAAATTCATCCTCAGCATTCATAGGACGGTGCTCGTACCTTCTTTGCTGGGGGCAGCGACATCGATGTGGTAAGGAGTAGGCGACGCGCCAAGAGGTGGTTTCATGTCCTGCCATCTCACCTCCGAGAGCAGAATCACGGTGATTGGAACTTGAGACTGGGATTCGATATTCAAGCATAAGCCATCCGCAAATACTTGCTAGAAGGAACAAGACTAAGATAAACTCACCAGTTCAGCCAAGCGCGTGAGGGGAACTAAGAGGTCCGACAGGGTTTCCTTCAGCCGTTCGGCACGCTCAACAACCAGGACCATTTGCACATCCACATCCCCCTTCATGCCCTTCCCATTATTTCTTCCCATATTGACCGCGTCTGCATGCACAGCCCGTAAGCCATGCACAAATCCATCCACACTGTCGTTCCACCTCATCCCACCCCCACCACCACTCGCACCACCACTCGTATATGCCCGGTTCCAGTTCTCGCTTCCTTCCTCCCAGCTAGGCTGAAAATCCGCCAGGGCGTTGAGCGCGGTATCGTAGAACACGCGCGCCGTGAAGCAGGCCACCGCATTGACATGCGCGAACCGCACGTGAGACGATTCGCTCGTTGACAGTTTAGAGCATCCTTCCAGAAGCGATCTGAGCGCAAGAGAGGATGTCCGTGGGTTTGTGGGATCGTTGATGTAGATGAACGGCGGGGGGTAGGTAGTGATGAGCGACGCGACCTGTGAGATGAGGAACGAGGAGGCGGGGTTTTCCTCGGATATTTTCGTGATCAGATCATCAACCGTCTCAGAGGCCATGCGTCTTTAGCTATAGGGCAGACTGGGTTTGAATTGGGGCAAGAATGTCTGGCCTGTCGGTTCGCTACATTCGGGAGCAAGCGGTGGGTCGCTGGAAACGCGGTACCAATGGTTCCTTGTCCCGCAACCTTGCCGTCAATTTACAAACGAATTTCTACCATAAAAACGGGATGCCGAACCCAAATGGAACCACAGGCAACTACTCGGCTGCTTCCTCTTCAGAATATCAGTCCGACGCACCTACCGCGTTGTCTTGACTTCGATGTAAACTCGCATTGCTGATGAACCCCGGCCGTGATCAATGGTCTCGAAGACATCCTAGGACCTGGCACCGGTCGCTGTGAATTTGTATCGATGACTTGCCTTGGTACGAGTTGTTAATCTGAACCTTGATGCCGTGGCGAGAACCAGGCGAGAACTCAAACTCACCAGAACGAAACCTTAACTCGACCACCTGCTTAAACAACTTCAACAACTGTTTTGTTTCGGAAGGCTTACCACTCCACTCGCAAGACGCGGACGGTTCTAAAGGATGCATTCTTAGCTGAGGGTGCGTGGGTCGAGAAAACTAGCTCTAGACGGCACGAAAGGCGGTCGCTTCTGGGATTCCTCGACATTCGCTTGGTCAGCGCGACTGCTGGGCTCTAGCAAGCTGCTCACGCCCCCAACATCTTACCATGTATGTTACCCGATTCTAGCTGGTTGACCATCTATAACTTAAGTCCCCTCATCATGGCAGTCTGCTTTCCCTCTATTCAGAGATATTAACCCTCCGGGATCCGAATTGCTTACTTCAGCAAATAGGTCTGCCGAAGTGGCGGGCTTACGCTCCACCCAGGACCACGCCTACAGCAAATTTAGGGACGCGTACACAACGCGGCCTCGGTTCTTCCTTGCTGACCAAGATTCGAGAAAGCATGCACGCATAGCAGTCGCAGTTTAGGCGTTGTTTAGGATTCAAAGCAACACATTTGGAATAACTAGGTTATCAAGCTCCAAGCTTCAAGCTTCTGTCAAGGCTCAAGCGCACATAAATTCAGCATTTAACGTAGCGTCCGAGTCAGACCATGACTTCACGTCTACAGAAAATTCAGTGACATCCATGCAACGCAGCGATGGGTGTGTGGCGAAATACTAAAACCCTATTGAAGAATATCCGATTATCTGCGAGGGTAAGTTGTCGTCAATGGAACACTGGAGCCGAGCATACACTAATATGGATAAAGCTTCACAAGAGAGAGAGCAGAGTGCTTAGCCCGCAAGAAGGATATCGCACCAAGAATGAGCGGGTGACCACGAGTGCAGATGAACTCAACCATTGAAAGCGATGCGGTATAGCTTGGTATAGCTTATGCTGCAGGAATAGGAAACAGTAATCTGGAGATCACTGGAACATCGCAGTTTGCGACCTTTCAAGGAGATAAGCATCAACCAGTCAGAGCGAGATGAGAGATAAGCGGCGTAGTCACAATCTCTAAAGGCATGGCCAACAATTGGAGATTAAGACGAGCATGTGCGTGCTGACCTAGTTGCGCTGAGATTCGAAACTCACAGCTGCCCGACGTCAAGATCGATCAGCGCTCAGCAAAAACGGGGGATGCTACGTTAGGCTATCAGGTCTCGGGCCTTGTCGCCCGGCAAGGTGCCCGACCTTGCTTGCCCTGTTCTCATTCGTTCCTCGCGGCAGTGGCGGGGCAAATTGTGGGGCAAACGGCGTGGTACAAGATCTTGCGAAAAAAAATCGAAAAGTCTAGCGATTTAAGGGATCTCACCCCACACCACCGTGTGTACATGCAAGGCTAGAGGCGGCGTAATTTTAGTTGGCTGGTGGTCACAAAATATTTGAGGCCCTCGGCCCCGAATTCGCCAAACCCCGGACAAAGATGGCCTCACTTGAGCATCAGACAAAGATGGGGTCAATCTGTCTGAAATACGCAAAAATCCGAACAAGCATAAAGGGGAGTTTCCAGAGTCCCAATCAGATGATTGCGGAACTTTGCAGCCTGTTCTCGCAATTCAGAGCAGCATATAGGCTCGTAACTGCCTGTATGCCAAACTGAGCAGGCGTTAACGGTGTATACACCGTACTTGTCCGTCACGAGTCTAAGCAGCGTCAATGACTAACACCTCGATCAGCACGTTGGTGGTGCTACACAGTCAGTGAATATGCGAATCTAAGACGAGCGGAAACTGAACACGTCCCCTCCTAATATGGCGCTCATCCTCTAGAAAATGAGGCGATCCCTGTTACTCCAATTCAACCATTAAAAGCCGACCCCGTACAAAAATTAATGGCGTGCATGGCATTTGACAAATTACAACGTCGTGGGTAGCGATTAGGAGGGTCGATATTGCCGATCGTCCGCGGCGCCGCCACATTGATAAACGAGAAATGAAGAATGGAAATAAAAAAAGGGCACCATCGGGAGCAATACTTTACCTACTAAGAGTTTCTGGGGACGTGATAAGTCGTAATTATTGAGTTCTAAGGGGATGGAGGATGCATACAAACGCGCAAAGATTCCGGTACTAATACAAGTACACGATGCGTACACATGGCTGTTTATCTCAGTATGTTTGCCTGATAGTGAGACCCCCAGAGCTCAATAGTAATACATCAGTTGCAAAGGCAAGCCGCAAAAGCAAGATCCCGGAGTTCGACCTGCCGCATTTACGGAACGTGTGGAAATAAGTTTGCAATATTTCGTTCACCAACGAAATTCGAAAGAAATAGTGCTACTAGAACCTGGGAGGATAATGCTTGAGGATCTCCTGGAGCGATGTGTGAGGTGGACCTCTGGATATCAACGACATCGTATAGATTGCAATCAATATGTATGGGGGACATACAATGGAAGTCACTTGACGTTGCGGAACATATCGATATACACGAAGGGGATGTAGCCTGGACTTTGCATATGTAGTAGCGATAACAAGGAGAAGAGACAAATTTACCAGTATTACATGGAGAACCGAATCAAAGCAGATTTAGATGTGAGGGATAAAAGTGATCCAATGGACAGTTTCAAACGCTGCCAGTGGAAGCGAGCGCAGCGTCGTGAATGCAAGTACAAGTAGCATGACTCGCGCCAAAAGATAAAAGGGAATTCCTATGAGTGAAAGAATTAGCAAACTTTTGATCGCCATCTTGAGCTCACACGCCCAGAGGACTATGAGAAATATGAAGATCGCAGGAACTCCAACCAGCGCTATGGATGCTATGCGCCAGATGAGCATCTCTGCGTGAGATGGGAATGCAAAGGCCCATGCGACACAGTGAACGGCTCCAAACACCATCGCAAATGCCAAGGCGATGGCATCTGCTACAATGCTTTCCCACTCGGTGGGCTTGCCGGCATAAAAGGCGGGGACTTGGCGCAATTTGGAGAAGTTGGCGTCGTCATCTTGAGATCCCATTACCGCCTTCAGTAAAGTCTCCAGCTTCTTGAAAAGTGTCGTAGATTCCGTAGTTGTCGTAGTTGTCGCAGGGTCGGCGTTGAAGCGTCGCACTCTGACAGGTCGGCTGACACCGAGTGGCTTATACCACCAGAAACCGTACATTGCCACATTGATTGATGTATACGCAAGTGTGGCGATCTCGAGCTTGGTGAGGGGCAGCTTTTGCAGTGGGCGAGCAATGCTTTGCACGACGAACCAAATCGTCTGCAGCAAAGCAAAAAATTTCGAAAGGGCGTCTCCCTTGCTCTTGTCACTGATGTCCGATTCTTTTGGTAACTCCAAAGAGCCATCCGTAATGCAGGCTGCTACTTCAACGGGTGAGAGAGGCCGAGGAGGCCGTCCAGGGTCGAGGTAGTAGAAGCCTCCCATCAAAGTGAAGAAGCCGTGGGTGGTAGTCCACTCTGCGTAAAGGCGTAAGTTATCTGACAGTAAGACTCAGATGAGAACTTACTAGGGTCATCATTTGGAAAAAACATTGCGTAAAATCTGTACCAAGTCCCCATCCAAACTCCAGCTTTTGTAGCTTTCTCTTCCATCGCCTGCGCATCCTGTTTGTGAATATCGTGCACTTGGATTGCTTCCTCCAATAGTTTCTCGCATAGAGAATTATGCCAGACCATTTCCCCACCGATCGCACTATCCCTTCTCGGTCCAGTGTCCCGCGCTAACTTCACCAGCGCCTCGTTCCCTTCCGCGATTCGGCGAGCAACTAGCCACTGGCGAACGGCCCATCCTACCATGTACTCCGGTACAAGCAAGGCACATATGGTGATTGCGACTCGATCCAAGTTGACACGAATCAGACTACTCGTGGGATCGGGAACGTTTCGATGCACAGCGACCCAAGCGCATGCGAAAATGGTGGCAAGGCAGCTCCAGATGATGTTCCATATGGTGCGGCAATGGGTGATATCGATACACTTTGCTTGAGTATCGGTCTCGGTAACGGCGGCGGCGAGCTGGGAGAGGGTGCTGACGCTCTCCGTCAGGTTGGAAAGTCGCGAAAGAGATGGCATCGGGACTCCGTGAGAATTCAAATTCTAACGCTGGAGTTTTTAAGTGTTCATGAAATCGGATTAACATAATTATGGCTAACCGCAACTTAGAACGTCTAAGTCCTATCTAGGATTAGTCTAGGAAGCTCGGATTACTATTCGGAAAAAATGCAAGCGACTGCGTGTTTCTGGGCAGGATCACCCTGGATCACCACAGGGCATGGCTAATTATGTGTGAACGTTTATTATTATTATGTAATACCGATCGAGAACTGCTGCGGCGCCTTGCGTTGTGGCGCGGCAGGGAAAAGGTCCGGTGCTCCTGGGACGTGAAACCAATGGGAAAAGGGCTACTCAATTTTAACTCGTCTCGTCTCGTCTCGTCTCACTCGTCAAGTGGTGCGCCTGGGCCCCACAGAAGCAAACCGAGGATGAGACACTGTTACTAAATAGAGTCAAGCATTTGTACAAATAGAGTGTAGCTGGCCTTTGCTCGGGCTTTCTACAGTGGGGCCTGGGCGCACCACTTTTTGATGAGACGAGTGAGACGAGACGAGACGAGACCAGTTAAAATTGAGTAGCCCTAAAGGGTTGTTTTCTAGCCGCAGGGTTCAAGATACATAACACGGGGCTGAGATCAACTGAGATGGCAAACTTTGCTGAGCAAGCGAAACGAGCTACGATTATGTGAAATCACCGTTGTAGGCGCGAAGTAGCCGGTGCTATGTAGTATTGATGTTTGATTGATGTAGTAAGTATGCCAAAGACTGCACAGTGCAAAGGCGAGGCGGTCACATGGATTCCAGCTAACTGCAAGTTGGGAGACAATCTCGCGTTTTGGGTTTTTTGGGTCACCTGCCCGATATGTGCTCAGTAACACCGACACAGCACAGCACAGCTCCGACACTTTTGTCTTGCTCCGTCTAATGATCCTGCTATACCCTGTCCCTGTAATACTAAGCACCTTTCACATTCTGTTATGTTTGTGGGTAATCAAAGATATATACGACCTGCTCAAAAAGAGCTCAATGTGTCTATGGCGGCTCATGAGCAAGGTGGCAAGACAAAAGTGGTAGGAGCTGTGCTGTGCTGTGTCGGTGTTACTGAGCACATATCGGGCAGGTGACCCAAAAAACCCAAAACGCGAGATTGTCTCCCAACTTGCAGTTTGCTGGAATCCATGTGACCGAGTCTTTTTTCTGATTCGCTCTTTCATCGAAGCACCTTGCATGCGCGCATTGAAGTCGCAAGGCTATTGTTCGGCTTGCGGTTTAATCTATCCCCTTCGAGTCGATAACCGTGTGGGGTGCTTGCGGGTGCTTGCATCGCTGCCCTAGAGTGCCTCGCAGTCTGGCAACCTCTTTCTTCGTCGATTGCTTTGATTGGCCAACAGGCCGCAGGCTGCAGGGATTGACCCATGCTTCAGGCGGAAGAAGCATAGCGAGTTGGTAGCGCGTATATAAAAAGATATGCAGGTGACTCTCGCCCCTTCAAGCCGGGATATTGCAGCAGGGCCACTGCCCTATAGTCCTTGATTCGCAGTCCGGTAAATCCTTTCTGCCTCGATGTCTTCGATTGGGCAGCACATCGACGCCGCACTGCACTTCGCCTAAACAGTCGAACATCTTCGAATGCGCATGTGCTTTGAAATGTTGAAGTCGCGAGGCTATCTTGAAACCGATGCTGTGGCTGCTCGTGGAATATCACATTGTTACTGTACTGGGGCCCTAGTCGCACTTCCAATTTATCTCTTCCTCGAGCTCGATGTTGAACGACGAAATCAGCGAATTGTTCCGAGGAATATTTAGGCGCTCCGCGAAAGGTGTCGCCGATGTCGGGCGAAGTCATTTTTCTCAAGCTGTTCAAATGATAGCAATATGTCGCGAGATAGATCTCTCCACGTTGAAATCTCTTGAAGAGAGGGATATCCTTCAAAGGTCAGCGCTTCTTCTGCGATTTCCCCTAGATGCCAACTTACGTTGCTTGGAAGTGTACACACGTCCATCCAAACGGCACTCGACGCAGTCATTGATAAGAAAAGTGAAGGGGGCGACTCGCAAGACATCAAAAAGGCCAAGCTGGCGGAGGCTGTGAAAACATTGGTTGCAAATGCCACGAAGTTGGGTGTGAGAAGTGTTGATACTAATGGAAGAAACTAGTGCTGACAGTCAATGAATAGCTTGAAGGCATCAAGGAGAAAATGGCTGTCGCGAAAGAAAAGGACGAGAAAACGGCCAAGGAACACATCGCCGTCAAGCGATCACAACAAATCCGAGAGGTGAATCTGCTCTTCCTGTCCTTTAAATAATCTTCCCAATATGATCTAATCGCCACAGAATGAACCGCCAGGAGATACTATCCGAATGACTGCCATCATTGGAATGAATGGTTTGACGCCTGGAGATCAAGCAAATGAAATGCCAGGTATGGGCATTGCATCGCATGGCCAGACACTGCATTGAGCTGACCATGCCCTGTAGAATCTTTCGGCGAAAAATACACTCTTAACACGGTTCTGTGGCTTCTGCTTCAACGCAAAAAGGTCAAATTGTCGGACAACCCCCATTTCTATCCCACGATCAATAATTTCTCGAATGTCCCTATAAAGCCCTGGTCGTTCACTCAGACGCTCGCAACGCTGAAGGAGACACCTATGGTCCACGCACTGAAGGATGATGGCCGTCCTGTTATTATCAAGAGTAAAAGCGGGGATTTCTACAAGAACATCGGCAATGTCTGGACAACAACAAAGAGTCAAATGATCATACTGAAAGGTATGATTTGGCATCGAAACATTGTATGACGATGTGCTGATAATATCAGATGTTTGTGGACATTTGGAGCCTGTTCTCGAATTTCAGAACGGCATGGCCAAGCAATTCCGCCATCACGTTAGTGGTGCTGTAAATTCGGTGGATATAAAGACGATGTGGGAGTGGAGCCGGAAAGACACGACCGCTATGGAGTTCATTCTCTATCACCAAACCGAGGGGGTCCTGCAGGTGGCGAAACAAGAGGAAGAGCGAAAGGCGCAGGAGATACTGCGGGTACGGGCGGCGAAACGGGAAGACGACGAGCGAAAGGCACAGGATATACAACGAGAACAGGAGGCAGCCAAGACGATTCAACGAGCACAGGAGGCGGAGCGGGCAGACGAAGAGCGAAAAACACAGGAGATGATACAGAAGCAGGCCGACGACAAGCGAATTCGAGAAGACCAAGAAATTGCCAGGGGGAAGCGAGATGCGGAGATGCTTATGCAGGCAATATTGGAGGTGGAGGTAAAGCAGAAGGCAATGGATGCAGCGCGAATAGCAGAGGAGGTTCGGATCGAAGAAGAGCGGGTGGAAAGACGCAAACGGGTGGAGGAGGCAGCGATCGCAGCTCAGAAGGCGGAGGACAAGAAGGGGTGGTTCAGGCGAGCAAAGGATTGGGCCAAAGGGAAATAAGTATTTTGATAAGATGTCGCGCTTCTGTTCCAAGATTATTTATACCCATATGCAACCTCTATCAATTGTCGCGCTTCGAAACTCGCAACCCCCGCTCCCCCAGATATCGCAACCCCTGCGTCCTGTCGTCCCCCAGTTTCTCCGCGTGACCGGGATTTACGTCTATGGCAAGCGTCGAGTCTTCTACACGAAGGAGGTGATGTACTGTGTGTCGACACAGACTCCGACCTATGCGGTGCAGGGTGGATTTGGCTTTTCCCTGTGCTTGATTCGAGAGTTCATTGTCGCCTGCTGTGGTATGAGGTAACGCGGTAGTATCGAGTCAGACTGTCGACCGAGGTACAGGGTGGCAGTGAAGGAAATAGACAGGCCGCAGGAGGCGAGGGTGTGACTCAGCGTTATTTTGTTCCCAGAGAAAAGCACTATTTGAGCAGCGCGCAAGGTGCAGAGGAATGAGGATGAAAATGGAGGAACTTACAACCGGCTAGAGGGTTATACCACATCATGATCCTCCGCCCAGCCGCGTATATCACCCCGAGCTCCCCGACACACCTTAGTGTGCCTGAACCGGGCCCTCCCTCACTAACACCCAGGAAGGCACCGAGGATGCGCATCCGCTGCCATCCAACGCCATGCTTATGTCCTCCACCAATGTACAATTCTCACAGCCTTGGGTGTTAGCAGCGCAACGGTAGGCGCTGAACAGAACGCCTGAGCCCAAACAGATAACATGCAAAGCTGACCCCGATGCGTTCAATGACGGCTTTGTACTGCGTCTTGCTTTCTTCATCATCTGCCATCTGTGCTCTCCAACGGCGAGGTACCGTCCCGCCAGGCGGAGAAAGAGAAGAGAATACAGATGCAACAGGCGCATGAAGGGCAGTATGAGACGCGGTGGCTATTCTTGGGGCTGCACTGGATGTATTCGCATTCTAGCGTGAGCGGAAGGGGGAAGATATTGGAGGGAAGCTTGTCCGGCGCCTGTGTAGTGTAGGAGCGCGAGGTACGCGACAGGTGCGTGCTTCAGCTCTGCCTGAGATGTGGGACTGATTGATACTGAGCTCAGGAGGAAGATTGGACCGGAAGGGCGCATAGTTAGCATTGGCCGATTGGAGAAGAAACAAGGACATTTGACTCACCTGTGCATGTTACCCACTGACTCATCGGAACCTCTTCGTTGTCACTGAGTATTGAGAGGGCAATATTGGCAGAATTGAGCTGTCCCTGCAGATACAGTGTGATTAGTAAGTAATGTAGAATAACGCTAAATGACATACTGTTAGGGAGGTGCTCATCCGACTTCGATGACGCGACTTGTCGGTAGAGACCACCAACAGCGGAATGACCTCCTCCTCCTCCCTAGCCAAAAACAAGCAGCGCCGTCGGTTCGGTGTAGCTGGTCCCTTTGGGAACTCGCTCACAACCTCACATTTCTCCAGTGCAATGGTCGTGGCATGGAAGAGACATTGCTGGCTGGACTTCACGCACGACAGGAGATATCCTTGGGTCTGTAGGATTGTTGGCGTAGATGAAAGATATTGGATAGCTGGCGGGGGAGTGACCTGTCAAATGTGAAATTCGGAGGCAGGATTTGCCTTGGGGGTGCTTTGGTGGTTAAGCCATCGCCAGTCCAGACTCCAGAGGCCATTTGATGATAAGATGCCCAACGCACCTACCGCCTTGTCTTAGTTAACATCGATGTAAACCCGCACTGATGCACCCGAACCGTGACTCGAATCTTGAATCTCCGAACAAAGCTGACACCGGTCGCTGCGGATTTGTATCGATATCGTTGACAGCCCTCGTACAAGTCTGAACGCTGAAGCTTGAAATCTCAACGATTCCGTGTAGAGGGTTCTTCTGTGTAGGACGAAACCACTTTCTGCCGCGTCTCCTAGGCGTGGTGCCATGTGCGTCCTTTGCTGTGGTTCTCGGATTCGAGCACGAGCACGATTCTAGCTGTTCGGTCATGCTTTCAAACCTTGTCACCAATATGGCACCGGGAACAGGCATGCTTACTACTTGCTATGTTCTGGTGTTATCAACGGCAAAAACTTCCCGTTGACCACGTCCGATTCACGGATACAAAACAACGGGGAAATCGCCTCCTATCAGTAAGCACCTTACTGCTATATTCCGATCTCATACCGAAATAGGCGCATACATTTAAACGCAGTGACTACGCGCAGCCGCTTCAGATCCTTTAACGCGTCTCTCTGTGCAAACCGCGACGGTGATTACCTTAGGGGCGCCGAGTAAGTCACCGTCACTATCATCGAGGCGACTAATCATAATATCTGTAATTTCAGCCATACTGAATAACAATTATAACCTTCATACCGCCTTTTGACTCTCGATCCAAAAGAATGTTTGAAACAGAATGCGCATTTCTATAGCCAGGTAGCGCTTGACCTAGTACGTGATGTCATTGGCCCCAAAGCTTTCCTTCCCTTTTCCAAGACGCATCGAGGCGATACACACAAGCGGTAGGCACCTGCAGATATACACGTTCACCAATCGAACCCATCGAATGATCCTCGGGTTTCCCGTCGATCCTCCAAATAACGCCACCAAGGACTCTCCGATATATCGCAATTTTGGGAACGTATGGTTGTCGAAGACGAACATCACCTTCCTAAAAGGTACCATCTCCTTAAAACCGCACAGCTGGCAATTTTGACACGCATATGTAGATATCAGTGGTACTTTGCAAACAGGGAGGGCGTGCGACAAAACATCGATTCAGCTGCTGGTAATAGATGGCTGAACATCATTCATACATCATGCCTGCAGCTCACACGGGTCTAAACTGTTTTAATCTTGCAATCGTCTTGTGCCCTCCTGCCCAAAGACCATTGGTGTCGTGAATCACCATTGTCCTGATGGCACTTCAAGGTGTATCGAAACCTTACCTTCCCGCTGGCCCGCTATATCCGATCATTGTTGTGAAACTGTGTGAAATGAAGTATGTGGGCAATTACTTCCCAGATAGCTAGCTTTCGCTTACATACTTAACAGTGAATGAACGTGAACGTTCCTCCGGTCAACGCCTCGTGCCTACCCGGACCGATCTACAGATCCTAGGCTCGAATACGCTTTGGCGCATGCAGCGCGCACAATCTCTGTCTTTCTCGTACCCATCCGGACCACTCTGTCTCTCGGTTTTGAAATCGTGTGCTGTATCATATAACCCGAATCACTCGGCGCAAGAATTATCTTACAAATGGAGATATCCCAAATGTTCGCAGGGCGCCTACGGGGGTCTAAACATATGGGCGTCATGGATTGTGGACGCAACTACTTTTCTCAAGCTGTTCAAATGATAGCAATATGTAGCGCGGTAGATCTCTCTAATTTGGACTCTCTTGAAAAGAGGCGTATCTTTGAACGGTCAGCGATTTCTTCTGCGGTTTCCCCTAGATGAAGACTTATGTTGCTTGGAAGTGTACAAACGTCCATCCAAACGGCACTCGACGCAGTCATTGTGAAGAAAAGTGAAGGGGGCGACTCGCAAGACACCAAAAGGGCCAAGCTGGCGGAGGCTGTGGAAGCGTTGGTTGCAAATGCCGAGGTTTTGGGGGTGAGAAGTGTTGATACTAATAGGCGAACAGGCACTGACGATTCGATTATTAGCTTAACGCGAAGGAGATCAAGGAGACAGTGGGTACCGCTAAAGGAAAAGACGATAAAACAGCAAAGGCCTGGCTCCCTATCACGCGAACACTTCAAATCAAAGAGGTAAACCTGCTCTTCCTGTCCTTGAAATAATATTTCGAATATGATCTAATCACCACAGAATGAACCGTCAGGAGATCCCATCAAGATGACCCTCGTCGTGGGAATGGCGGGTCTGACGACGGAAGCTCATGATAATATACACACGGGTAATGGGTGTTGCATCGCATGGTCAGACAGTGCTTTGAGTTGACCATGCCCTGTAGACTCTTTCGGCACAAACCACACTCTCAACACAGTTCTATGGCTCTTACTTCAACGCGGCAAGGTCAAATTGTCCGATAACCCCCATTTCTATCCCGCGATCAACAATTTCTCCAATGATGTCTCCATAAAGCCCTTGGCGTTCACTCAGACGCTCGCAAATTTGGAGCAGTTGGAAGACCTGCAGCACCAGCAGGTAACGTCACCTTGGAAGTCACAACAGCGACAACCGCCAAAAGCAAACTCGAGGAGCAAGACATATACGGTCCATGTACTGAAGGATGATGATCATCCTATTATTATCACGAGTAGCGACAGGAATTTCTACAAGAACATTGGGAATGTCTGGACAACGAAGAACAATGTAATTGTACTGAAAGGTGAGCGGTTTTGATGAGACTTCGTGACGATTTACTGATGATATCAGATGTTTGCGGAATTTTGCAGCCCGCTCTCGCAATTGAGAACGGCATCCAGAACTCGGGCCTCTGCCATCGCGTTAATGGTATTGAAAACCGGGTGGATATAAATAGGATATGGAGCGAACGGAAACACACGTCCGCCAAGGAGTTCATCCTCCATCCTGAAAAGGAGAAGAATGCAGCCTCCCCCGTCCAACCACTAGCGGAACGCGTAGCTGATACTGCTCAGCCGGCCATTATACCGGTCACTGCTACCGACCGCCCCACTAGCTTCACGAGTACCCGCATTACATCTACAGCCACCACAGACAGGTCATATAATATCTTCAGCAACGTTAGCTCTGCCACCCTCCCTTCTGGCCGGACCACTCCCGCCACACCATCCATTGTCGGTGCTACCGTACCGGAATGGGTAGAAGGACAGCGAGAGGTGCAGGAGGCCCGACGGGTACAGGAGGCAGCGAAACGGGAAGAGGCAGAGCAGAAGGCAGAGGCAGAGCGGAAGGCAGAGGAGGTCAGGATCGAGGAAGCGCGGAAGGCAGCGGCAGAGCAGAAGGCAGAGATCCATCGTTAGTACTACCGCAGCAGAATGGGAACGAGCACAGGAGGCGGCGAAACAGGAAGACGAAGCCCGAAGGGTGTAGGAGATACTGCGGGCACGGGAGGCGGCGAAACGGGAAGACGAAGAGCGAAAGGCACAGGAGACATAACAAGTACGGGAGGTGGGGCAGGCAGATGAAGAGCGAAAGGCAACGAAGATGGTACGGCAGGCGAAGCAGGCAGACGACGAGCGAATTCGACTTGGTTATTTTCGCATATCATTCTTATATATTGCAGGCACCTGCATAATACATATTTGCTTCTCAGGTGTCCTGGTGCCTTCAAGCCGTTCACCGACCACATCGACGCTGATGTGGTTATGCAAGCGCTGTGCTGGCCCCCTGGACTGGAAGGGCCGTCCGCTCAATCATCGAGATCCAAGTCATCACTGACATTATGGACGCTTTGATGGAGAATCCCTCCTCCCGCAATTCTATAAAGTACCAGGGACTCTAGCTTCTCTTCAGCGAAAGCATGCCTTTCGGATCTATCAACATGGCCCTCTAAGGAAGGCTCTCAGTCTTATCATCATTGCCAAGGCAGCGCATTATCGGCAACTCCTGAAGGAACTTCTGAGCAGTTTGACGAACTATGATTACGCCCTTTCGGCTGCGGATCTATCAGTGAATTGGTAATGGTCGGTGAAGAGGTGGCTTACAGCTCCGTGGATGTAGACGCGAGTGATCTCCATGTCGGTGTATTCGCCTACATGGAATGGTGTATTGCAGTGCAGGTGGCCGGTCATCCACGTCGTTTCTTAACGGGAAGGTCCTAGAAGCCTTTAAGGGACCTGACTAGCATTCATTAGTAAAAGAGGAAGAACGCAATAGAAGCAACAAACTTTGGAAACGGTATTCTTTCCAGTCCTTCGCAGCCCTCCACCCTTCTTCCTCCTCCTCCGCTCATCCAGGCCCCGGCCGAACATCCGTAGATCCATTTTGGCGGGCTAAGAACGCGGCTATGAGGATGAACTTGGACATCCGCGGCAGTACGTCAGGCACCACCACGACAGTCTCCGCTCCGGATTTCGCGCCGGGCTTGCGAGGCGATGTGGGTGCTGCCGCGGGGAGGTCGAGCAAGTTCGGCAGTGGCGCATTGTCGCATTGTCGCGTCCTTCAGCCGAGGATACAGCGTCTCGAGGGCGGTGGTCAAAGATGGAGTGAAAAGCCTCGTAAGGCGCATGTGCATGTCCTCTGAGGGCGGCGCAAATGGGGATTCGTTTGCGACACCCGATTCGCGCTGCTCTTGTACGTTGAGTCGGTGGTCGTCGAGCACGGGCTGTACGAAGCCAGGCCATCGGGCGGCACTGATATAGACCAGCTCGTGGGGGTCGTTTGTGAATGGGGCGCAGATGCTATAGAGCACCGAGGTGAAATGGGTGTACAGGGGGAGGAGGGCTGGGTTGTATGGGTTATCGTCTGCAGAGGTACTGGATGAGGTCCGTCGAAAAAACAGCATGAGCTGTGAAAGTACGGCTGGATGGCATGTATGAGCATACGTCAGCATCAGCATCCATAGGACGGTGCTCGTACCTTCCTTGCTGGGGGCTGCGACGTCGATGTGGTAGGGAGTAGGCGAGGCACCAAGAGGTGGTTTCATCTCCTGCCATCTTACCTCCGAGAGCAGAATCACAGTGATTAGAACTTGAGACTGAGATTCGATATTCAACAATAAGTCATCCGCAAATACTTGCTAGAAGGAACAAGACTAAGACAAGCTCACCAGTTCAGCCAAGCGCGCGAGGGGAACCAAGAGGTCCGGCAGGGTTTCCTTCAGCCGTTCGGCACCCTCGACGACCAAGACCATTCGCACGTCCACCTCCCCCTTCATACCCTTCCCTTCGTCTCTTCCCATATCGACCGCATCTGTATGCACAGCCCGTAAGCCATGCACAAATCCATCCACACTGTCGTTCCACCTCATCCCACCCCCACCCCCATTCCCATCTGCCCTATTCCAGTTCTCGCTCCCTTCTTCCCGGCTAGGCTGAAAATCCGCCATCGTAGAACACGCGCGCCGTGAAGCAGACTACCGCGTTGACGTGCGCGAACCGCACGCGAGACGATTCGCCCATTGATAGTTTGGAGCATCCTTGCAGAAGCAATCTCAATGCAAGAGAGGATATCCACGGGTTTGTCGGATCGTTGATGTAGATGAAAGACGGTGGATAGCTGGTGATGAGGGATGCGAGAGGGACGCGACCTGCGAGATGAGGAACGAGGAGGCAGGGTTTTCCTCGGATATTTTGGTGATCAGGTCATCGACTGTCTCAGAGGCCATGCACCTCTAGCTATAGAGCAGACTGAGTTTGAATTGGGGCAAGGATGTCTGGCCTGGTGGTTCACTACATTCGGGAGCAAGCAGCGGTATCAATAATGGTTCTCCTCCTTCCCCTCAAGGCTCAATTTACAAAACGAATTTCTACCATGCAACTTAGGATCGTAAAGAACAAACAAATACTGGACTTCTTCTGAACGTCGGTGTAAAGCTGCCCAATGCACCTACCGCTTGTCTTAACGTATACTTTATGTGAACTCGCATGCATTGCTAATGCACCCCTGGGCGCACCGTGATCGATGATTATGTTGAATATTAATGTTGCGACGCGAATCCAATGCGAACCTCTCATTCCCTTGACGCTTCTGTCCACCATAAAGCAACCACGAAGTCGTGTGTGTTTGCAATGAATACATATGGAATACAATGTCGTGCTACAGAGTCTCCGAGATGGCACAGCCAAATGAAGCGCAAAGATTAAATTGAAACAGACCAGACCATGTCACTATGCACCGTCAACCTGTACGGGGGGAACAAGGGGGCCTTTGACGAAGCGCAGCGCGCCAACTTCGTCAATGATGTCCTTGACTTGCGTGTGGAGACTGATTTGTTTCACGTTGGGTGATTCTCCTAGCTCGAGGCGCCATTCGGTGATGGAGGCGGCATCGGCGGCAGGGAGAGTACTCCACAACACTGCGGTGAAGGTTGCCTCCTTGTCGATCGAGTCTATAGAATGCGGTTGTTAGCCTTTATGCGAGAAGAAAAAATGAGGATAATACGTGCGTTCTATGAGCTCAATTGCGTTTGGCTTCTGTATCTTCAATTTGACTTCACCAGGCACTTTGCCTTGTTTCTGTCCCAACCCGTTAGCATTGACGGGTTTGATGAGGATCGTTGCGCTTACTTTGGTCTTCGCGAACCTTTCCCTCATTTTCGTGACCTTTGCCTTGTCTTTCTCGAGGGCAGCTTTCATCTTTGCGGATAACCCAGACGCATCGGCGGTCATCTTCATCCAGGGATCGATCAGATATTGACGACCAACAAAATCTGGGTAGAAACTTACTGTGTATGTCTCGAAGCATGCTTTGACTCTCTTCTCGGCTTCAGCAAATTTATCCATAGCATCAGCAACGCCCTCGGGGTTCTCATCCTTGTACTCAAGAAGAGCGAGTATGCCCATTGCCGAGGTAGTGGCTTCGAGGGCGTCAATAGCAGCTTTTAGAGCGCTGGTGTAAATAGGGTAAGTGCTAAATATAATTGATGCATGATAAAGAAAACAAACCCCTCAAGCGAGTGCAGCAGATCACTCGATTTTTTCGCTTTTACAAAGTACTTGACGAGCTTGTGACACTGCTGCGCGAGTTCCACCGTGCGAGCATAGTAAGGACGCTTGATATTCTTGACACTAAGTTTGATGTCCAGATACTCTGCGGGGATTTCGGCAACCATATTCTGGTACAAAGCGCCCACATTAGTCCTTTCAAGGCGTCAGAGGGCAAACGGCTTACCTGAAGGAAGACTAGAAATTCTTCATACTCTTTCTGAATCTCATCGAAAACCAATTCTGCCGGCTTGGATGCGTGCGTCGAAAGGTTTTTGAGCAGGGACAGCGCTTTAACCCAGACCAGAGAGGCACTGAAGGCAATTTTAGTGTCATGGTCTGTTGCGTTATCTCCTAGATGCAGAGCTCCTTGAACAATCATGGCGCATTTGGCAGCCAGCGTCATCGAAGGCTACTCTTTGTAGTCAATAAATGCAGTTTCTATCGAAAATTAAACCGCAACTGACCTGGTCGATAGAAGGAGGAATTTTGGCGGGTATGCCATGAGCCACCTTCGCCAATTGTTTGATGAGCGTGGCAGAAGGAGTGGCTGCTTTCGCATCCCTGTAGGTTCCCTCAAGTCAGGATGTAGTTACAGTAGACAGAAAAACGTACTTCGCTAAGAGTTTTGGACCTTCGAATCTGGTTTCTGAGATCTCTTCACAGAGAGCTGAGATGAGGCAGCGGTCATCGTATTTCTGGAGATCGGCGTAAGCCAAGGAAGTGCCAGATGCGCCTGTCTGTACATTGTATTGAGCATCAAAATAACCGTGTAAAATATTGGGAATATACCTGCAGTGCTTCCGAATCGGAATAGCAAGTCTTTAACTCAGTTCGATTTTCTTCCCAGACGTTAACGAAGGTGATAGTTTCGCCGATGGTGGTGTACTCATTTAGAAATTTGTCTGACTCCTTCTCCAGCCAATCGACAAGCTTGAAGAGTAATCTAGCTATAGCCTGGGTGTCAATTGGGTTCGTGTGTATGATGAATGAGCAGACGCACTCCTCTAGAGGATCGATGGCTGCAGTGTACTCCTTAAATGCACCCCATTCGCCAAGCCCGGAGTTGTCCACGGCTTCGATGCGAGTGTGAATGTTCTTGCATAGGTCGCGGGCATTGGAGATAACGCTCAAAGTCGTGAATGCGTTACGCTTCTTGGTGCACGCGTCAAAAGCCGTAATTTCGAGCAACGACTGGATGAGTGCGGTGGCTCCGATTGCCGCCGCAGTTTTCTCCGGTGCATTGGTGCCGTCGCCATTCGTCGTGTTGGTGACAATACTCGTATTGGTCAGGGATTTGAAAAGAGACATGGCTGAGGCAGGAGTTTGGAGGGGAAGTTTTTGATGGATTTTCAGGATGGCGTCCCCATTATGTATAGAAAGTCCAGGCCATCTGACTCGATATGCCTCGCGGGGCTGGGGAATCGGACCACACTTCACATCTATAGCAAATTCAGTGACAGGTATGCGACGCAGCCAATATTATTCCTGATGGTCAAGATTCGAACGGATAGATGAGCGCGTGCTGGAATATTAAAACCCCTATTGAAAGATATCCGATCATCTGCGAGGGTAATTTGTTGTCAATGGAATACTGGGCTGAACATACACTAAAATGGGAAAAGCTTCCCAAGAGAGAGCAGAGTGCATAGACCGGAAGGCGGAGATTACACCAAGGCTGAGCGGGTGAATTGCCATGAGGCCACAATGATACACAAGTGTGGATGAATGCAATCATTATAAGCGATGCGGTACGGCTTGGTATAGCTCATACTTCATGGATAGGGAATGGCAATCTGGGGTCCCCATAAGTGAAGGCTTATGCGTGATAGAAAATATCACCGGAACGTTGCAGTTTTGTAAAGAGATCAGCATCAACCAGTCAGAGCGGGATAAGATAAGCTGCGCAGTCAAGCTTCAAGTAATCTACTAAAAGCATGGCCAACAGTTGGAGTGCTAAGATCCGAGACTCACAGCCGGCGTCAAGAGTAACTGAATCGCAAACACGATGTGTGCCTCAGTGTCAATTACAACTTGAACAATGTTGCGACAATTTTTCAAGAGTCCGGATCGAGGTAAGATCGAGGTGCACTTATCGTGCAATCAAATGAGTGTCGGGACCGGCCCGGCACCGATAAGGACAAGTTCTGTGGCTGTCAGCTGTCTAAGTTTTGCAATTGACCTGCCCTAATCCTTGGCTGGTCCCCTCTGTAGTAATTCCATAAGGCTACCAGAGACTCTAGTCTCTCTTCAGCGGACATGGCAGTTAAGGAAGCATGCCTTTCGGGTCTATCAACATGGCCCTCTGGGGAAGACTCTCAGTCTCATTATCATTGCCGAGGCAGCGCATTATCGGTAACTCATGAAGGACCTTCTGAGCAGATTGACGAACTAGCGTTACGCCCTGGCTGGTGAAGGGGTGACTTACACCTCCGTGGATGTGGACTTGAGCGATCTCTATGTCGGTGTATTCACCTGGGATGGTGAATTGCGGTGCAGGTGGCCGGGTACCCGCGTCGTGTTCTGCTCGCAGAACACCGAGGATGGCGTTTAGTCTGTCCAGTGGAAACGGGGCGGGCCCTAGAAGCCGTTGAGGGACCTGACCAGCCTTCATTAATAAACAGAGGAAGAATGCAATGGAGGCAACCGACTTTGGAAACGGTGTTCTTCTCAGTCCTTCGCACCCCTCCACCCTTCTTCTTTGTCCTCCGCTCATCTAGACCCCCCTGGCGTTCGTGGAGGCCAAGACCGCGGCTACGAGGATGAACTTGGACATCCGCGGCAGCACGTCCGGCACCACCATGATCGTCTCCGCTCCGGGCTTGCGGGGCGATATGGACGCTGCTGCGGGGAGTTCGAGCAAGTTGGGCACTGGCGCACTGTCGCGCGCCCACAATGTCGCGTCATTCAGCCTAGGATACAGCGTCTCGAGGGCGGTGGTAAATGTTGGAGTGAAAAGCCTCGTAAACCGCATGCGCATATCCTCTGAGGGAGGCGCCAGTGCAGGTTCGATATCGACACCTGATTCACGCTGCTCTTGATCGTTGAGTCGGCGGTCGTCAATCGCGGGCTGCACGAAGCCAGGCCATCGTGGGGGTCATTGGTAAGTGGGGCGCAAATGCTATAGAGAACCGAGGCGAAATGCGTGCATATGGGGAGGAGGGCTAGGTTGTATGGGTTATCGTCGGCAGAGGCGCTGAACGAGGACCGCCGAAAAGATAGCATGAGCCGTGAAAGTACAACTGGATGAGATGTATGAGTATAAAGTCAACGGCAGCATTCGTGGAACGTGCGCGTACCTTCTTTGCTGAGGGCAGCGACGTCGTTGTGGTTTGATATCCTGCCATCTTGCTCTGAGAGCAGAATCACAGTGATTGGAGTTTGAGACTGTGATTCAATATACAATCATAAGTCATCCGAAAACACATGCTAGAAGGAACAAGACTAAGACAAATTCACCAGTTCAGCCAAGCGCGTGAGGGGAACCAAGAGGTCCGGCAGGGTTTCCTTCATCTATTCGGCAGGCGCGACGACCAAGACCATTTGCACATGCACATCCCCCTTCATGCCATTCCCTTTGTCTCTTCCCATATCAGTCGCGTCCGCATGTACAGCCCGTAAGCCATGAAAATCCGCCAGGGCGTTGAGCGCGGAGTCGTGTGCCGTGGAGCAAGCCACCGCGTTGACGTGCGCGAACCGTACACGAGACCATTCGCCTAGTGATAGTTTAGAGCATCCTTCCAGGGGCGATCTGAGCGCAAGAGAGGATAGGCATGGGTTTGTCGGATTGCTGATGTAGATGAACGGCGGGGGGTAGGTAGTGAGGGACGCGACCTGTGAAATGAGGGACGAGGAGGCGGGGTTTTCCTCTGATATTCAGGTGATCAGGACATCGACCGTGAGGCCATGAGTCTTTAGCTGTAGAGCAGACTAGGTTTGGATTGGGACAAGGATGTCTGGCCTGGGGCGCACAAGAGGGCGCAAAGTATCCCGCGCCACAATCAAGGACCCCATCAAACCAGACTAGGGGTTTCCTCGAAAAGGAACTTCATTACCGATCGGCAGCGACGCGTCGACGACGTCGCGTCGCGCCGGTTGCCATTCCTTCCCTCACCACCACCAATATGATATATCATATGTCCTGCCTTCTATCGGTTTGATGGTGACTGTGGGGGCTACAAGTCGTCTTGAGGTACATTTTCCGCTTTCCCCGTCATCAAAAAGTGCCCCGTTGCACGCCCTCTGCCCGTCGTGCTCCACTGTTCCTCCCACTTCACTTTCCCGCCCCACTTCTGCCTCACTGTACAACTCATTTATGTATTGTACTGTATCATTAGTCAACAATGTTTTTTGTATGGTTGGCGCAAATGACTTTGAAGAGCAAGTAAATTATGGCCTTTTGATGATGCTACTTATGTCGCTGACTCTCTGTCCTCACCAACACCCTTACTACCATAGCAACTTACCATTGCTGATTCTGTGAGCTCCCACAAGAGTAGATATGAAGTCAATTGTTGATTCACGTAGACACGGAGCTACAATAACTACTAATGACCGATATGAGGGCCGGAAGAGAAGCTGGGGAGGATGGGTGTTGTGAGGGGCGGGAAAGAGTGGAAGGGGAGCCGATGCTTGAATAAATTGAAACAACATAACAAACACTCATAATCCCCTCATGCTGCATCCTACACCGAATCTCTTTCAAGTGCGGGTAACCGCCCGCCTGTCCAGCCCAACACCCAACACAGCCACCCTTGTGCGCACCCTCACACACGTACCGTCACGAGCACACCAGAACCCCATATATGTGTGGCGCAATCATACGCACCCGCTAGGATTTAGGGACAGATGATTTTAGGGAATGGAGCAAGGGGGAGCCAGGATGGGGAGGTGGTGGTGGTGGTGAGGGAAGGAATGCAACGGTGATAGGTTCAGATCAAGCCGCCTTCCACACTAGGACAGAAAACATGCCATTTTCGAGCTCCGCTCACCTTCCGTGGAAGGGGCTTGTTGCAAGATCGGTGAAAACGCTAGGATTTGGAACCTATGTACAACTATAAAATTTGAGCGAAAGCCTGGATTGCCGGAGGTGGTATTTTAGATTTGAAGCAAACTTAGATTACTGACGCTTCAGAATGCCTATCATGGCCCCATTGTGGTGTCCCCATTGAAAGCGCTGGAGCACGATCAGGTGCATAATTACAATCATTTTTACCTTTGAATCACACTTAAGATCAATTTGCATGCATCATTCAGGTTGCACAGGCAAACAGCAAGGGCTTGAATGCCATCATGATCAACGAGGACAACACAAACACCACATCGCTCTGGAAGGAAGCACAAACGAGCGCACAGCTAGTCTACATCTTGCCGGAGATGGCCCTGTCTGAAAGCTTCACCAAGCTGTGGAAGGACATCCACTTTCGAGGATGATTGCAGGCGATCGTCGTTGTCGAGGCGCACTGCATCAATGACATGGGCGATGAAACATTTCGCCCCCTCTACCGGCAACTTAAAAGGCTACGTGATTACACGGGCCAGGAGGTTCTGTTTGTTGCATGCACCGCGACGTGCACATCAAAGGCCCTCAAAATCATCTGGGACACACTGGAATTTGGTCACCGCCCATTCTGGGGTATCACCATCGGCTGCGAGAGGTCCAACCTTTCGTACATCACTCGCATCCTTGAGAACAAGGATGACCCTGTCCTCGACATCCTGCACATCCTCCCCACCATTCTTAACGCGGCTACGAGGCGCGAGGACATCAACAAAGCTTTGCTATATTGCCACAGCAAAAATGCATGCCGCCAAGTGGTACGGACCCTTCGCAAGATACTGCCGGAGCATCTTCGAGACTGCGTCCAGCCCTTCTCCTCAGACGGCTCGGATGCCTCCAAGGCTGGATGCTGGGATGGTTTCATGTCCGGCAGATACCGCATATTATGTGCCACAGACGCTGCGGGCATGGGCTGCAATGTTCCAGATGTGAAGTACTCCATCGTCTTCGGGCTCCCGCGATCCCTTTCCGTTCTCGCACAGCGTTGGGGCCGTGCAGCGCGTGACCATACTCTCATGGGGGTATGTATATTGCTAGTACCCAGATGGGCATATAGACCCGTCGTTCCGCTACCTATCACTCCAGCTATCGGAAGAATGCGAGGGCAAGCAAAGGTTAAAACGGAATCTAAGTGGGATACACGGCAGCGCGCAAATCTAGACCCCCGCATTGAAGGGTTTATCAATAGCGCGCAAGATAAAAGTGAGCTTAATCTCTCAAATCTTTGACACAGCCTCTAATTATGATATTGCAGCCTGCTCCCATGTCCTTCTTGCCTCCAGTTTCCGCCCCACCACTGATATCACAACATACAGCTCGTTAATTCCCGGTGTTCCTCAATCAAGAGGCGCACAGTCTGAGAGCTCAGTGCACGAGCTCAGTTGGACCGTGCTTGACCTTGGAAGGCATGCAGCACCAACCAGCTGTTGCAATAATTGTAACCCCGCCCTCGTTCAATCTTATCTGTCATTGGGCCCCACAGATCCCCGACTCTTTGCTCATGCGAACGACTTCATCCATCCCGTCGCACTACCACCATCTCGTCCATCTTCGGTTCTATCATCATTCTCCATTGACTCTTGCACATCAATACCTTTTGAGCCTGTCAAGGGTCCTCGCACGCGCCCCATTTCTCAGGAAGAGAAGGATTCCCTGCATGTCATGCTGGAGTCTTGGCTTGATGTCCGACATGAGCGCCTGGGCAGCAGCGTGTTCCTTTCTCGTCACCTCGGCCTTCCCCCTCGGCAGATGAATAAACTGGTTGCCAACTGCGGCAAATTCCTAGCCTCATCAACTATCGGGAAGAAGGAGATACAGCAGATAACAAAGCTGGACATGGCGACGGAAGGGGAGCTGGCAGAGATCGAATCAGTCATCTGCGAGTGGCGTGCGGGGCTTGTGATTCACCGATCCCCTCAATCTCAGTCTCGCGCTTCAAAGAAGAGGTCCACAGGTCCAAATGAGACACACATGCCGCCACAGCCTAATTTTGGCACAAGTCCCGCTAGGTGGCAGAACCAAAACCCACCTCTAGATATATTTGAGGCGGGCCCGCCAGTCACTACCCTCAAGGAGAACTCCATCCCCACTGCCCCACTGCCCGTCTCCAGCAATCAAAGGCCATCCCTTGACATCCTACGCTGCCGGGGACCTCCTCTTCCTACCCCACCCCCTTCACATCACCCACGGCAACACTATACCCCCCTAGCTCTTTCTGCCCCACCGCCCTCGTACAACACACCTCATAATTACAACTACTATTCACCCAAATTACCTTACCAAGTACCCTCTAGACCATTAACTTCTTTCCCTTCTAATCATTTCACTCCAATACCTGCTCCACAATTTTTCGCTTCATATCCTAGTACAATTTACACACCTCAGCCCTCTAGACTACAACCACGACCTACTAGGGCTTCAAATTCATTATCATTACAAGACTTAGATGCACCTAATTATACTGTATTCTATAATCTACATCAATATGTCACGAGTAGAAAGAATAGGGCTAGCTTCTCCTATCAATCAACTCGAAGGTACTTATCGTATCTTCACCCCCAATGAACCCTTTCTGATGTTATAATAATATCCAACCACCGAATGGGATACGGCTGAGTCACTCAGAGAAGAGGATGTTGGATAGAGTGTTATTCTTTGTATGCTTGTGGTACAAAGACAGAGAGATAAGACAGAGAGGAAAAGCTTAGAGAGCTCCCTCGTACAAAGGTACTAACTATATACTACTATTGCTACTGCGGATTGGTAAGTCTGTGAGAGAATAAACCTATACTAAGGGAATCTTCGTAATACTATCAGTAAGCATGCTGCGGAATGTGGAGCTAAGTGGAGCCTGCTGAGTGAGCATGACGAAGCAGGTGCTAATAATAGTCCTTGAGTCCGAAATGGTCGGAAATTAGGTAATAGGAATGACATAACAGTCTAGAGCAGGTCTAGAGTGCACTGGATGAATGACGTCATGGTCTAGGCTCTCGTGGAATGTGAGGGAGGACCATGGAATGTGAGGGAAATAGAATGAATAGGAATGAATAGAGAGTATGGTGGCACGTGGTGGAGGGCAACTCGTGACAAATAGCTATCTGAGGAGATTCGAAGACGGGCACGAGATACGCGAAGCAGAAGGCATTGCTACAATCGGAAGCAACAGTACTGCCTCCGAAACGCCTGAAATCTGTATCGACCTGTTCATTTGAATGGACAGGCTATTCCCTAAGAGAAAGTGGCAAGCAGGTAATGTTTTAATTGCTATAAAAAGTGGAATCTAGTGTTAAAAATATACCCCGTGCACTTAGTGACATCAGAATCTAATCCTCTTCCTCATCCCCGGTCACAAACTCATCGCCGCCACCCAAGCCCCCCATTCCAGCCGGTCCTGCCTCTGTGTCTTCGGAATGCAAATCCTGATAACTTCTGAAGTCAATGGGATTCTCGGTGGTGCGGTCAAAGACAGGGCCATTATCGAAGACTTCCGATGGATCGCCTCGAGGATTAGCTGTTGACTCGGATGTTATGGGGTAGCCAAGTGCTGGGTCATATGTCGTGCTCTTGATAAAGTCTGTAAGCTTCCCATCTTGCCACGATTCCATACCAATAACCATTACATCAGCAATTGCTGAACGAAGAACTGGTGATTTAGGTCTTGCAGCGTTTTTTGTCTTCTTCCGAGCTGGAGGTGGCGCTGGCACAAACTTGGGCCCATCCGGGTGTGATAACACTCTGATGTGCTTGCGGAGGCTCTCCTCCACAAGTGCACGGAGATCTTCTTGGAATTTGACTTCTTTGCTGCGGCATGATGTATCTGGATCTCCGAAGAACTGGGCGACAGTGTGTGAAATGTCCCTGAAGGCTTCCACACAGGCGGAGCCTTTCTCCATGATGTACTTTACAGTAACACTGTTTCCACTTGCTATGAAAACACGCTGTATGATAGGGTAAGTTCCTTTCCTTTTAGATATAAATCAAACTGAAAAACCTTAATCCAGTAATTCTGTTGCTCCAGGTACAGATCAGACACAATCCATTGCCCTATCTTGCCCCAGCGGTTGACAAACCACGACTTCTCAAGCGAACCAATCATTGTCCGCTGCTTTTCCTTTTTCAGCGGTGAGAGTTGTTGTGAAGGTCTCTTGAATTTTGCAGCTAATTCTCTTGATCTCCAACACATCTGGCCACCAGTCTTTCAATTCAGACCATTGGCTCATACCACGGAGGACCCTGGTAAGTAGTTTAGCTAAATTATACAGTTCAATACATATGTTTGATGCTCACATAACGCAGTGCAGCAATCAGGCAATAAGGGAATGGCAGATGAGTGCTTTAGCGGCGGCATAATTGGGCTTGGATACATCCCAGGTGCGATTGAGGGGCCCTTTATGAGCTGCTAATGATGTTGGGTCGTCTACAGCATGTCCGTAATGTGTGTGCATGACCATATGTGTTGCTTGCAAGGTGTGGTGCCATAGGGCACTGTTTTCTTCACCACATCCCAGCCTCTCCATTTCGTTTACATTATTGTGACAGTCCCTGCGTGCTGCGCGAAAGTTGGCGGATGTTAACCAGTCTCCCACAATGATGCGGACCTTCGAAGACCACTTCTGCACCGTGAGTGTTGATCACTCTTGAATGGCCTCGAGAACCTTGACAATTCCCTTTTTAGAGCCCTTGTTTACGTCGAAAACACCGAACGGGCGTGTGTCGGTCTTCTCAACCTTCAACTGTCAATCCTGCAGCATCATACTGTCCACCTCAGCCCTCATCTCTGTGATATCCTCCCATTGCATCGTTCTGGGTGTGTAGCGCACAAGCATATCCGTGATCAATGCCTGGAATTCTCTGACCATGTGCGTTTCATCTTCTAGATCAGGTCGGATATCCTCCACAGTCGCCTTGGCCCTCTCGCCTCGCATTGCATGTTTGGCGGCAAGATCTTCAGCGGCGATGTCGATGTCGGGAAGTGTGATAATCACCGAGTTGGTCGCATGAATCATGGCATTCAGATTGGTGAGTCTTTGCTGGCTTTTTCGAAGGAAGATATTGATATTGTCGAAAATGACGTAGAAAAGTTGTCCGCTGGTTATCAAATCGACGGTGAGTTGGATTGCATCTTTGGATATACGTGTTTTAAGCCGTTCAATAGTATTGTTGGACACACAGACACCCGAGTTGCTCAGCATGTTCATGACGCGGATGCTGATGCCGGATATTTTGAAGAAGAGGCCCAAGATTAGAGGCAATACATTGGTGGCTCTGTTACGGACAAAGGCAAGCATGCTGATCGCTAGTACGATCACCTGCAACATCAAGGTCAGTTATTAATTGTCTGTCAATGGTTCTACTACTCACAAAGATAGGATTTCGGCTGAACCCAGCATAGTCCTTCCACCAATCTTCATTGTCTCCGGGCTCCCTGTCACCATTAGCCCCCTCTGCCTCCGGATCGTCCTGCCAGTCATAATCCTCGTCCTTCTTCCCTTGCAATCACTTGAACATCCCACTCGATCTGTAGTTGTTTGGAGAGGCGGCAAATGTGTGCATCCACCCAAACATGTATGGTGCGGCTGTCTTTGTTTTCCCGACGAGAGCTGATGGTTTGATGAGCTCTCTGAACCCTTGTATGGTGAGTGTTTTGACTCGGATCTGCCAGCTTCCGTCTCTGATGATATTGCTGCTCTCCTGTAAAGCGATTTCATGGCCGCATGGGTCGACTATTCTTTGGTGCAGTTCTGGTACGGCTGCAGGCCATCGGGAGTGCCACAACTGGTAGATAGTTGCAGGAGGGAATCTTATCTCGTTATTTTGTGTCTGGGGCCTGTGGCTTAGAAATAGACCTGCCCTCTTTTTAATGTCCGGAATGTTGCAGGAGAAGATGAATTGGAGTAGCTGCTGAATGGTCACCGACAAGAAAATAACCAGTGAGATGATTAAATGGAGCTTTGTATCAAGATCAGAGTTCTGGATGTCTGGGAGGTGCTTTTTCCAGTATTCAGAGTCGAAGCGAAGGGTTTCCATCTGTCTAGGAGTGTATGTGACTGAGATGCACCCCCTATTGACACAAGCGAGTGGACGAGGATGATGGTGGCAAGTAGAGTCATGTGACCAGCAACTGGAAGGCCTATAATTGAAATACCTCTCTGCACCGGTACATACTCACCTCAGACTATTCAGCTTCTCGGAATGTACTCTTGGGGTGGTTATGATCAAGGTATCAGAATATCGAAGCGCTCACTTTCAAACTCACATTCTAATGGTCTTTTTGGTCTTTCTCTGCTCACTGCAGAAGAAGCTGAGCGAGTGAGATATTTTGACTTAAAATGGTGTAACTGTGGTGCTCATATTGCTTCTATACATGTAATAAGGACATTTATAAGCCAAAGTTAAAAACAGCGAGGAGGTATGGTGGTGGTGAGTCAAGAAACATATCCTAGGTATTATGTCTACTTTGCAACAAGCCCCTTCTACGAAGGTCGCCGGCTCGCCGGCGCGGAGAAGCGGGCTTGTTCCGAACCTACAACGGCGACGCCTGGCGACGCGACGACGCCTGCCAATCGGTAATGAGATCCCTTTTCGAGGAAACCCCCTGGTCTGGTTTGATGGGGTCCTTGATTGTGGCGCGGGATACTTTGCGCCCTCTTGTGCGCCCTGGCCTGGTGGTTCGCGACATTCGAGAGCAAGCGGTGGGACCCTGGAAACGTGGTATCAATGGTTGCTTGTCCCCTGCTTGTCCCACAACCTTGCCGTCAATTTACAAACGAATTTCTACCATAAAAACGGGATTGAACCCAAATGGAACCACAAGCAACTACCCAGCTGCTTCCTCTGAATGTCGATCCGACACACCTACCGCCTTGTCTTGACCTCGATGTAAACTCGCATTGCTGGGAAGTGATGAGCCCCGGCCGTGAACAATGATAGTCTCGAACCCTAGTACCTGGCACCGGTCGCTGTGAATTTGTGTCGATGACTGCCTTGGTACGAATTAAAGCTGAAGCGCTGAAGATTGATGTCGCGACGAGAACTCCCACTCGCAAGAACGGAACTCGACCACCTGCTTAGACCAATTCGACAACGGTTTTATTTCGGAAGGCTGGCCACTCCACTCGCAAGATGGTTCTAAAGGATAAATTCTTAGATGAGGGTGCGTGGGTCGAGAGAAACTAGCTCTAGACGGCGCGAAAGGCAGTCGCTTCGGGCTTTCCTCGTCATTCGCTTGGTCAGCGACTGCTGGGCTCTAGACTCGCAAGCTGCTCACGCCCCCAACGTGTTAGCATGCATGTTCTTTGCGATGCTCCGGGATTCGAGCACGAGCGCGATGCTAGCTGGTTGACCATCTATGAGTTAAGTTCTCTCATCATGACAGTCTGCTTTCCATACATGTCACTTCCTGTTCGTATTTGCATACTTCATTTCGCCGTCAAAGTAGCCTGTTTCAGGCAGTGTAGGGCCAGTCCGAACGACGTCCCCCTACTGATAGTATTATCCGGGTCTATCGAGGTTCATCTTAACTCTCAGTGGCATAGACGGATAGTGCTAATATAATTGCGAAGGAACGCATGTACCCTTCATCCGGCCCTGACTCTCAAGATTCATGTGAATCTCTCGTTCTTCTGTCCACAAAGCTAACGAAATCGAGTGCATTTGTGATGGATACATATATAATACAATGGCATATTACAGAGCTCCTGAGATGGCACAGCCAAAGGAGAAGATGGAATCGAATCAAACCAGACCAGAACATGTCGCTATCCGCTTGTAGCCTAGGCATCAGGGGTATGGACGAAGGCCAGCCCGGCAAGGTCTGCGTCAGGAATGTCTTTGACTTTCATGTGATTACTGAGTCGTTTCTTGTCGGGCCCACTGGCAATGTGCCATTGGGTGATGGTGGCGGCATCTGTGGCAGAGAGTGCACCCCACAGCACTGCGGTGAGGGTTGCTTCCTTGTCGGTCGAGTCTGTAAAATGCGGGTGTTAGCCTTCATGCGAGAAGAACAAGTAAGACTGATACTTGCATTCTACCTCAGCGTCTAACTTCTTTATCTTCAATGTGACTGCACTGAGCGCTTTTTTGGGGTACTGTCTCAAACTGTTAGCATTGACGGGTTTGATAAGGATTGTCGCGCATACTTTGGCATCCGTGAACTTTGCCCTCATTTGCACGACTTTTGCCTTGTCTTTCTCGAGGGCAGCTGTCATCTTATCGGGTAATTCTTTCGCCGCGGTTTCCATCTCCATTCAGACACCTATCAGATATTGACGACCAACATAATCTGCGTAGAAACTTACTTTGTACATATCAAAGCAATCTTTGACTTTCTTCTGGGCTTCATCGAATTTGGTCGTAATTTCGGTAACGCTCGGAATTTGGTCATCCTTCTTGTAATCAAAAAGTTTGAGTGAAACCATTGCCGAGGTGGCGGCTTCGAGGGCTTCCATAGCAGCGTTCAGAGCTCTGGTTGTGGAAATAGGTAAGTGCTTTATAGAATCAATGTATAAGAAGGAAAACCAACCCCTCGAGCGGTGGCAGATTGATAGGAAGTTTTTCCTTATCGATGAAGTGCTTGACGAGCAAGTTGCACTGCAGCGCGAGTTCCACCGTGCGAGCGTGGTAGGGACGCTTGACATTCCTGACACTCTGTATGATGTCCAGATACTCTGAGGGAATTTCAACAGCCAATTTCTGATGCAGCAAGTCTAAATGAGTCTTTCCAAAGCGTCAGAAAGCAGATCACTTACACCAAGGAACACTAGAAAGGCATCATACTCTATCTTAAGGTCATCAAACTTCTTGGCCGTCGTGTCCGATACGTGTGTCGAGAGACTTTTGAGCAGGGACAACGCTTTTTCCCAGACCAGAATAGCCTTGAGGGCGATTTTAGTGTCAGAGGCTGCTGCATGTTCTCCTAGATGCAAAACTCCTTGAACAATCATGGCGCATTTGGCAGCCAGGGTCATCGAAGGCTATTCTTTGTAGTCAATACATGCAGTTTCTATCGAAAATCAGACCGCAAACTGACCTGGTCGATAGAAGGAGGAACTTGGATTTCACGAGCTACCTTCGCCAATTGTTTGACAAGCGTGAGAGCAAGGGGGTCCGCTTTCGCATCCCTGTGGGTTCCCTTGAGGCAGAATGTAGTTGCAGTAGACAGAAAGACGTACTTCGAGAGTTTTGGACCTTCAAATGTCGTCGCCCCGATCTCTTGACAGAGAGCTGAGATGAGGCAGTGGTCATCGTGTTTCTGGAGATCGGCGTAAACCGACAAGGAAGGGTCAGGTGCGCCTGTCTGTACATTTTATTGAGCATCAAAACAACCGTTAAAAATATTAGGAATATACCGTCAGTTTTTTCAGTTCTTCCGAGTCGGAATGATAGTAAGTCTTTAAAGAAGCTTGGTTGGTTTCCCAGGTTTTGATGAATTCGATAGCATCCTTAATTGCGGTCGTCGCATTCAGAAGCTTGTCTGCCTCCTCCTCCAACCAGTCGACGAGCTTGAAGAGCAATCTAGCCACGTGTCAATGAAGGGTCTTTGTGGAGAAAAAATGAGCGTTGAACGCACTCCTCAAGAGGATCAATGGCTTCAGTGTACACCACAAATGCATCCCAACTGTCAAGAGGGGAGCTGTCCACTACTTTGATGCGAGTGTGAATGTTTTTGCACAAGTCGCGGGCTTTGGAGATAACGCTAAAAGTCGTGAATGCGTTACGCTTCGAGGCGCACGCGTCAAAAGCCGTAACTTCGAGCAACGACTGGATGAGCGCGGTGGCTCCGATTGCTTCCGGAGTTGGCTCATTGCCTTCGGCATCTTTGATGGCAATATTCGTATTGGTCAGAGATTGGAAAAGAGACATGGCCGTGGCAAGAGTTTGGAGGGGAAAATGCTGGGAGGGATGGTTTGTTGGATTTTCAGGATGACGTCCCCATTATTTATAGGATGTGAAGGTCATTTCAATGTGCCTTGCAGGACTGAGGACTCGGACCACGCCTCCACGCCTACAGCAAATTTAGAGACGCGTACGCGACGCAGCCTCGGTTCTTCCTTGCTCATCAAGATTCAAGAAAGAATGCACGCATAGTCGCAGGTTAGGCGTTGTTTAGGGTTCAAATGTCCCATTTGGAATAACTAGGTTCTCGAGCTTCAGGCTCGTAGGCTCAAGCACACATCAATTCAGGATTTAACGTAGCTTCCGAATCAGACCATGACTTCCCGTCTACAGCAAATTCAGTTGCACATACCCAATGCAGCCAATATTGCTCCTGATGGCCAAGATTCGAACGGGTAGATGAGCGCGTGCTCAAATATTAAAACCCGTATTGAAGGATATTCGGTTATCTGCGAGGGCAAGTTGTCGTCAATGGAACACTGCAGCTGAGCATACACTAAAATGGAAAAAGCTTCCCAAGAGAGAGAAGAGCGCATAGACTGCAAGAAGGAGATTGCACCAAGGCTGAGCGTGTGAATTGACATGATATCACAGAGATACACAAGTGCAGATGAACTTAATCATCGAAGGCGATGAGGTATAGCTTGGTATAGCTCATACTACATGGATAGGGGGATGGAAATTTGGGGTCCCCCGTACATGAAGGCTTATGCGTGATAATGGAACGTAGGAGAAAAGCATCAGCCAGTCAGAGCGGGATGAGAGATAAGCTGCACAGTCGAGCCCCAAGTAAGCCGCTAAAGGCATGGGCAACAGTTGGAGATTACGCGAAAGACGAGCGTGTGTGTGCTAACCTAGTTGCGCTAAGATCCGAGACTCACAGCCGCCCGGCGTCGTCCTTGAAGGGTACCTGAATCGCAAACTCACGCCGCGTGCCTGAGTTGATAATTACATCAATGTTGCAACGATTTGAGGAGTTCGAATAAAGGTGTACTTATCGATGGCAAATTTGGAGAACATCATTCCACGATGGACGATGGGGGGAAGGCAATCAAATGAATGTGAAGGAATCTGAAATCAGATGGCACGTTCCAGTCCGCAAGTTTTGAAAGTGCGAGGGGGTCTAAACCTCAAGCATTAAGAGCAAGCTGTTACCGAGCGGGATAGGACATGTGTTGATATCCGAAGTCGTCGAGGACAAGGTCGTGATATGCCGCTTGGAAGTGAGACGACATGCCACAACCGCGTGTCATGACCGGCGACCCAGCTCCATCGGTAAACCGGTAGCGCTTCAGCAGGTTGACGTTTAGGGTTGAGCATGCATGATCAATCCGAGCCGATCGGATGAATGGATAAAGTGCTTGAGAGCCGACGCCCAAGGTTTTCGCCTTAAAAATGGAGAGAGAAAATCGGGGGAGTGACAGGTATCGTGTCTCTCAAGAACCAGTATGAAGCTGGCCCCGACCATTTTACTTGAAGTAGATTCTGCCAAAATTAAGCTAGGAGGCCAGGCCTAGGATGGGCATGCGGTGCGTGAAAAGCGTGAAGGGTAGGAACAGTATTGAAACATTGATGCATCAGGGAAAAGCACGGCGCGTTCTATGCCCAGCTACTGTTTCCGATGTTTCCGAGCGATGTGGCTAAATTTCGAGATAATGTATAGCCTTATAATGGCATTACAAACGGGCCAGCACAATGCTGCACTTTCTGAATCCAAGCGGATTTTTTTGAAAGGTCTGTCAAAGGATAAAAGGTTTGGCTTGAGTTTACAGAGCACGCATAATATATTTGACCAGTTTGTATGGCTATGGAAAAGCGGTGGCGATTTGAGAGCACTTCCAAATCACATCCAAGATTTTTTACCAGTTTGTATGGCTATGGAGAAGCCGTGGCGATTTAAGAGCAGTTCCAAATTAACACAAGTTAGCGAGCACAAATTGTACATGATTTGAATTGGGGTAATTGACTATCATTTTACCCAAGATCATCCGGGACCCCGATCTTCTTCTGGCCCCAATCTTCCGAGTCGAAATCCTCAGCATCCTCAGCCGCATCGGGTTATGCAAGAGCGCGCCGATGAGGACTCGTTCGCTGAAGTTTGCGATACATTATAATCTTCCCCAAGTGTCACGAAGACCACCCTAAATCAAACCTAAACGCAGCCACCGTATCCACTTCCTCGCTCGGTGCCGGGCTTGCCAAGGCGATGGCGCCGATGGGCGGTAACTTCGAGGTCGAAAAATCTGCGATTAGTGCACGTGAGTCTCGTCGTTACATTCTGTCAACGGTCTTGAAATCTGAAGCCTCCGCTAGGACAGTAGTCAGACTCATGTTGAATGACGTTGTACATTACGGTGGGACATTCCTGTCATTTCCGGCTGCAATCGTCTGGCAAGTGCCGCACGCTCCGGCGGCTCCGCGAATCATCATGCCCTGAAATTTCTTCCTCTTAGGGAGAATGTTCACAGTGACTATAGTTGCTCGGTACCATTCATGTCTCACTTAAGGGGCTCGTTCCTGCTGGATTAAAGTGTTCGGTCTTCCTTTTCACCCCCATCCAACCCCCATCTTCCTTTCAGCTGTGTTACACCCACATCTTCAAGTACTCCTCCCCCGCTCTCGCATTTTCTTCTCCGTTCCCTCCCACAACTAGCAAGATCGGAAGACCAGGAATCTCGAGGTTGCCGGAATTGATATGCCAAGGAGTCTTCGCGGCGAACCTAGACACATTATTCTCTTCTTTACTTCTTTGGTGTTGTATCCTGCTATCTGAACCGGCCGGCCTCCGAGTCATGGCGGACCAGGTTATCATCAAGGACTGGCGGCACGAACTGGTTGATCTTGGTCTTTACTGTTGATCGAGAATGGTGCTCTTACTCAAAAACATATCTCACGCTGTGCCTGGACTCAAATGGCTTCCACCCTCTTCCACCACCGCAACAGCACCCTGTGCTGTGACTGTCCTTGTCCTTTTTCATTCTCGTGAACACTTGACCATTAGCCGGTGCTGTACTGTACATGCTCGGACCCGTCTCGTGTGTCAGGTAAACTTTACATTATTACAGTACTGCGTACCGTGTATCGGCTACGGCTTGAAATAATAATGTCTTTGATCCATCCATCTTATCCGTCCCAATATTGCTAATGCTATCAGAATGGTCCCAGTATCTGATTTGGCATCGAAATAGCATCTCGTTCCGATGGAAATGCTCCAAATCTGTCAGGTTTTATATTTGCTTCACTTCTGTGTAACTGTATCGTAGATTCTGAAAATATAGAAATGTGATGTACAATCCGAACCGCGACCATAGATACGGATGTTGAGAACAAGTAGAATGTTTTGACATATTCTGGTAAGCTTACTTCTTTGTAACTATATGTGATGTTCCAAACCCCCTTATAATGATTTTAGTCCTTCGATAATTTACGACCTATATAAGGCCCATACAATGCAATACAATGAATATGTTTATCTCGTGATGTCGGAAAAGAGGAAGGCTCTGGAAAGGTCAGCCCTTTCTTCTACGAGTGTCACCGAGATGAACACTTATATTGATTTTTAGTGTGAACAGTTCCATTCAATTGGCGCTCGACACAGTTATTGTCAAGAAGGATGGTGGCAAATTCCAAGATAGTAAGCAGGCCAAGCTGGCTGCGGCTGTGGCAACGCTGATAGGAAATGCCAAGGCACTGGGTGTGAGATGTTTTGATACTACTTAATGGGTGAACAGGTGCTGACAGTTAATAAATAGCTCGATGCAAATGTCATCGAAGAAACAATGAAGGCCGCCCAGGACAAGGATGATAAAACTGCAAAGAGATGGATGCCTATCATGCAAACATATGAGATTAAAAAGGTTGATCTACCTTTTCTGTCGTTCAAATGATCTTACCGATCTGATTTAATTACCAAAGAATGAAAATGCAGGAGATCCTATTGAGATGGGTATCATCATTGGCATGAAGGGTTTGACTAAATATCAAGCTAATGAAGAGCCAGGTAAGGGGTGATACATCGCATTATCAGACGGTATCTTGAGAAGTTGACCATGCCCTATTATAAGGTTCTTTCGGCAAAGGCCACACTCTCAACACCGTCTTATGGCTCTTACTTCAACGCGGCAAAGTCAAATTATCTGATAACCCCCATTTCTATCCCAAGATAAAAAAATTCTCGAATAATGTCTCTATAAATAGGGGTGTGCACCGTAACCCGTCTACAGTCGTATGGACGGGTCCCATCAGGAAAATCCTCATTTGTCAATTGCCGCCAATTGTGAGGATGCTCTCAATTGTCGCCAAATGGCGTCAATTTTGAACAATTGACTACACTTTTACAGGTGTATGTATAAGTATAAAGAAGTGTGAAATACATTGTATAATAAAGACAAGCAGCTGTAAGCGGTCATGAAATACGAGCACAGTAAGTAATATGACAGCATCAACACTAGTTATTTGACTACTGCAAGGATGATTTTGTGTGGTTCTCAGTCATGGCCCATCCGTTGTGGGGACGGTAAAGAGTTCTTTACCCTAAGGTTGCTGGTTCAGACAAATACCAACGAGCGTCCCTAGTTTGTTCTGGAAGGCAAGTAGTGTAGCAGGGACAATTGGTCAGATGGGCTAATTTCAGATGGGTAGGGTGTTGCTAAATGGGAAGTGTTCAGTGCTTTAGACGAAGGGAGGCTGCCAGAACCTGTGACGTGCAAACTATCGGAGTTTATGAGACTAGGCCACCAGAGTCTGTGACGTTCAAGCTATCGGAGCTTATGAGACTAGGCCACCA
>KV417481.1:1090840-1105243 GCA_001630335.1 Athelia psychrophila | reverse complement strand
TTGCGAGGCTTAGGCGGTAATCAAAGAGGGCAATACATTAACGAGGGTGAATTTCCTTGTTCGGACTATGGAACAGTTTCATAGTCTGACACCGTCTTCCACCAATGGCGGCTAATTTGTCTGCCGATTCAAAGTCGTTGAAATCCTCCAAGACAACAATGTTCCTTCTTTCGCCACTCCCTGTCAACATTCCTTCGCCGCCCGGCTTGATAAACTTCAACGCGCTCGCTGCCATTCTGCTGGAACGCGAGAGGCTGGAGCATGAGAAGGAGTGCGCGCGCGAGCAGAAGGAGCGAGAAGTGAAGGATCGCTATATCAAGTGTCGCCACACAGTATCTGCGTCCTCCAGGGACTGGGCGAGCCAAGGGAGCTCTGGAAGCCTTGGGAACCTCCCGCAGTTGGAACATTCCCTGCCTGACTATGCCCCAGGACTTGTTGGAGTAGGTATCATCGCAGATCACCTTTGATGTGATCATGAAGGCAGAGATGAAGAGACAATGGCCGGATGACCCGCGAGTGGTGGGGAAGCGGGCCTTCAACCGCTGCAGAAGAACAAACTCCGTGAACGTCGCAGCCGTGTGGAGCTTCGTCCGGTGGAGGGTGTAGGCAATGAGAGTCGGAGTGGCAGGCTTCCGGCATGGAAGGAGGCGATATAGGGGTGTAAGGAGGGGGTGGTGCGGTGCGGACAGGAGAAGGCGGTGTGGGCGTGGACATGGTGGGTTTCAATGGCGTTGACGTGCGAGGCCCGAAGCAGGGTATGGGCGACATACTGCGGTTGTCAGTCGGCGTTGTCGTTGTCGTTGTGGCCGGCTTGGAGATGTTCTGGAGGATGTAGACCGGATAGGGGCCTGGGCCAGCGAAATCATTCCGCACCATCTCCTCGAAGGCCGCCAGAGTCTGGGGCTCGATGTTGAGCTCCCAGTCCAGATACTGGCACATCTCCCGCTCCATCTAGTTCCGTGCCACTCCTACCCCCGAAGCATCCACCGACCATGTCTCAGCCTCCTCCACATCTTTGTATGCTCCATCCCTCACGTCCTCCAGCTTCACCCTATCGTCGGGTACAACAGAATCCAGTGCTGGGAGGCCGGCGTGAGCATACTTGAAGGCCGGCGTGAGCAGTTACGCGTAGGTGGAGGCCGCGTGAGGTAGATGGGTTGATCGGCACAGCAGCGCGAGACCATGCTGAAAAAATTGTGCAAGTCATTTCAAACTCTGCTGGCGGGCGTGTGAACATGCCACGTAGTAGCAACCGAAACTTAGTCGTGTTGCCTTTCTCTCTTATCCTTTCATCCTTTCAGCCTTTCTGTCTCGTCGCTGTCTCGCCGTTGCATCCCTATTTGCTGAATCTCGCCTCTCGGTGCCGCTCCCGAGCGACATGCGCGCTGCTGGCAGGGTCTTACAACCAGTGTATGTCCCACCTTTCCTTGTTCATCTTTAACCCTCACTCAACCCTACTCGGCGGCTCCCCGCAAGTACCAACACTGGGCTCTCAATTGTCGGCATTTGACCATGGGTCCCGCACGGCCTTTTTGTGAATTCTAGCCATTTGGCAACAATCGGGAGACAATTGTAGTCATTTGAGGTAGGCTTCGATGTCTGGTATTGGGAATTATGCACTCCATAGAATCACGCTGTTATAAGTGCAAGTCAAAATTCGTGTATTGCCATCATAACTATATACATGGTTCTATTTCCACTAATAAGGATCTGGCTTCCTACTCATGCGCTAAATGAATATAGCTGTCATTCCTACCAGCAAACCAGTTAGTAAATTGCTCACAATAACCGAATGGCAGACAACATACCTATCATACGTGGAATGGGCGCTCCCGACTACTTTAGCGAATGCAAGTATCAAATGTGTTAGTAATGACGGGCGACTTGCTAAGCCGCCACGCGGCGCTGCTGGAACAGCAGGACTTAAATGAAGTCATGGCGACAAGGTACTTGACATGAGGACAGCACGCCAATGGGGATGGAGCCAAACAAAATGACCTGGGTGAAGTGTCAGCTAGGGATCTTGGAATGGAGGGGGATAGGGTAGGAACGAGGTAATGCAGGGAAGTCTCACCTGAACATGCAGGAAAGCCAGTCAATTGATGCCATTTGTGACCAAATGTGCACAATTGTGCACAATTGATCACAATTGGCGGATTAGGATTTTCCTGATGCCGTCAATACGGGTCCGTACCCGTTCCGTCCTGTTCCGTGAGCAGCTAGCGCAAATTTTGCCTGTATCCGCTGACGGGCCTTTGAGCGCTTATACGACCAGTACACTATACGGCCGTTGTCACACCGGGAACTTGTTTTACACCAGACCACATGGAAAATCTCAGGCAATGAATTTATTTACGTAAAAATTATCCTGCTGGAGGAACCAACATTAGAATCCCTCTGAAACCTAAAATGACTAGATATCTCCGCCGACAATACTTATCACCGCCGATACAAAATAGAACCGAAGTAAGGGTACCGCAAGGAAACTAGCAAGAAGCATGCCAAAATTCGGAATGCCGGCATGGTGCCCCACACTAGCCCTACTTGGAAATATTTGCCCGAGCCCTCGGCTGATACGAAGATAGGACCCTGAAAATGTCTCACGCTGACAAAAGAATGTTTCATTAATCAGTGATCCAAATTGTCTATTATGTTTAATCAAAGCCTCGCTAGCAGGAAGCCCAGGAAAGGATCATAAATTCCCCACTAAATACAGACGACAGCGACAAACATGACATGTTTAAAATGAAAAATAACAGTGTCCATTCCTAGAATCAATCCGACGATGCAACCCAGCCTTCGTGAATAAGCCAGTCTCCCCCCACCAAGTCCTCAATACTGTCAGTGTAGCGTACTGAAGAACCTGACCTCGATGACCCTGACAAGCTCACGTCTGACCTATACCCCACGGAGTCATCATCCTCAGAGTCTGAATCAATGCAGCGGCCTGCAGCTGAATTCAGGAAATCATCATCCCCTGGGAGTCCCTGAACAGTGACATTGTAAACAGACACTTCCTCCACCTCTTCAAAGACAACCACCTAAATAGGAAAGCAGGATATATCCTTGAGCAGGGAACGGCACCAACGGCTCATGGGATGCGACCAGGATGATCGTGTAATAGGAAGATTGAGGGAGTGAGGAACAGCAAGACAAGGCGGCTGGGCACCAGATTCGATATCTTGGAATACCACAAAGAACGTTTGAAAGATGGAGAAGTCGCGTTGATGTGAAATGAGATTGCCTAGCTGCACGCAAATGCCGACCGGTGAGAGGAGAAGAATGCAAGAAGACTGAACGTCTCCACTGCATACAACAAACAAGGAAGTATCCACCCATCGAGGCCATCCAGGATTGACACGGAATGCCCCACCAAGGGTAACCCGATCAGCGAATGGTAGAGGGACAAGAGCAGCCAGATGAACAAGGGACATCTGGGCCAAATGCCGAGTCCGGTGTCGGTGACCTGACAAGAGCCCACTGTAATCAGAAGAGCCCACACTTGATACAGAAACTCATAACTCACGAACACAGCAAGTCAAGAGGATCCCGCTCCATCAAATTCTCTCGGCCCAATTCATCCTCATTCTCTAGGACATCACTAAATCAGGACTGTCAGTTCCAAACTCTCGGGTCACACAGCACTTGAAACTCACAATCCCTGATGAGTTGACGAAGCTGAGCAGCATGACGGGATGTACTTGGAGATGAAGGAAAGCATTTGAGAAAGACGTAACATCAAAACCGCTTCTTCTGAAGACTTTCTACGCTCAACTCTCGGCAAGGTCCGACACTAACTTCCATTGTGCTTCGCACGCCACCAGAATGTTCAAAGTCATTCCTGCCGAAAAGTTTCACTAACCACTTTACCGTTGATCAACTCATTTCTTCCATAAATGAAGGTTACAGGACATCTCAGCAGTCCAACATTACCCTACAGTGACCCTGGGAGCAGCCTAGAATACGGCTACAATCGAACACATACAGGCTTCAGCATAGCAAGAAATTGTTGGCTAAATTCTGAGATTTATGATCATTTTTTTTGAAGTACCAATTTACCCACGCAACAAGAATGAGACTATCTGGAGGTCGTTAGTTCAATCCTGGTTCAAGAACAACATTTTATGGGACATTAAACTATCAAGAGGTCACAAGATCAAATCCTGCACATGTCCAATATTTTAAGAGCCACATAGGTCACGTGATCAGTACCCACCCATGAGAAAGATGGGACACTACAAGGACTGAAAACCACAGCCAGCTTAGAAAATAATTTCCATCAGAAAAAAACTCAGTAGAATTTCCATCGGAAAACTCAGCAGAGCTTCCATCGGAAAACTCAGCACCAGGGTGTTTTCCGTCAGTCAGTCTAGAAAACAGGGTTCTAGAAAATCATTCAGCATGAAACAGTGGTGTTTTTGCTCAGTAAGCATCACATAGGGAGTTCCGTATCAGAAAATCCAGGAAGTTGGGGTGTTTTGAAGTCAGATGGTCTCATGAATGTGAAATTTGGGAACCTTGTGATCAGTCAGGAGGTACAATTAAAGGACATGTGATCGGTCAGCAGGTACAATTTGGGGAAGCACGTGATCAGTTAGCACAATGTTTGGGGAAAAACATCTGTACAGCCAGCGAGAAATGCGGGGTTTTGGGGAATGAAGTGCTTGAGATGCAGAAAACTGGGGATTGGGCCCAACGGCCAATCAGAGACCCTGGGAAGTGGTCCAAAAATAGAAGTCGGGATTAGTATATAAGGACTAGTGTAATTTGCCTAGAGACAGTTCTAACCCCCCCCCAAGTACCTACTTACTTAGAGTTCACTCCCCTCACTGTCTTTCACAAGACACTTCTTGTATCTATTACACAAGAGTCAATTACTTTGATCTCTTGTTCTTGTGTGTCCAGCAAGAGGACTATTGACCAGACTACAATTGATATTCAGTTGTATTTTTGACGATTGACCAAGGTCACTAATCGACGATACCCTTCGAGTCAGAGAACGTTAGGATCCGTGCCAGCACAGCATTCTGAGCAGCTTGAGTCTAAGAAACAGACTAAGTGTGTGTCAAATCAAGCCTGACAGGAGCGTTAAGTACCCGAACGGATTGTGTTTAGGACAACAGAGTTTTTCCTGAAATACCGCAGAAGCACAGTTGTGCCCCTCAAGATTCCTGCATTGACCCCCAGCATCAAGTTATTTCCATTTCAGTTTCCAGCCCCGCAAAATTCCTGTTATTAGAGTCATAGTCTCAGATAGGCTAGGCTTTATTAATATTACAGTTACCGTCAGCATCAGACTCTATCCATTCAAAGTAGCAGTAGGCATTTCTTGCAGCTACTAGTTCCATTTTATTTTTCCACTTCCCCTTTCGAAATCGATCTTCAAGTCACTTCCGACTTTTCTGGAAGAACTCAAACTAGGGATAGCCCATCGATATTTGTTTGGACCGGCGACTCTAGGGATTTGTGCCCAACACTTTTCCGAAACCACACCGTATACGGTGCCATATGGTTATACGGCTATTTCATACTAACGGGGATGTTTTGGCCGTATCTGAACATCTAATTAGCTTCCAAGTACTTCATATTCAATTATTATATCACCAGAATATCATTTAAGTGCCCATTTATTGAGATCGAGAGGCAATCGAGAGGACTTTTTGGTTCGCGGAATTGTGGCGCATCGGGTAAAAGATCTGATATCGACATACACAATATGTGTTGATGCGTGTAAGGGGTTCTTATGAGGTTTCTGAGTATATTTACCGGTGTTCAAGGACATATATTGGCTCGTGGGTGCTAATATTAGTTGCATAGGCACCCCAGGGCCTTCTACAATATAATTTGCATTTTAACTGTAATTTACGGCCGTACTAACCGTTGACGGCTGTATGACCACCCGTACCCGGGCCGTTCGAGCCTCAAATGTGGCAATGTACGGCCGTATGGCTTACTGGTCGTCGCCGTCCCTCACCCGTATAAAATATGGTCGTACCCGTATATGGGTACAGTGCACACCCCTATCTATAAAGCCCTGGGCGTTCAGCAAGACGCTCGCAAATTTGCAGAAGTTGGAAGACCTGCAGCACCAGCAGGCAACGTCACCCTGGGAGTCACAACAGCGACAACCGCCCGAACAAGACACATGCGATCCACACACTGAAGGATGATGGTGATCGTGTTATTATCAAGAGTAGCGGCAGGAAATTCTACAAGAACATTGGCAATGTCTGGACAACGGATAGCCAAAGTATCGTACTGAAAGGTATGATTCGGTATCGAAGTAATGCATAACGATATACTAATAATATCAGATGTTTGCGGAACTTTGCAGCCAGATCGGTCACTGAAACACTTTTGTGCACGTTCCACTGGCCTCATTTCTTGTGCAAATATCCCAAATTTTATCTCAGAATCGAATTGGGTCTATTGCGAGTCTGCCCATATGATTTATAGAACGGTAGCTCAAACTCTCGTGGTGTCCGATCACTCGCTTTGAGGAGTAGATTTCTGCATTTGGATTCTCGGCCCGAGATCGGCCACTGAAACACCACTATTCCTCTCCCACCGCAACAGGGACTGGTCTTCGTTCCTAGTTACTGTACATCCATAGCATATAAATTAATTAGAAACTTTTTGTCTCTTCAGAATCTCCAGAAAGCGAAATTTAAAGTGGTAGGAAGCTATTTCTATTGTGGTGTTTCAGTGGCCCATCCTTCACTGTAGATAGAGATAATAATGTCGTGAACATGGTCGAGACTCAACATAGCTTCTAAAATATCACAACCAAAGGACACGTTACATTAGATAAAAATATCGGTCCGATGTGTGCTGCGAGAACACTGATCCCTCGTCACTTCAAGTAATCGACTGCTCTGCCTGCACTCGTTAGTTCATCGCTCCATCTCCTCCTGGCCCTCCGACTGGTTTCTTATTGTTCGGTGTTCTCTTGGCGGACGGTCCTGTTGGTGTTCCTCTGGACGCTCCTCCTGGTGGTCCTTGAATCGCCGGTGCACCTCCTGGTGTGCGCACGAGGAATAGCGGGCCACCCGTTTCGATGTCGCTTACTTGCCTGTGGAAGTCGACTCGCTGGCGTGGGGTTCCCTGCTCCAGGTGCCATTCGTTGATGGTGGCGGCACCCTCTTCAGAAATGGCACGCCACACCACAGAGTTCAGCGTAGCCGACTTGTGCGTTGTGTCTGGTAAATGTCATTATTAGTTCAATATTCCAGCAAAAGAAAGCAATACTTACAAGGTAAAGGAGCATTGTCATTTGGCTTCTTGATTTGCAAAGTAATCTGGTCCGCGTCCACGACGCTTGTTGCCTATTTGATCACATGAGCATCACCAAGGTCAGAATAATAATGCCCAAGCTTACGTTGTTTTTGCCGAAGCTCTCCTTCATCTGCAAGGCGAGCTTCTTGTCTTGTGCCAGTGCGGTGGTCATATATGCCGCTTCCTTAGTCCAATCACCCAGCTTGATTCCACCTATCAGATACGAAGTAATCATTGGAAATTCTATCGGAGCTTACCTTATATGATTTAAAACAAGTTTCAACTTTTCCTTGAGCGGTAGTGAAAGCCGTGGCGGCTGCGGTTCCCTCGATATCTGTTTCCGCGAAGGTAAGAAGAGACACCGTGTCCATTGCCTGAGCTGCCGCATTGAGGGCTGCCACAGCAGCTTCCAAAGCGCTGTTTGCATACTGGAGTCAGTATCACATTCCAGGAGTGCAAAGAAAGCTCACTGACTCTTCTAGCGCCGACAGATCAGATGGCTGCTTCGTCTTGCTGAAATGGGTGACCAGCTTGCGACATTGCGCTTCGAGGGCCAACGTACGGGCGTAATACGGGCGCTTGACTTTCCTGACGGCCCGCCTGATGTCGAGATACTCGGTGGGTATCTCAACATCAAGTTTCTAGCAGGTATAAAGATCAGTATAATGTCGCCACTGAGACGCAAATAAATCGTACGAAGTTGAGGAATTCCACAAACTCATCGTACGCTGTTTGAATCGCTGGTAATTTGGGAGTGTCGGTAGTTAAGTGTGTCGAGAGGTCCTTAAATAGAGCGATCGCTTTCTCCCAGATTTTGCGGTTGACACGAAGCAGTGTTTTCGTATTGGGTTCAGTCGCGTTCTCTGTTAGGAACACGGCTCCTTGCACGATCATGGCGCATTTGACTGCCAAAGTCATTGAAGCCTATTATTTAATCTTAGTAAGTGAAAATTAGAGCCAAAAGCAGCGATTAAACTAGCCTCTTTCGTGGTCGTAGAGAGTTTCGAGGGCAAGGTACCGGCCTCAGTCTTCAACTGCACGGCGAGCAGCGCAGGGAGTGGCGACAGTTTTCGCTCTCTAGAGTTGCCATGAGCCTTAGTTGTAGCATATTATGGAAATACACGTACGCCGATGAGAGCTTTGGACCATTAAATGATGTATTTGTTGAGATTTCTTCACAAAGAGCAGAGATAAGGCAGCGGTCGTCATGGGTCTGAAGATCGGCATCGGAAGAAGGAGAGGCTGATTTGATTGCCTATATGCTGTGATGAGCGTGACCCTCCGGATAAAAGGCCATAAGAAATCTACCTGCAAGTGGGCCTCCGCCGCCTCAACAGCTTTCAACTTCAATAAATCCGTTCGGGCCTTTTCCCAAATACCAATGCATTCCACAGCTTCCTGGATGCTGCGGGTATTGTTCAAAAATTGACCCGATTCCTGTGTCACCCAATCCACAATCTTGAAGAGTAATCTAGTCATATGTTAGCTCGCGTCCGTGGAGAGATGCGGAAAATCGAGTGTACTGTTCAAGAGGTTCGATGGCCTTGGTGTACTTCTCGTACGCAGTCCAGTCATCGAGATCGTCTGAGTCATCGACTTCCTGGGCGAGGGTGTGTATCTGTTTGCATAGATCACGTGCTGTAGAGAGAAGGCTGAACGCGGAGAAGGTGTTGCGTTTTGCCCTGCAGGCGTCCAGGGCACCAACTTTGAGCAAATCCCGAATAAGTTGCGTCGATGCATTCTCTTCCGTCGACTCTGGGATCGTCGTATTGGTTAGGCTTTCGAACAGCGACATGGCTGGAGCGAGATTTCAAGATCGACAGGCTGGGAGGGTTGGTTGACTGGCTTCTGAGGGGTGTGTCGGCGTTGCGTAGATACTACTAGATAGTACTCCAATGGCGTGAGCCAGTGTGCGATGTCATGAGACGGTACAGAATATATAGCAAGCTGCCATGAAGCACACCCGCTGCCTCGATTCTGCCAGGTGTTCGTGGTTCGGGCGGGTAGATAAGAATCAAGCGACCCACGGGGCTTGAGGTTGATTACGGTCGAGATCCCGGTGATTATGGTTGCGAAGACCAGATCTCGACAAGGAGCTTTCCGGGGGTTATGTAACAGTGAATTGATGAGTTAGAGATTAGGCGAAACATGACTGTGTGCGTGCCGATAATTGCGCAAGGTTCGCTGCGAGCGTGAGGCGTGCTACGTGTACGAGGTACCTACCTAATTTGTAAACCACACGCTGGGTGCCTTGATTGCCGTTATTGCAACGATTTGAACAGATTCAGATGACGACATAATCGTCGACAGCAAATATGGGGCAAGACGTTCTTCAATGAATGATGAATAAGGCAATTCAGTGTATGTGAAGGGATCAGACGACACGCTCCAATCCGCAAGTTTTGAAAGTGCGAGGGGGTCTAAGCTTCAAGCAGTCGGTCAACTGTTGTTACTGAGCGGACTGGGCATGCGTCCAAATGATCCGCAGTATTTCAATCCGAGGTCGTGCTATGAGGCGTGTCACCACCGGCAACCAAACTAACTGATAAGTACCCCGGCAGTGCTTCAACCGGTCAGGGTTTAAGCTTGAGCATGCATGATAAGTCCGAGTTGACGGGACAGATAAAGTACTAGAGATGCCCCATGCTTCCGAAGACATGGCGCACAGAAACTGAAAGGATCGTGGTGGTGGACAGTATCGCGTATCCAACACTAGAAATGAAACTGTGCCCGCCATTTTACCCGAAGTAGATTCAGCGGACTCGAAGATAAAGAGTTTATGAACACGCAGCAAGTAGACTTTAGCTAGGAGAACAGGCAGGATGGCTCAAACGTGCCGCAGTTATTCTACAGGGGTGTGCGGCCCTGGGATCTATGAAATTTGAAAATATAATCATGTACAAACAAATATAGCGAAGCCAAATAGCGTTACCACAAGTGCGCTTCGCGTTCTGCTAAGTGAATCTCGATATGACTCCAGTCTCAAATCCATCATCCTCTGCTCGCCCCATTCAGGCGTTATCGACGGCTAAAACGGGAAAAGCGCATGCGACGCAGGCCATACTGTTATTGATGGTCAAGATTCGAACGGGTAGATGAGTGCGTGCTGGAATACTAAAACCCCTATGGGATGTTATCCGATTATATGTGAGGGTGAGTTGTCGTAAATGGAACACTGGAGCCAAAGCTTCCCAAGAGAGGGGGAGCAGAGAGCATAGCTCCGAAGAAGAAGATTGCGCCAAGACTGAGCAGGTGAATTGCCATGATATCAGTGATACACAAGTGCGGATGAACTCCACCATTGAAAGCGATGCGGTATAGCTTGGTATAGCTCATAATACAGGGATGGGGAATGTCAATCCTCCCCATAAGTGAAGGGTTGTGCGTGATTAAAAACTATTGCAATTTGCGACGTTTCAAGGAGCTAAGAATTAACCAGTGAGAGCGGGACGAGATCAGCTGCAGTCGCAGTCGAGCTCCAAGTAAGTTGCTAAAGGCATGGCCAACAGTTGGAGATTACGCGAAACACGAGGGTGTGTGTACCAACCTAGTTGTGCTAAGATCTGGGACTCATAGCCGCCTGGCGCCAAGGGTGCCTGAAGATGATCACATCAATGTTGCAACAATTTGAAGAGTTCGGATCAAGGTGTACTTATCAATGGCGAATTTGGAGGAGATTATACCACGATGGACGATGAGGGGAAGGCAATCAAATGAATGTGAGGAGGGTCTAAACTTCAAGCATTTTGAGCAAGCTGTTACCGAGCGGGATGGGACATGTGTTGATATCCGCAGTCGTCGAGGACAAGGTCGTGCTATGCCACTTAGGAGTGAGACGACATGCCACAACGGCGTGTCATGACCAGTGACCCAGCTCGGTCGGTAAGCCGGTAGCGCTTCAGCAGGTTGACGTTTAGGGTTGAGCATGCATGATAAATCCGAGCCGATCGGATGAATGGCTAAAGTGCTTGAGGGCCGACGCCCAAGGCTTTCGAGGGCCCTAAAAATGGAGAGAAAAAATCGGGGTAGTGACAGGTATCGTGTCACTCAAGAACCAGTATGAAGCTGGCCCCGACTGTTTTACTTGCAAGTTGATTCCGCAAAAAGTGAGCTAGGGGGCCAGACCCAGGATTGGCATGCAGTGCGCGAAAAGCGTAAAGGGTGGTGGACGGTGTTGAAACGTTGATGGACAAAGATGGACAACTGCAGACAACCGCGTGGCGAGGCGACACTGGCTTGACTTGCCCTAAACCTAAACGTGGACGGGACCAGCCGGCGCCGACCTTTTTCTCTTTCTCCGCCAACTTCGCCAGACTCTGAATAGTCGAACATCTTCGAATGCGCATGTACACGTGCCTTGAAACGTTGAGCTCACGAAACTATCTTGAAACCGAGGTTGAACCGCTGCTGTGGCCACTCGGGAAATGACATATTGTCACTATACTAGGGCCCCAGTTTGGCCCCAGTCGCACTTCTAATCTTGTCTCCTCCTCGAGCTCGATGAATGACTGGCAAATAAACAGAGCTATCAGCGAAGCATTTCAAGGAAATTTGAAGCACTCCACCAGAGGAGTTGAAGATGTCGGGCGAATGCACTTTTCTCATGCTGTTCACGCGATAACAATTGTTCGCGCGATAGATCATTCTAAGCTAGACTCTGTCGGAAAGAGGGAGATCCTTGAAAGGTCAGCACTTTCCCTGCGAGTTTCCCTAGATGAAGATTTACATTGATTTTTAGTGTATACAGGTCCATCCAAGAGGCACTAGACGCAGTCGTCGTTAAAAAGAAGAAAGAGGGCGACTCACAAGATATTAACTTGAAGAAGATTAAGTTGGTAGCGGCTGTAGCAACATTGATTGACAATGCCGAGGCTTTGGATGTGAGATGTGTTGATGCTAATGCGCGAACAGGTTCTGACAGTCAATGAATAGCTCGACGCCAATGTCAGAGAAAAAATGGAGGCCGCTCGGGTCAAGGACGATAAAACGGCAAAGAGATGGATCCCCGTCATGCGAATACGCCAAATCCAAAGGTGAATGGGCTCTTTCTGTCCTTCGAATGATCTTACCGATCTGATCTAGTCACCGCCGAGTGAAAATGCAGGGTTTGACGCCTGGTGATCAAGTTAATGAACTGCCAGGTAATGGGTGAGGTATCGCATCATCAGACGGTATTTTTAGTTGACCGTGCCATGTAGATTTCTTCGGTGAAGATCACACCCCAACACAGTTCTATGGCCTTTGCTTTAACGCGGCAAGGTCAAATTATTCAATAACCCCCAATTTTAATCTCGAGATCCATTTTTTTTTCGAGCGATCTCTCGGCGATCACTCAACCCTTTTCAAAGTTGGAGGGGCTAAAGGACCTTCAGGATTCGGTAACATCAAGTTGGCAGTCACACCAGCCGCAGCAGTAGCCCAAAAAGCTGCACTCAATGCGAGCCCAATCCAAAATCCGTACACTGATGCACGAGGGTGATCGTGTTATAGTCAAGAGAAAAAAACGGGAACATTGGAAACGTCTATAAAATGCAGAGCGAAATGACCATACCGAAAGGCACACGGTCGCGACGATGCCTCATGACGATGCCCATGGCGATTTACTTATGAGATCAGAGATTTGCGGAGTTTTGCAGCCAGTTCTCGCAATTCAAAGGCTCGCACCTCTAGATCTATCAGTATGTTGGTGGTGATTCGAAGCCCTTGGACACCATGCGGATCTGGGACGAGCGGAAACTGGGGTCTGGAGGCGTCCGTTAAGAATAAGGCGCTCATCCTCTATCTTGAAAACGAGGTGATCCCACTTCCTCCCATTCAACCACCATATGTCAATCCTGCACAGCCAGCAACGCTGCGTGAGTTCTAAAAACAACGGGAATGACAAATTACATCGTCGTGCTAATGATTAGGAGGACCCATCGATCAACGAGACGTACACTCTGGCAAACCACGAAACCTAATTACATAGCCAACGGTGGCTTCCTAGTACTGGAGGGAAACAGAACAAGGGCGATGCAGTCGGAAGCAAGACTAAACATTCGGCAGCGTCTCATTTCAACTATTACTTGTAGTAATAGTCTCATTTGAAGTAGATAGAGATAATAATGTCGTGTACATAGTCAAGATCAAGTCAAGATAGCTTTGACATAGCTTCTGAAATATCACAACCATCGGACACAGTACATTAAATGAAAAGACTGGTCCGACGTGTGCTGCGAGCACATACAATGTTCATCTCGTTACTTCACGTAATCGACAGCTCTACCTGCACTCGTTAGTCCAGCGCTCCATCTCCCCCTGTTGCTCCGACCGAATTCTTTGCCCTCGGCGTTCTCTTGGCGGGCGGTCATGTTGGTGGTCCTCTAGGAGATCCGGTTAGACCGCCCAGTGCGTCGCCCGTGCCTCCTGCTTTCGAATTACCCGGTGCACCTCCTGGTCGTCCGTGAATCGCCGGTGCACCTCCTGGTGTGCGCACGAGGAATAGCGGGCCACCCGCTTCGAAGTCGCTTGCTTGCCTGTGGAAGTCGACTCGCTGGCGTGGGGTTCCCTGCTCCAGATGCCATTCGTTGATGGTGGCGGCACCCTCTTCAGAAATGGCATGCCACATCACAGAGTTCAGCGTAGCCGACTTGTGCGTTTTATCTGTGAAATGACAATGTTAGGTGAGTATATCAGTAAAAAGAAAGCGATATTTGCAAGGTACGGGAGCCGTGTCGGTTGGCTTCTGGATTGTCAAAGTAATCTGGTCCGCGTCTGCAAAACTTGTTGTCTATTCTAGCACATTAGCATCACCGAGGTAAGAAAAATAGAATGCCCAAGCTTACATTGCTTTTGCCAAACCTCTCCTTCATCTGCAAGACTCGCTTCTTGTCCTGCTCCAGTGCGGCGATCATTCCTGCCGCCTCCGTAGTCCAATCGCCCAGCTTCATTCTCCCTGTCAGATCTCAAGTAATCATTCGAGAACCTATTATAGCTCACCGAATATGAGTTGTAGCAAATTTGGACTTTTCCCTCTGCGCTAGCGAAAGCCATCGCGGCTGCGGTTCCCTCGATATCTGTTTCCGCGAAGGTAAGAAGAGACACCGTGTCCATTGCCTGAGCTGCCGCATTGAGGGCTGCCACAGCAGC
>KV417481.1:999762-1084177 GCA_001630335.1 Athelia psychrophila | reverse complement strand
TTTTAAATGCAGTTCTTACCTGATCTTATTAACTCAGCATCACTCATTGGGAAAGTGTTTCCCCCGTGACCATCGTTATTGGAATGAAAGGCTTTACGGAAGGAAAACAGTTTCACTTGATGGGTAATAATATCAATGCGCTGTCTACTGTCCCGCAGGCCATTGAGCTTATTTTAGTGCATAATGTTTTTTGGTGAGTACAGTTTTGTGATTTTTAATTTGATAGTGCAAAGTCAAGTTATCGGAGAGCTTTGTTTTTATATCCCCAAGATATAGCTTGAAAGTTACTCTAACAAATCATATGAAAGGCCTTGGATGTTCCATACAGCACTTTGTGAAGTCACTGCACCCGGCCAAGTCAACTCGGATCAGGCCAGATATGATACACACACTAACGGGCAATAATCGCCGCACAGTCGTGAGGAGGATGGGTGGTTATACCATAACATCGGGAATGTCTGGCAAACGAAGGCAGGAGATACGACGAGTACAGGAGGTGGCGGAAGGGGCAGAAAAAGAGCGGCGGAAGGCTGAGGCGACACGACGAGCACAGGAAGTGGGGAAGCAGGTAGACGAGAGCGAGAAATTGCCGGGAGAAGGCAGAAGGCAGCAAAACTTGTCCACGAAGTACCCAGGGCAGAGAAGGAAGCGAAACGGGAAGACGAAGTGCGAAAAGTGCAGGACATCGCCCAGGGAAAGCCCAATGTGGAGCAGACGCAACAAGCGCGAGAGGCAGAGAGTCCAATGAAAGGCACTGCTAAGAAGGGGTGGTTCGAGCGAGCAAAGGGACGGGTCAAAGGGAAATGCTGATGCTGATTAGAAGTTGCGGTTCTGTCCAAAGATTATTGTATTAAATGTTGCGCTTCAAATTCGCAACCCCCTCTCCCTCAAATATCGCACCCTCTGTGTCCCGTCTTCTCCCAGTTTCTCCGCGCCACCGATATATGCCTCCAGAGCATACGTCGCATCCCTTCGCGCGCGGAGGAGGTGATGCATCAGCCTGCGTGCCGGCATAGCCTCAGCCCTTTGCGGTGCTGGAGAGCTGGTTTCGCTGCGCTTGATGTAAGGGTTCACCGCTGGCCGCGGTGGCACAAGGTATTGCGCCAGTGCCGACCGAGGTACAGGGCGGGAAGCAATGGAAAGGAGCAGGCGGCAGGAAGTGAGCATGTGACTGAGCGTGGTTTTGTTCCCTATCCAATGCGTGATGTATAAACAAGGTGCAAAGGAAGGAGGATGGTTGGTGGAAAGACTTACATCCAATCAAAAGGTTATGCCACTTGACAACCACCCATCCAGTCGCGTATATCACCCCGAGCTTCCCAAGACCCCTCATCATGCTCGAACGGGCTCCTCCCTCGCTAGCACCAAGGAAGGCACCGATAATGTGCGCCCACTCTGCAGTGCCGTCCAACGCGCTGCTTATTCCCTGCACCCATCTACTACTCTCCCAGCCCCCAAGTCCTAACGATGTCAACAATGCGCTGGAAAACGCTGAACCAAACGCCGGTGCTCGCGAACGCAGACCGAGGCGCACAAGGGAGCCGAGGACAAGTCTCCCAGCGAGGTAGCATCCAAAGCTAACCCCAACGCCGCCAATAACGGCTTTGTACTGCGCCTTGCTCTCCTCCTCATCAGCCATCTCTACGCGTTCCTTCCTCTTCTTCATTTCTGCTAGCTCTGCTGGTGTGCTGGGCGCTGCTGGTGCGACGGCAAGATACCGCCCCGCCAGGCTTCCGAGTGCATGTCCTGGTAGGAAGACAAGCATTGGTGGGAGAAAAAGAAGCGTACGCGGGTGCAAGAGACGCAAAAAGGGAAGTATGAGACGCGCTGTAGCTATCCTTGTAGTTGTAGTTGATGCGTGGACGTTCGAACCAGAGGAGAGAGGGAGAAGATATTGGAGGGAAACGTGTGAGGTGCCCGTGTAGCAGAGGAGCGCAAAGTATGCCACAAGTGCGCGCTTCAACTCTTCCAGGGAGATCGGGTCTATTGATGTCGAACTCAAGAGGCAAATGAGACTGAAAGGATTCATGGTCAGCATGCGGGGATTGACATAGGAACTGGCAAGTTTGACTTACGTTTGCATCATGCCTACCCACTCGCCCATCGGAACCTCTGTGGGGTCACCGAGTATCGAGAGGGCAATCTTGGCAGAATTCAATGTATCCCTGAAGATGCAAGGTGATTAGTAAGGATTGTAGAATGAAGTTAGACCATGTATTGAAGAAGAACAGGGAATTCCGTCGTCGTCGAGAAGTAACGCAGACAACGCATAGCGTGGCCATTGCAGGGCAGACAAAATAATAGGTATATTCCATACATGCCATCGTGTTCCACCTCCAAAGTAAGACCCACTACTCACCAATCTGGTGCGTTTATACTCAGCCGCAATAGTGACTCTTGGATGTCGCTTGTGAGCTGCTTCACTGCAGCTCTCTGATCCCCACCAGGGGACAGCGGAGGCACAGAGATGGGTGCGCCGTAGTGAACCACAATCTAATAAAGATGGGCATTCAGTATAATGAAAATATAGATATTGGGGCGCGACAGCTTTGGGGACATGCTCACCCGACTTCGATAACGCGACTTGTCAGTATAGACAACCGCCACCGGAATGACCTCCACAGCCTCCTTCTGACCTTCCTTCCCAGATATGGTTTTTGCGTACTCGACCGCAGCCCATGCTGCGCCGTCCTTCATTTGCACAATCCCGGGTTCGGTATAGCTGGTCCCCTCAGGGAACACGCCCACTGCTTCGCCTTTCTCGAGGGCACGAGACGTAGAGTGGAAGAGTGATTCCTGACTGGGCTGCGTCGAGGAGGGGCCAGGGATGGCATTGGGGTTGCGCTGTACGGGTATAGCGCCTGAGGAACTGAGGATTCCCCCTACAACAGGATTTGAGAAGAGAGAGGATTTCGCCCAGAAGGAGAGGTGTCGCGCATGTGGAATAGTAATGGCTGTTCGCATGCACGCTTTAGCCTGTTCATTCGAAAGTTACAGGTCTTCCAACGCACCGAGAGACGCAATGTCTATGATTTCGTTGTGATGTGTACTGGCTACCACTAATGGTGTATGCGCGGGTACATTCTCCTTCCCTTCAACGTGCACTTCTTCGTAGAATCCCTGGACCGTGTAGTGCGAAATTTGGACGAGAGCTCGGTAAACAAGTTTCGGCGAGCAGTCCATTGTACAGATGCTTTAACGAACTGTGGTTTCCCAACTGAATAAGATTCAGACGCTATCCAGGATTTTGAGTGTGTCTAAGGAGTTCCTGTTTGGATGGTGCTCGAGAACAAGAGGCATGAGCTGGTAGCGGTTGGACGCCAAGATTACCGGATGTAAACGCGCCTTGCTCGGCGATGCCGACCCCGACATCGCATCGTCGGACAAAGTAACACTTCGGCCGAGCTTCGACTCGAACTACACCCACGGGCTGCAAGGATACGTCCCGCTGCATGCCTACAGCTCACACCTTTACTCTTGCAATCACCCTGGGCCCTCCTTCCCCAAGACCACTGGCGTTACGATGGATCATTGTCCTAATGGCACTTCAAGATTGCTCCAAGCCTACCTTACCTTCACACTGGCCCGCTATATCCGAAGATTGCTGTGAAACGGCGTGAAATGAAACATGTGGGCAATTAGTGCCCAGCTAGCTATTGCCTACATACTTAACAGCGCCTCGTGCCTACCCGAACAGACCTAAAAATCCCAAGCTCGACTCTTCGGCGCAAGCAGCGCGCTCAATCTCTGTCTTTCTCCTGCCCATCCGGACCACACCGTCTCTCGGTTTTGGAATCGTGTACTATATCCTGAATCACATCAGCGCAGGAAATATGTTCAAAGAGCAACATGGCGGTGGCCTAGGGGAATCCCTCCATATAACTTCAATGGCGCGCAGATGGGAGTCTGAGCATCTGGGCCTCACGGACCGTGGACGCAAGTATTTTTCTCAAGCTGTTCAAATGATAGCAATATGTCGCGCAGTAGATCTGTCCAAATTGGACTCTCGTGAAAAGAGGGAGATCCTTGAAAGGTCAGCGCTTTCTCCTGCCATTCCCTCCAGATGATGTCTTACGTTGCTTGGAAGTGTACACATATCCATCCAAACGGCACTCGACGCAGTCATTGTTAAGAAGAGTGAAGGGGGTGATTCACAAGATGCCAAAAAAGCCAAGCTGGCGGCGGCTGTGGCAACGTTGATTTCACACTCCAAGGCTTTAGGCGTATGGTTTATTGATCCTAATGGGCGAACAGGCGCTGAAGATTGAAGATTTGATTGTTAGCTTAACGCAGATGAGATCCAGAAGACCATGGACACCGCCAGAGAGAACGACGACAAAACGGCAAAGAGATCAACCTCTATCACTCAAAAACATCAAATTAAAAAGGTTGATCTGGGTTTTCAATCTTGAAAATCGTCCTACCAGTCTGACTTGACCTGACCACAGAATGAATTGCCAGGAAATCCCATTCAACTGACTATTGTCATTGGGATGAAGGGTTTGACAACGGGACTTCAGCATAATATACACACAGGTAACTCTTTTTTTTGTATTATCAGACAGCGCCTTGTGCTGACTGCGGTGATGTTGCAGACTCCTTCTGCGAAAAGCACACTCTTAGCACAGTTCTGTGGCATTTGATCCAACGCGGAATTGTCAAGATGTCGGATAACCCCCATTTCTATCCCGCGATAGAGAATTTCTCCAATCATTTCTCCGTTAAACCCTGGGCATTCACTCAGCCGCTTGCAAAGTTGGAGAAGTTGGAGGACCTGCAGCAGCGGGTAACGTTGCGTTGGGGGTCGCAACAGCGACAACTTCCCCAGTCGAGCTCGAGGAACAAGACACATGTGATCCACACGCTGATGGACGATGGTGATCGTGTTATCCTCAAGAGTGAAGATGGGAATTTCTACAAGAACATCGGCAATGTCTGGACCACGGAGAATAAAGTAACTATGCTGAAAGGTAGGCGGTTTTGATGAGACCTCGTGGCGGTTTACTGATGATATCAGATGTTTGCGGCATTTTGCAGCCCGTTCGTGCAATTCAGAACGGCATTAAGCACTCGCACCTATACCAGCACGTCAGCGGGGTTATACAACCAGTGGATATAAAGAAGATATGGGACGAGCGGAAAGATACGGCTGCTATGGACCTTATTCTCTATCTCGAAACAGAGGAGGCCTCAATTTCCCCCATTCAATCACCAATAGAAAACGTAGCCAATCCTGCTCAGCCAATCCATTAAACCGACCGCACGCGCTTCTGCGACCTTTCTCGCCCGTTTAAAGACGTAGCAAGCATTGTAGAGGAAGGTTTCGAAGGCACAAAGGGTGGTCGTTAAACATGTCACCGCCTTGCCACCGCCTCACGAAAAACAATATGCCCTGGTGCGGATATGCAAGACCTGTTACAATGGTCACACGTCCTAGAAGCCTTAGCAGATTTCAAGTCGATCTTATAAGTCCATTCATCGCTGAGATCTTGAGATTCTGGTACGCCTTCCGAATGCGAGACAATATGTCAGGTGCTGTGAGTGTGTAACGAGTTTGTGCCCAGTAATCCAAAGATGAGATCGCCGCGCAAATGTAAAACTGAAATTTCAACACAGTAACTACATGACCCGTACATAAGCATCAATGGAGCAACCGTTCATCAATGTTCCCTCTCAGCATCCACCAGACTACTGCCCGAAATCACACACAAACAATACCTCTGCAGAGTTTTCCCGGGGGGCTAGACATCGCCGTCTTTGAAGGGGAGGATCACGCTTGTCTACAGTTGAAATCTTGACGCGCCGTGGTACAGGGTATTGTCGCTAGACATCCCTTTCTGAAGTTGTGTCATTATGAGGGGCATGTGAACCTATAGCGCCCAAGGTGCCACCTGCACACACCATGACAGACTAAGTACTGTACTCAAACTGTTGTCTATTCTAAGTTCTTTACAGGTTGCATAAACTTAGGCTCGTAACTGCCTATATGAACTGAGAGAGCTTTACAGCGTATACACAGCACTTGTCCGTCACTTTTTATTCAGACGGTAACTTCGCCGAGTCTCTAGCATAAACTAAATAACGGGTCCGGTAAGCCAATTAATTGCAGGTCGCCCGTGATTATTTAAAATGATAATGGTGGTTCAACGTTTCTCACTGACTTCCACTAGTAAATGGCAGCAATTGGGAGGGCACAAAGTAAAGTTCCCACGAGCAATCGTTTCACCAATTTGCTCCTTCGAAGCTGGGGCCTATCCTAAGCATTGACTGGCACCTCTGTATTGAACACTCTTCTAGACGTGTATGCTGAACCAAGGCAATACCCCACATCAGCGGCTCCGCTCTCCTGCGACATCTCGATCCACAAGTCTGCAAAGGAGGCCCTCGTTACTATCTGGCATGACCGGCTCCAGCGTCGGGCATATCAACGCCATTTCAGCAGTTGTCCTCGTGCGTTGGAAACTTATCTAAAGCATGGAAGTGATGCAGAAAATGTTTGCGAAGGCGTCGATACCGTTACATTCAGCGTCTCCTCGCGTCAAACGCACTCCACTTTCTCGTCAAAACGCTCGTACTGGTCGCGGCCCTCCTCCTCTCCACGACCCTGTTTGCCCCGAACCCAGGCCCTCTCATATTTATACTGCTATTTCCCATGAGCTTCCTTTTCCTATTACCACGGCGGGAGCTGGTACGCCCCTCTCTCCATCAACTGGGCGGGCGCCTCTCCAATGCCACTCCACTCAGCCCGCGATCCACACCAGAGAACTCAAAGCGGGGACCGGTGGAATCCTACTGCTGCCAGCTCTGACGACGTGCGAGGCACATATGCTGTTGATGACCATCCTCGGGATCCTCGGGGTCGACTTCCCTTGGTTCTCGCACGCACTCACACTTTGCGAGCCGTATTGCGTGCCCTTGGTTCGCGAACCCATCTTCTTGAAACCTAGAAATCAAATCAAATTGAGTCCCTCGCGCTGCAAATGGACAGTGGTTGTGGGCTCCTTCGTCTTTTCGCAAGGCGTCGTCTCTGCCATCCCCCTTATCAAAGACCCCGTTAGCGCGGACAGAGAGGGCCTAGGCTTGCTGACGGGATACCTCAAGGATACCTCAAGGATACCTCGCAACCCACATTATCGGACTGTCTACAGGAATACTGCTCCTCCCGCTCCCTCCGCCAGTAATACCAGCAACGCGCGCAGCCCGTGCGGCAGAAGAGCAATGCTAACACGGACACGGACGAGGACGAGAGCGCAAAGAAGGCCGAGGACGAAGCAGGGGCGCAAAGGCATAATGACAAAACTGCGATTGAGCTGGTCTCGTACGCAGTGGTGCGATGAATGCTGCCGGGCGTGACGAGTGTTATGGGTGTGGGTGAGGGTGTCTCACGCAGAATGGCCTGTTTCCTCTAACATTAATAGGCGAATATCCTATACGTCTTGTGGATAGCTGCCTTCAACATAAGCTTCGTATTCGGCTACCTTGACATCAACTTCGGTTTCTTCGCCTCGCCACTCTCTCTAGTTTCTTTGCTGATCTCCTTACCTGCTTCGTCTTGTGCATGTTGATTTAGCGTACTCTATACAGGACAGAGACGGAACATGAACACAAGACACCGAGCTACTTGATGATAAAACGCCTAGCAAAACCCGCACAACGCTCGCCCCGACTGGGGGCGACATGTCGTTCGCGGTGAATGTCCATATACAAAGGATCTAGGGCTAGTTCATCATGGAACGAGGTGCGTCGTCATAGAATATGTATATTTGCGATCGACACTGAGATATGCACGCATTGACGCACGCCTGCGGCTCATAAATACCCGGTTTATTCTTCCTGCGGCTCATAAATCCACGGTCCGCGTACTCGCGACGTCCGGGTTAAAAGTGCCCGCCGCCAAGACTGCTGCATTGCGCGAAAGCGGGAGGATTGACAAACAAGAAGGGGACGGACTCCGCGCCTGTGTTGCTGGATGCCATCAATCGGAATAGTCTGTGCTTTTTCTCATTGTGGGTTGCAACCTTACCATCTTCATTCGCGTCGACACTCATTCTCCACAGGTCAACGTCACGACCGGCCTGATATAGAGATCGATGGCCACGATATACACATCAGACCCGCGGGGTACACTCGTACCCGGCGCGTATGCGAAGGGCATATGCGCGATTGCTTGGTAGTCCAGGGGAAGGCGGATATGGAATTTCTGTGACACACCAGTACGAGGTACGTGCTTATCTAGCCATGTACCAGGTGCCTGGATGTTGAACAAACTGTATAGACATGTTGTCACGCAGGATAGTGGAGGTGGGCAGGTGAACATGCGCTCGTGACATTATTGGAGGGGGCTCAACGTAAAAACGATGCGTCTCTCGCCCTTACTGTCACAGGGCTGCACAATCAATTAGCAATGAGCTTGAACAGCTGACACTACATGCTTTGAGACCAGGAAATCACCGATCCAGGCCAGTTATGCGGACGTACACCAGGACGTACCCTGCATATATGTGGGTTTGAACCCCACGGGGCCGCAGCAACCACCCAGTGATACGGCATATTTGCATCGCGGATGGGCTTGGACATTCTATTTACGGAACGATCTCGGTGGGATGTTACTCGAGGTCACTTCACAGCGCACTTCACGGACTTCACAGCGGTCCAAAGCGGGTGTGAACTTTGGTTTGCGTTAGGCTACATACATCGTGCGTTTCCCCTACGTAAACCGTGACGTTCTGACAACGGTGTTATATTAACCAAAATCAATACTGCACACGTCGCATGCAAGCTTTAGAAACCTGTTGGACCGGGTCCAACTTGGACCTCCATACCCCTTGGCCGGATATCTGCGTTGATTCGAGCCTAGATGATACTATTTCACAGAATATGTGATTGCTGGTGGGTGCAAGGTCACACGTACACGATGCATGTTTGGAAGGTGGAAGCTTCACATTCGGATCTCTCTATATTTTGCTGCGCTCGCTGTGCATATGCATGCAGATGAGTCCGCGCCGGCCATGAATTTGGCCAATCTTTTGAAATTCAACCCACCGTCGGACTTCGGATATGCCAGGACTCGGCTGTTTTTTCCAATGGTAACTCTTATCGATCCCTCCCCAGTAATCTTATCTTCTACTCCCCGCTATCGCCTCCTCTCTGACGTTCCAAAAGCTGGCCTCGTGTCCCTTATCGGTGCTCTGAGCTCTAGACAAACAGATCTTTATACGCTAGCCTTATCTATGCTTTGAAGTCTCTCCCTTCAAGGACGGTGGCGCAGAAACTTTATCTCTGTCAATGGGCTACCGATAAATTATTACTGGCTACCATGGGGGCGTTTATCTGTACCGATCAGCTAATTGACCACTTTGTGACGTCTATTCACTGGATATGGATTTGGGATATCTGAATTAGGCTATATCTGCGGTAATTTGCAATCTACTCAAGTGTAATCTGTAAGTCATGCTGGCTTGTCCCTGCACTCAGGGGGCCTCCCTCGCTCTCAGATCGCGGCCGCCGGTATTCTTACCTACAACTGGGGCAATTTGAAACTCTTAAGTGAAGAAGATAACCTCTCACGGTACCCGCTGCTGCAGGATAACGGGCATCCGCTAGTTCCAATAGTAAGACATCTTTAGTTCAGCCATGGATATATAAACTTGGCTATCGCTTGAGGTCGTCCAACAAACAATCCAACCATGGAGTCTATATTATCCTGGATATACTTTCTGATCTCTTACATTCGCGGATTTTTCTTTGGTCGCGCTGCTGCTCCCGCTATTCCCCGCTTCATCCCATCTCCTGTTACCAAAGAGCAGCGTCCGTACTTCGCGTTATATGTGCTCAACACTATGCTTACCTCTTGGTTCAGTTGACTATGTTGATTTGGCAGTCATAGACCTGTCTAAAGCAGCCACACCGGAAGGTCGAGCTCAATTAGTTCCCCAAGTCCGCAAGGCTCTCGCCACACAAGGATTCTTTTATGCCATCAACCATGGATACACCCAGGAACAGGCCAGTACTCTAGTAGTATTACGTTGTAATTACCTCTGACGTTTCCCATGCAGACCAACCGCATATTTGACATCGCAAACCTCACCTTCGACGGCGTCGCACCTGAAGAGAAGAAATATTATACTGGAGATACCGAGGTTCTCGGCGCGTACAAGGGATACAAGCCTCGCAATTATTGGGTATGCCCCGTTTATGACACTTCGGTGAATGCTGACTGACAACTGCCGCACAGAAAATCGATAAAGGAGTTGATCAGATTGAGCACTACAACAGTACGCACAATATCTATCATCGTGCTGATTGTAATGGCCACATGCTAACGTGTTCCTTAGCGCATCGCATCGTCGTCAGTCAAGAGCATCCACGACCCCTGCGACCCTTCATCTCAGAGATGGAGGATTTTGCGCGTCACAATCACTTCAACGTTCTTCACCCCGTTCTGAGGTTGTTGGCCCTTGGTCTTGAGTTGCCCGAGGATACGCTGGTCAAGACGCACAACTTTGATGCGAAAGGCGAGACTTCTGGTGAGCTCCGTTACCCTGTCCATAATATCCTTCGTATTGAAATCTTGGTACAGTTCGTTTTATGAAATAGTGCGTTTCAGTATTGGGATTGGCCAATGCATATGCTGACTCCGGCCGTGCAGCTACCCTCGTAGCGAGGAGGAAGAGAAGCAGACCAATAACGTTTGGTTGTAGGGACACACTGGCGAGTTTCCACAGCCTTTTTAAATTATCAATTTATCCTCATCGCGAATTTAGATATCGGAGGAGTGACCATTCTTTGGAGCCAGCCCATTGCCGCATTGCAGATCTTGTCCACACAGGGCAAGTGGCAATGGGTTAAACACATGGACAATGCCCTAGTCATCAACAGCGGCGACGTCCTTCAATTCCTCGTAAGTGCCCATCGCACTTCCTTGTACATGCGCTGACAACGCATCGATCAGTCGGGCGACTTCTACAAACCCACTATCCATCGGGTCGTGCAACCACCAGTAGACCAGCGTAACCAAGAGCGTCTTGGTGCCTTCTATTTTACAATGCCCGACGATGACCTCAAGCTTGTGCCCTATGCAGAGAGCCCTGTCCTCCAACGCGAGGGAATCCACAGGCTCTGCGAGGACGAGGAGGCGCCGACCATGGAGGAGTGGAGAAAGGGAAGGGCAGTGTCCTATGGGAGGGCCGCCTTGACAGTTAGTACTGAGAAGGGGGTGGAAGAGGAGGTAGTGCGCGGAGTCACCGTAGGTTCCCCCCACCCACTATCCATTCCAAGATTAATCGCCTGTTCTCTTCCTAGGTCAAGCACTACAACTAGATTGGAAGTTAGAGTTTGGTTTCACTGCCGCTACGATATCACGATTTTAAACACCATCTTCACTTTACCGTATCTGATGTACATCCTGCCATACCCGTGTCTCAAAATTTTCAGGAGTGTTTTTTCATTAAATCTCCTTTGCTTTCACGCTTTGATTGGGCTTGCGATTTCTGGCTCATGTCTTTCCATGTATAGAATCTTTGTCCAAAACAAAATGCCCTAGACGTTATTGCCTAGTATAAGTAACAGATGAGTAGTACCTCGCCGCCGCTCGGAGATACAAGAAGGTACTTACGAGACAAGGTGACATCTGCATCGACGTCGAGACTTCATTGCAATCTTTCAAGATTCAGTACTGGCTGCCTTCCGACGTTGACTGCTGGCTGGAGATGATGAAAGTTGAACTTAAAAGAAGACATTGTAAACGATCGACGATCGGCCGTGTGCAACTCAAGCACAGGCGTGAGAACTTCGTTTCGACTCCGCGCGACAGCATCTGACAGCGCCTCTCATTGCTTGCTCATTGCTCAATCCACTGCAGTTTGGTTTTCGCACAGGCTCCAAGGTGCATATCCTCCAGTGTCACTAGTGAGGTCACTGAGGCTCATCTGCTGAGCCTGAGGTCACATGTCTGCCACTTTGGTTGACCGTGTAGGCATCTTGCAGGCGACATACGGACAGCAGGGACAGACGGTGGACAATGTCCGCAACTTCTCAGGACCTGGGTGTCGTGGAATGTTGCAGAACGCACGCCATTAGAGCTCAGCTTGGTCTCGTCTTTTGTGGCTGATGGTCGACATTGTCCTCGTTTGGTCCGCAAGTTCTCCGAGCAAGGCACCCATGCCACATGGCGACGAGCGGAAAGTCTAGGTTTAAACTTTACGGGGAAACCCACGGGAGCCGCGAGGGCGAACTCTCTTCCCTGCAAGCGACGACAGCCGACGCCAGGCACGGTTTTTGCACCCGCCCGGCGGCGCGCCAAGCCCACACAGTGGAATCGAGCGGAAAGACTTGCATACGCGAGAATATGGCGTCATTACAGATCGCCCAACCACGCGCATACCTTCATTTGCACGCTCCGGGGGTGGCCGCGAGCGAGAGCACGCCATCGGATCTTGGTATGGCCATCGAAGCTGCGCGCTGATGCCATACCCGCCAACGTTTGCGTGCTCGTCAATTCAGATTTTAAATGCTTCTTCTTTCGCCGGAATGGCCGAACGCGTTCGAATTAATTCCCTCCTCTCATCGACATTTTCTGCCAAAATGAGCGAGCACACTGAGCTGCCCAACCTCGATCGGCACCACAGCTACGGCAGCGATGGCTCACACACCGCGCCCGAGAAAAAGGATAACGGCGTCACGCACGATCCGGGCAATATAAACTTTGCATCTGTCAATGACGATGGTGATTATCTGTCTGCCTCCTCGAGTCTTACATCCGCTAATCCAGCTACGGCAGCCACCGATGGAGAGAGCTTCGACAAAGTGCCCGATAGCCAACGGCGCATATCCACCTTCTCGGCTATTATGCTCGCTGTTGGTCGAATCATTGGCACTGGTGAGTTATATTGCGCCGAAAATACTTGTACGATCGAGATGCTAAACACTCTGCGACGACTAGGTATCTTTGCCACGCCTGCATCGATCCTTGGCGCAGTAGGTAGCCCAGGAATGGCGCTCATTCTCTGGGTCATTGGCGCAATCATCGCCGGATCTGGTGGTAAGTCGATTCTAGGTCATGTTCCTTGCCGGGCTAATGTTGTTCATAGCGGCTGTCTATGCGGAATGGGGTACAGGGCTTCCTCGCTCAGGTGGCGAAAAGAATTACCTTGAATTCTTCTTCCGTCGCCCAGCGTTCCTCATCTCCTGCATCTACGCGGCAAATGCGGCGCTGCTTGGGTGGCCATCTGGTAACTCTGTCTTCGCAGGCGAGATGATCCTCTCCGCCGCAGGCAAAGAGGTCACACAATGGAACCAGGTACGTTTCAGCGGTACTGCAAAATAATATGTGGCTTATGTTTTGTTGTAGCGTGGTATTGGTCTTGGCGTAATCACATTTGCGCTACTTGTCCACGCTCTCATTCCCAAGTGGGGCATACGCTTACAGAATGTACTCGGAGTGTTCAAGCTCGTCGTTCTCCTCTTCATCGTCTTCTCCGGTTTCGCTGCTCTCGCTGGCGTGAGTTTCCTCAAATTTCCGCTTGATGATCCCTTTCTGATCGGTTGCCGCAGCACATTGACCACCTACCTGCTGGCACTGCCCGCTTCGATAATTTCCACGATGCGTTTTCTGGCACGAAGACCAGCGCGAACGCGTTTGTAACCGCGCTGTACAACGGTCCGTACATCTGATATTTCTTACCATGCGCCTGACTGATGCTTTTCTCATTGGCAGTTATTTGTACGTTCCCCGGAATTACGCTTATAGCGTCCAGACTGAACCAATGCTACTTGTAGGGTCTTTCATCGGCTATTCTAACATCAACTATGCCCTCAGCGAGGTCAAACACCCCGTAAAGACGCTCAAGCGCGCACTGCCAATTTGCATCATAATCATCGCCATTCTCTATCTCCTCGTGAACAGTACGTCCCGTGACTTATCTGTTGCTTACACCATCTCTGAAACTTTACCCAGTTGCATTTGTGGGTACCGTCTGGAATCCAATTACATGAACGCTGATACTGACCTATGCCCAGTTCGCCGCGATCCCCAAGGAGGACATGATTACTTCCGACCGGCTCGTCGCCGCGCTCTTCATGCGCAACATGTTCGGTCCCACCGCGGAGAAGGCTGTGTCTGTGCTCATCGCGCTTTCCGCCATCGGCAATGTCCTCGCCGTCCTCGTGCGTCCCTTCCATACCCCTTGCATTCAGATCCACCGCTCGAACTCTAACTATTACCTATCGCACCTAGTTCTCGCAAGGCCGCATCAACCAGGAGCTCGGGCGCGAGGGTGTGCTGCCATTCAGCAAGCTCTGGGCTTCCAACAAGCCGTTCCAGTCTCCCTTTGCGGGCCTCTCGCTCCAATGGGCCGTTTCGCTCGTGGTCATGCTCGCGCCGCCCCCCGGTGACGCGTACAGCTTCCTCCTGAACCTCATCTCATACCCACTCAATGTCTTCAACACGCTCATATCCGGCGCGCTCATCGTTGTGCACTTCCGCCGCGCACACTATGCGTGGGCGCCCCCCTTCAAAGCACCACTCCCTGTTATCATATTCTTCTTCCTCGCCAGCATATTTCTCGTTGTGGTACGTTTTAACCCGTCATCCATTTCGGCTCTGGAGCCCCCTCTTATACCTATGCTTACGCTTGCGCCGATTTAGGCCCCACTCGTCCCCCCGGAAGCGGACGCCCCCGTGTACGTGAGCCTGCCATACTGGCTCCACGTCGTCGTCGGCTTCGGCATCCTCGCGGTCGGCGGGGTGTACTGGCTCATATGGGCCGTCGCGCTCCCGCGGCTCGGCGGCTATCGCCTCGAGCGGCGCGCGGTGGTCTCGTCGGACGGGATTACGAGGAACGTCTTCGGGCGCGCGTACCCCGAGTAAATACAGAGGATGTGCCGAATGGGTCCTTTTCCTTAGGACTCGGTGCTGGGGTTGTTACTGGAAAAAATACTTTACGTTGTAATTGCTGCAATAATCGAGCGTTGCGTCGACGCGCCCAACTCACGAGCCGAAAACGAAAGCTCTCATAAACGTATAAGTATAGGTGCAAGCCTCGAATGGGGCTAATCCTTGACAGTTTTTCGAAGCCGAGCACGACCGGGGTCAAGTATAACAATGCTGAAGCTAAAAATTACCTCAACGTGGATGAGTGCCCTTTATGGCTTGAGCACGGTTACTGTGTTGGAAAGGATAGGGTGATTTTGTGATTCTAGACCTATGGTGCTGTTGTCAATGTTTGGACATCGCCGGAACAAACAAGTGGCGTTTGAGTAGCGCTGCCAAAGTCCTCAAGCCATAATATTTTGAAAATTGAACCCCTATCGTTTCCCACATAGACGGAGTGACAGCGGAAACCGTTTGATCCACGTGGTCACTTGACTTTCACAGACACGGTCGCCGATCATCCAGATTTCACAGATCGTGTTTGTGGATATCCTCTGGCCGACGACCCTCTAGATTTCCACCTCTCTACCTGTGATTTACCACAAGCAACCCTTTGCGCCGCATGAAAGGCCCATAACCAGCCAAATGTGCCCCTATCTGCGTGATGAATCGGTAAGATTCTCTAAGTGTCAGCCTCCCTCCGAGTCGATATTAGCCTCAAGAGCAGTATGCCCACAGAAGCACTGCGGAGGCCACATTGTAAGTGCAAATGCTGGTTTATTTAAATTCGAATTGCTCATATGATGCAGCTTTTCTACATGATCCTCATCGCGACCGATACAAGTGCGCGAGAGGCTGTAACCGCAAAGAATGGATGTGATTCAGCGACACATCCGTACATGAAGAGTCTCTGCTTCGCAGATCTTTTGTCGATGCGCTGAATGAGGTCCCCGTTGCTCTTTCCAGCCCAGTGAGCCCGACCCAGCAGAATGTTCACCGGCATACATGACAGATGGGAGGTTAATATAATTGCAGCTGACCGGGCTGAATTTACGACAGATAAAGCAGTATCTTCGGACGAGGACGATGACGGCGACGATGACGGGCTACCCTCCTAGTAGACACATATTTCCCAAGTGATTATATTGCTTGTACATGTGATTACTAGTTATATATACTCTAATCTATACATTGTCTATACATCTACTAGCCGATACATCCACTGGTTGAGCGATCAGCAGGTTGCTCACCATGCAGGCTATGAGTTGATGTGCTATTGCCTTTTAGGGTGGTGTTTCGTCGCATTTGCCGATGCAGCCCCGGTCTCTGAATTTTCACAGATCTGACGCTGTTTTATCAGAGGGTTGTTTGCCATCTGATGTCCACAGATTCGGCTGCAATTTCCACTGGCGCGGAAATCAAACGGTTTCCACTGTTGTCACTCCGTCTGGGGGTGTAGCTGTAATACATATGTACGCCCCGTTTCAGGACACTTTCCGCCTGGTCTCATCCTTCCCGCTTCTTCCGTCAAACTGACGTATTTGACCCTGAGCAGCTTTACTTCGACTTTACTTCGTCTGTACAACACTGCCCACCCGGCGTCGCTGGTTCTGCACAACGGCTGGCCATTTGTGGCTTATGGGGGCTCATATTGAAGGATTTTCCGAGGGGAACTCGGGAAGGTTGTTCGTTCGCCTGCGTTGCCAACTGGCCTAGATACATATGTTGATGCTTTGCAAATCACTGATTGATCGCTTTGAACCACAAGATAACACCGCGCGAAATCCACCTGCGGTCCGTTGGTTAATCCCAGAGTGGCAAGTGCGTTGAAAGTTTACCAGCATGCTTTACATATCGATTTCAGGGCAGTTTTGAAACTCTCGTGGGTGCGATGGGAAGTTGGCTGAGTCAATTCTCTAACCAAATGCGTGAATCGCCATATAAGGGTTAGGTCGTGGGCGGAAAGTCAAGAGCTGCGGTGGGAAGACTTGCAGGGTCCAGCACAAACACGCCCGTGAGACCACTGCATGCGAGTTGGGGACTTTGGCCCTCAGGCTTCTGAGCCGCCGATATGGGCATACCTTTTGATGGAAAGCCAGATTCGCTCCGATTTTTTAGTGTCTGTCAACATGGCGTGTTCTGGTTGCCTCCGTGCGCCGCGGTAGTTACAGCATACAATGGGTCGGGATGATCGCGCCTCCTCTCAGTCTTGTCTTACGAAGTAGATAAGTAAGATAGCATGTAGCGGTACCAAAATTATGAATTTGTTTATGAAGTCTCTGTTCTCTCGTTTGGAGGGCTCATTATATTTTTAATTAAAAAATGCGATTTTATTGATCACATATATAAGTACAAAATATAACTATATTAATCAACATAGTGGGGGCGGCAGGCAGATGACATACTCACCTGTTCCTGCTGAATCGCCCGCCGTTGCTCTTACTTGCCATATCTGCTGCGCAGAAACCAATAATAGCGCTACAACATCTATTTTCACTGCATACTCTAAGCATACTCATACATGGTTGATACGTGGCCGTACTTGCTGAAAATTTGCTGCCTCTTTCATACACAAGCGGCCTTGCCAACAGATGAGAGTTAGGACGGCAACTGCAGGAAGATGGAAGTCAGTGTGAATGAATAAGTACAAAATAAGTAAGAAGGCAATAAGATGTGCGCTAAAACCGGCAGCGCTCAACAGCCGCTTCCAGGCCACTTTTTGGGCGCGCATATAAGTTTAACAGAACGGCTGACCAAGGTTACTAGACGTTACTGTACTCATACGACCTTAGGGATTTCTTGTGACCGAGGTCACTGACAAGTTCGGATGTTCGGATGCATTTGCGACTAGGTTATTTCCATTCTGGGTCGGAAGCCCGAGGGTAAAGGTCAAAGACTCCGCAGTTCCATGTGGCTTCATGATTTCCGCAACGAACCTGGGACCACGTAGTTCGTTGCCCCAGGTGAGCTCCGTTGCGACCCTGCCAGTTGTTCCAAACTCTCACTGTGCATGCATAGCTACCCCTGAGCTTTAAAGTCAACATCTAACACTGCGGGTGGGACGCCTACAGCAGCGCACTGGATCTCTGTATTTCTGCTGTTCATCCGGTCTATCGGTATCTCTGGATCTTGGGATCGTATATGCACTTGGAAGGTCCTCAAGAATCGGATCAAGGCCAACTCTCCTTTGACACCTCGACGATAACTCTCACTCCCAACTGTTTGCGAAATGTATTCATTTCTGAAAAGCGAGGAAGCGGGAAACAAGGCAACGGTGAGCAGGTACTTCGTTCTTCCTGCTTCTCTTTTGCTTATTTTGGTGCACAAATCTCAATAGATGTTCAACACCCATCAGACCTCAGGCGGGATGGTAAACTGTGTCAATGGTAGTTTCGCTATGGGTGATTATATCGATGGCGATCAAATCCTCATCGACTACGCAAATATCTATGTATCCAACATTGTCGCCACAGATGAAGTCCTCGAATTTCTTCGTGGCATGTACCCCCCAGGACCCCCTCCAAATGAACCTACCATCAGTACCACCAAGAACACCATTTCCAAAATTTCTCCAGGACTCCCTCAAATTGCGATTAATGGGGTTACAGTTTCTGGCGACCCCTCTGCTGGTGCTGCCGACTCCCTTATCAAGATCCGAGTCATCCTTAACATCATAGATGCACTAATGGACACCCCCTCACTCTGCCATTCTGTAACACTGCCAGATACTCTAGCTTCTCTTCGGCGAATGCTGCAAATGACGGAGTTGGCAGTTCGGGTATATCAGAATACGCCCTTAGCAAAGGCTCTCAGTCTTGCCATCATGACAGAGGCCAAGCATTGTCAACAGCTTTTAAAAGAACTGTTGATCAAGATGTCGAACTATCGCCACGTCTTCTCAGCTGCCATGCTACACTTCATTCGACAGAAAATATGGAGCAGGACTGGCGAGTGTAGTGATTCCGCTAGCCTCAACTCGAAGCTGCGCCAGTGCCACGACTCGTTCGCCGCATGTATCCTCGCGTTAGGCAGGCGAGTGCGGCAGCTGACTGGAATCTATGAATAACTGATGTTTACTTGATTTTTTTTTCCAGCGCTGCTTGGCCGGAACTGGAGCGAGGCACGGGGACGGAGGTCCTCGCCGAGCTCGCTAATTTTTATCTTGTGCTTGAGCAGGAATCGAAATCGTTACGTCACATCAAGGTTGATGCAGTCATTGTGATCGACCATTTGGGGCGTAATCTCCCTGTACCTATGATATTTTGTAATTCTTCGCTGGTAAGACTACATTACCATCCCACGCGGTCCTTTTCAAATTGTGATGCTGACATCGTGCATCACCCTTAGGAGTTCCATGTCGTTATCGCTGGATTCTGCAGAGGCTCTGCGGGGGATCTGCTTATACAACGTGGTGACTACAAGATCCTGAGCTCGGACGATGATAAAGTCATCAACCCTTTAGATTTTTCTACCGTGCTGCAGTCGGGGATGACCGTGGAAATGAGTATTGTATTGCGTGAGTGGGCGGGGGAAAGATATGGTAGCGAAGAACATAGGTGTCCTCGGTGTAGTCGCATCAATAGCAAGGTCATAACTGCTAGCGGATGGGTGAGCTGGTAAGTACCTGCCTCTGGCATAAATTCATTCCATGACATTTCGTCATGCTTAGTCCAAATTGCTACGGACGATTTCAAATCTCACCAGAGGACGACAGCGTAATTTATCCAGCAGTGTAGGCACTCTAACATATTCTCCAGACCGTTTTCTCACATCCATCATATTAAAGTCAACATGCGGAGAATGACCCCATACCTGAAGAAAGATCTTTTTTCCGCAGGATATGTGTTCTAAAGGGTGGCGCGAGGGAGAGGGATGTGACTGCAGAGCAAACGGCAGACAAACAAGATGGAAGTAAGCAAATGTTCATTCTGCATTTCTTCGAGTTCATGTGCTCATCTGCCGTGCCAGCCCCGTCATCATGGTTGTCCGTACTTATCAACAGGTCCAGAAGAGCGACGAAGAGCACCCAGGCGATCCACAAATGGTCGATTCATAGAAATGCATCAATTCAGAGCTGGCGGACGCAGACATTAGCTGGTACACATGCATCGAGCCAGAGCGTGCAATCATCGTCGGCGTTGGATTTGAGGAAGAACAGCTCCAACGCAAAGGTCCCGCCCTCGCCCTCGGAGGGGCTGCCGGCTTTGGACTTAGGCGAGCCTATGTCTGGCACAGCTAGCTATATCACGAACCATGTTATGGGTTTGAGCGCTCCAGCCCATACCACGACATTCTCTCAGCCTCGGCACTTGGTCGATGCGCCTTCAAGAGGCCGAGACCACCAATCCAAGACTACAGCCTTTGTCGCTGGCAACATTGCCACCACCTCCCGTCCAATACTGCCAGTGCGTCCGCTGCCTGTGATGCACGATTTCACCACCCTCCTAGCTCCCCGCCACAAGTAAGTATATAGGATCTCCGACATCTCGCGCCAAGTATCCCCATGCATTGTAGATACTTACCAGTATTCCCAGAAGAGTGACGGAGAGGACCCAGGCGGTCCACGAGCTTACGACATGTGCATGCTCGACGATACAGGTGCGGTCGATTGAGGGAAATAAATCGGATCAGAGATGGCGGACGCAGCCATCCAAGTCCCACCAATCATCATCAGTGTCGCGTTCGAATAGGCCCATGCATTTGCAAGCTGTTCCCAGAAACACCCAGAGTCAGTGGTTCCTTATCACGGTATTGGACGCACGCTAACAACCATGCAGTCACAAATGCTGTTCCTTGGGAACTTGGCCAAATGCCCAGGCAACAACACTCCAACCTTGTTAGCGACCCATATCGATCTCACGGTCCTGCTTGGAAGCAACCTGTCCGGAGACCAAAAGACCAACTCAACACCATCACCGAGCGCTCAGACTATTCACCTAAAGCCACATCGGTGTTTGGAGGCACGCCAGAGTTTGGCTTACATGCTAAGGAGAAAGTGGTTATTGATGAGCATATGGTGCAGACCAAGGACCAGAAGGGCCCGATCAACTTGTTGGCCACTGACATGGCCAACATGCTATCAGCACTGAGCAGTAGGAGAGGGGGTGAGGAAAGGGATCGACGGACGCACTGAATTAATACCTATCATATAATATAATTATCTGCCACCTCGTAGTAACTAGACCTAGACCTTCAACGACACAGCAGCACGTCGCTAAACGAGTTTTGCACTTCGCCTGTTTCCGCAAAAAGCAAATTCGACCCTGGGGCGGGAACACGGCGAGTGTGCCCTGTTCGGAGACCTGGCAGGCGGGCCAAACGGGAACGATATCAACGACCAGTCACCAAAGAGGGGCCAAGCCAAGCTCCCATTAGTGTGCGTTCTTGGACATGCCACGACACTCAGGTCCTGATAAGTTGTGCACATGTCCGCCGCTTGTTCAAATATGTCCATGTCGTTCATGTGCCGCTTCCAAGGACCACTCCTTTACGCCAAGCATCCACATTCCAATGATAAGAAGGGTGGAGATGGTGCCTGTCTTGCGCTTCTTCTTCATCGTCTGATCTGAGCCCGGTGGATGCCTCTGATGCGACGACAGAAGCCGAATCGCTGGGTTTGATGGGCTCGCCAAGATCAGGGAGCCTTGAGAGCGATGTAGAGCTCGTCAACGGCTCTTGAACCAAGCATGGTGTGATTGGCGGGAGATCTCGGCCGTGGGTTACTCCGCGAGATCTGGTGGAGTTGGTGTTAACGTCCATTAAGAAATCTTGGCGCCCCCCACCATCCATCCCATGATGCTCCGTATAGGCCCGAACTTCATCTCTGCCACGTCGTTTTGTGCTGTCGCGTTCGCCACCATCTCTACCATGGCCATAGTCGGGGTCCTCATTATCACCACTAACACCTTGGCCATTGTCCTTGCTACCTTCAAAAATGGTTTCCGGCGCCACAGTTTGAGGGGCTAAGGCGCACCACAGGCTATATATGAGCTTCACCAGATTCCGAAGGGCCTTATGCTCAGGAAGCATGCTCTCGTCTTCGATTGCTTGGAATTTAAGGTGTGCGTTTAAGATGGCATAGTAGGGATGCGAATTGTGTTGTAGAAGTGGAAACAAGCCGAAAGGGGCGTGATGCATTGACCAGGTATTGTCGCGCTCGGTGCGCATTATCCTGGGTGCCATCTTCGAAATTTGAAGAGGAACAAATACGTATGAATATCGATTTCCAATCTCTTCGGGGATGATCTGTGGCTAAATGTAAGGGGATATGACCTTAAGGATACGGAATGACATACATTATCCATACAATGTCGCTTCCCGGTAGTCAAAAGCCCAACGCAAGCATTCATAATATGCTTCAAAATGTCTTCGGTTAGAACCAGTGCCCACAGATTAGCGTCATACGCGTAATGTAAATCGCTTCGAACTTTACAGACAAGTTAGTAAAATAAGCGTAAAGGGGATGGCAAAAGCTCACGGTGAACACGATTGAAGCGACTATCGAGGTCGAGCTTTTTAGCAGGTAGCCCCCATAGTCGCTCATAGTATTTGATCTGAGGCGGCGTCAGGAGGCGGCAATCGAGAAGTAGAGGGGTACAAACTTTGCTAACTGGAAGTCGCCTCTGCACGATGTGAGCATATTCGATAGCGATCTTTGGTGCCTTGTCCCCGGTGATTAGGCATATCCCGTCGTCTAGGGCTAGTAATTTTTGACTTTGTGTACTACTCAGAAACAAAGGTAACCTCTCCGGCCGAGGTGACGTGTGGTGGGGTATGGATACAGGATCTTGACCTTGGTCCAGGGAAGGCGTGCAGGCCTCGTTGTCGCGATCGGTGTCCATCCCAGAATGAAGTTCGGAAACCAGAGTGCGGACAAAGGGCGGAGGAGTTTGAAATCTGATAATGTTGGCTGACAGCTGCAGATTCTTGTAATATAATTGACAGAAGCCGGTGACGCGAGGACCTTTGGCTAATAGGCTTGTTGAATCGACACTGGACAGATGTTCAAGTTCAATTCGGTGCGGTGGAAGACAAACCAAGACAAGGCAGAACGTTACTCGGAAGCCGGCGATTTACAAAAAGGCCTGCTGTACACAAACACCGAACGACGAAGTAGCTGTCAACCGAAAGTTCTCACGCATGCGACCGAACCTGGTCCGAAACCCCCACCAACCTATAGCTATCACCCTATCACCACTTAGTACGCATTCCGCTGCGCTGCACGTCTAGAGCTCAGACTATTGTCAAAAAATATTCGGCGTCAAATTGACGCAACAGATTGCTCGTTGAATTCAATTCGAGGACTTCAAGTTCAGTCAATCAAGGCACGGCACAGGCTTCGATCTACGCATTTTACTCACTACAATCGGACACGTCAGACGGGCCAAAGTCTTCACCTTCGCTTCACCTCGTGCCCTCACAGCCCCTGAATATTCAATACATTATGTAAATCATTTCAATTTCTGAGAGTGATTTCCGACAAAGCCGCCCCAAGGCCACCCGGGTGTGCCTCAAAATTTGTCGCCAAGGATATTCATGTCGTACGGTGATCAATTTTGGAAAGCTATGCTGGGGTACCTCGTACATTTACAAGCTGAATAGACCCAGAATGCGTTAGGACAGGGCGAACAATCTCCATTAGGCCCTATCCGCATCGTTTTGGCCCGCTGCATTGCCATTCTGCCATTTGTGTTTGCTTCAATTCAAAATACTCTATATCACGCGTAATACTCAGGATAAATCACTCATACACCCCCCTCCAAGATGCCTGGCTCTTTGCACTATCTTCAGGTCGACGCAGACGACATACATCCCCAACGCACAGGCTACGAGGCGCAATCAATCTCGGCTGCTGGTCCTTCGATGACAGCTTCAGGCTTTCGTTCGAAAAGGCGCCGCGTCTTGCTAACAGGCATTGCCATAGCCTTCGTCATTCTTACTCCGTTGGCTGGCCTATTCGTTCAAATCTTCGGAGTCCATTCTTACGAGCTCATCTCGGGCTCGCTTCTTACCTCTGCTTCGCTTGGGCCCACGCTTGCCATTGCACATGTGTGCTCCACAGCTGCTTCAGCTGCGATACCATTTGTTTTAGGACTTGAAGCCTATAGGTTGGCTAGAAAATGGCTCGCGTCCTCTCAACACGACGGAGAGAATAGGCCCACCCCCCTCCAGTGAGTGACCTCTCCCATTTGGAACCATTGTACTCAATCAACCTCAGGCTTGGCATTATGATGAATGTTCTTCATGGCGCGAGCATCAGCGCAGTGTATAATGGCCTCACTTATATCCTAGGCTTCGGCAGTTCCAATAGGCTTCAGCCCGTACATAGGCCGCCCATGATGCGCCGGGCTGTATGGCTGCTGCTTTTACTTCTACTCCTAGCATACGCCTGCGCGGGCTTTGAGACCTGGCTCTCAGTATCCTCCGAGCCGAAGCTATTTCCACAGCAGAGGCCGTACCCCGGTGACTGGCCATTGATGTCTACCGAAGTCAACCAGACGCTCTGCGGGGTTACACACGGCGATGGTCTACAATCTGGAACGTTCTTTTGTGGGCTAGAGTATAATCAGTGAGTAACGCAATTGTATCCTACGTCGCGACAACATTACTAACAAATTTACAGCGGCAATGGGGTCCAATACATAGCTCCAGAGGGTATCCGCACGCTCACGAACACATCCACCGTCAATGCCGTGGTATTCTCGGACGATCAAACTGCCCTCATGGTCCCCGCCGCCTCAGCAACCCCAGCTGATCTGGAGTATAGCGCCACCACATATGGTATTCAGACATCTTGCGAGTCGGTGACGATGGACTGCATTGACGCAGCGACGTTAACAACAAATGAGACCCTCATATTGGCGTGTTCCCCTTCTGTCAACTTCAATGCCTCACGGGGCAGCTTTGGTGTCCTCAACTCCACAGGGAACCAGTACTTGCGACCCGATCTATATAACAGTGATAAGTGCGTATCTCGTCTTCTTATGTATTCAAGCTTTCTTGCTGAGACATTTGCATAGCCCTTTCCGAATGGGTGTCGTGGTAACGTCAGATGCGTTCGTGGAAGACGATGGAACGTGTAAGCCCCAAACATTCTGCATAACCACAGGTCAGCTTCTGACCATGTGCACAGTCGATAACAGCACGGGCTTCTTCACTCACGGAAAAGCGGGGTCGTGGAACGTCCTCATATGCAACGTCAGCCTCGTCTCTGCGACCTACAGCTACGCGAATGGCTCGTATAGGACCCTCAGTACTGAGATCGTTACCGATGTCAACATGACGAAGCGCATGGGCGCGTACATGTGGACGAACTACATCCAGACTGGCGTTTCCGATGCTGTCGAAGGCACCGGCTTGGTCTCCGGAGACTACACGGCCACTTTCAGCCTTGAGCTGGGAAGGAGGATCATAGCGCTCACCGCGAGCATCTACGAAAGATCTGAATCATTAGGTGTATCCCTCCTCATCCCGGCAGTCGGGGCGAGATTGGAGCTCGCGCCGCTGGTTCTTCTCTGCGCAACGCTGCTCATTTACTTGTATGTCCATTATCTTCAAGACATGTTCATCTGCTCATTTTGTTACAGCATTACAGTCGCTGTTGTCACCGTGCTCGCGGCGCATGGCTTATCTTCCGAGCCGTACGCAGATCTTGCGCGGAACCGCCTTATAGAACCATTGAGCATTATCCACGGCGCTTTCGCGGAGCCTAGACCGCAGGAATCGTGGGAGAAAAGTGTGGATGAGCTGTTTACTGTTGAGAAAGAGGAGGATCGCCTGAACGTAGGCCCTATGGAGTTGGACAGTGGCCATGTTGCATTTGGTATTTCGAAGAGGAGACCTGGTCGCTTGGGATATAATTGACGGACCATCATGAACATTTACTGCTCCAGTACATATACACATATCTAACAATCTAATAGTCAGTCATCTGGTAGCAAGTGATGTACATTTCAATTGAATTTTTACTTGTATGATACAGTTCACGCAAGTAGATCCAATCAACCACCAACATGTGTACCGTTAGGCGTTGAGCACTGATACCACACAGCGCACTCATTCGCCAGACCCACACTCGCCGGCTCATCCCCGGCATCCGTCAACAGCAGCGCGGCCACTCCATGCGCCGGAACCGTCACAGTTAAGCTCCGCACCGCTGTCCCGTTGTCTGTGTGCGCCCACAGATCCCTGACGTTGTACTGGCGCCCCGCACGGATCGCCCACGACTCGGTCAGATTGAAGGACAGCGGCGCGGGGGAGTCCTGGGTGTTGAGGAGCATGAACACCACGCCAGTTTGGGTCTGGCCCGACCAGTACTGCGCCGGATAGCTGGAGTTGGATACCCAGTCGGGCTGGATAACATCGCGTTTGTGAGCTTAGTGGATGCATAAGGATAGATAGGATGGGAGAACCCACGTTTATCCCCCAACGGAAGGGCGTGATGGACGCTCCTACGACAGGATCTTGGTTGATCGCGATGAGCTCCTTGTTCAGCAGAATGTTGAGGTAGTCTTTCCCAATTGTCTTCAGCTGCGTGAATGAACTCTATCAGTACAAGTCTCACAAAGAAGAACGACAGGCCCGTCGTACATCAGTGCCGATGAGCAAAGGGCTTTTTAGCAGCGCCCACGCAGTGAAGTGCGAGCGCGCTTCGTCAACCGTAAGGTTTCCGCCATTCACGGTGTTCCCGACTTGCAGCATGTCCATGTCGTTGTGGCCATAGAAGTCGGACTGCGATGCGATGAACGATGCCTGGTTGATGATGGACGCGATAGACGACCAGAACGGTTCGATGTCGCCGTCGACCTGGAAGACGTTTATTGGCATTAGTCAGAACCGACCGAAACAAAGGAGTGCGGAAGACCTACCCTCCAGGACTGCGCGACCGTCTTCCCCCAGATCTGGACCTGCTGCCACCCCCATTCGCACAGCGCCAGGCTGATCGGCAGCGTCTTTGTCTTCGTCGCATAAGCCGCGATAGCGTCTGCTATGCGCTGGTACCGCCCCAACTCGTTCTGGCGCGTCACAGAGTCGAAGGGGATGTAACAGTTATCGTATTTCAGGTATTCGAAGCCCCACTCGGCGAAGGTCTCGATGTCGGTCGCCTCGTTGCTGTATGAGCCGGGGTACCCGCCGCACGTCAGCCATCCGGAGTCAGAGTAGATTCCTGTTTCGCTGGAGGGAGGAGACATTTTAGCAAGACGAATATATGGTGGGGTAGAGCAGGACGTACAAGCCAAGGGCTTTGATGGAGTTGGTAAAGTTCTTCATGCCATCAGGAAACTTGGTGGGATTAGCTACGATCTTGCCATTCGTGCGGTTCAGATTGGCATAGCAGTCGTCCAGGTGAACAGCGGTGTACCCGGCATCGAGGAGGCCGTACGTCTTCATTAGTTGCGCTTGCCCCAGCACTAGACTCGAGTTGATGTTGCAGGCAAATGCATTCCAGGCTGTATGAAAGCAACAACATCAGTGGTTTGGTACATGTGCGAGACTGGATCCACACGTACTGTTGTAACCCAATCTCGGGAGCTTCTGTACACCGTTGTTTAGTGCATCTGCGCGATGGCAGGTAAGGAGTAACGACACAAACAGAGCGAGGGAGAACATGGCGCAGACGAGTACTCCTGGCCATAGATCGCTTCTACCTCGTGGCTTTATACCCCGCCCTCAGATCACATGGAGATTCGCTGGGAGTCGTTTTGGTGAGGTCCGCGAGGTCTCGACGACTCTACGGTCCGGCGGTGTCCGGTCCGAAGATCATGCGTTCAAAGAAGCGTGTTTGGTGCCGCAAAACCCAAATCTGCACATAGTTCTTTCGATCGACCCTCACAGGGTCCTCCGAGTCGACGGATTAAGACATCCCGCCGCGATTTTCGCGAGACTGTCAACCTGAGCGTGTCCAGTCCGCCTTCAAACAATCCCTCGATAGAGGTCGCCCACTGGTCGCCTCCATAGAGGCGGCTTCTTGCGCATGCAAAGGCGCCCCTCGGTTTGACATTGCATTAGCCTTATGACATCCAGCTGGGGTTGCAGTGGATGAAAAACAGCGAAGGTCCTGATTGAACTTGCGGTAGTCACGCAGCATAGATGGCGGGTAAGGCACCTGACCAAGGACACAATTTTGGAAATTAGATTTCCCGAACCCACACCACTTGACGCAGGAGCACATACGATGTGTGCTTGTTCATGATCATATGGTTCTCCTCTCGTTGTGTCTCAGCGTGCGCGATCGCCCATAACAATGCTTCCTTATGCCCATCAACGCCTCAAGTGAACAAACCATGATATGCCGTACTCGGCGGTTGGTGGTGTGCTGATATCAATTCAGTGGATGGTGTCGAGAAGCGGTTGGACTGGTACTGGCAGAAATCGGGTCGACTGTCATGCGATGAAAGTCGTGACCCTGTCACAAGGCTCTGCATTTTCAATTGGAAAAGCAGTACTAGTACTAGTGTCGTTTCGGTGTCGAAGACCAGTCATGCGTAGATCTCAAATGAGTTTAGAATGTTGAGTGGAAGAGGCCACTGGTACGCAGAGGAGAGGATTGGGAAAGAAGGCTCAGCGCTAGTCGTACTGACATGCATTATGTGACTCATCAGCAACATGGCGAAGCCCCTAACTCAGACTGCCACAGCCTCTCTGCAGCTCTTCGGAGTCTCTGCTCTGACAAAATCGTAACATCTCTAAACTAAGATACATCTCCTAACTGCCGCTAAATTCTATCCCATCATATCTAGGAATATATCGTTCCTTCGAAGTTCGATCTCTTCTAATTTCTGATTAGTACTTATCAAGTGCCGCCCGGCTACCAGACAGCACCTGTGACAACCCTACTTATGCGTCTGATTCTAGGACTTTAGGAACCATATTTCAAATCCCGACCAATGCCGACAGACACCTTAAATCCTAAGTAACTCGAATGATGCTGCAACTGAACAGCAGAGTCAATTTTTTCTTAGCGGATACGAGGCGCGATCCTTCCTTGGCATTTACAGCAACTAGACTGACTCGGAGATGCTTGCATTGTTCAAGCTGTGAAGAGTTGATCATCCAAAGCCGCCACAACCATCCACCGCTATACCTGCCCGTAACAGCGGGATGCACTGCTGGATCTTATCTTATCTTATCTTATCTTGATCTTAATCCAACCACAGCAGCGTGCTCGGCGCCACCTGTAACCATACAGATAAAAGAAGATCCCCATAACTTCATCTGCATCTTCCAAACCCTCTCCATCTTTCGACCAAACACTCCACATCATCGCAATGGCCCTCACCCAATGCAGCGCGCTCAACGCCGCCATGACCAAAACCAGTCAGTTGTACTGATATTGTGTGGGAAGCCTAGATGTGGCGACTGAACCGATCTCTCGCAGAACAGTCCTACAGTGATATCGCGGCCAAGACCGGCATGTCCGAGCCCCACATTATTGCCAGTGCGTACTGCTTTCCGTCTCGATTTCGGATATCACGCTGACCACCTGTCATTCATTGCAGTATGTACCGGGACCCAGGACGCCAAACCTGACGAGTACAACGCCCTCGCGGTGGCGCTTGATATCAAGTCTCCTGTACGTTCATCACCTTTATCACCCTATGCTGTCTTCTGACATCCGCGGCTAATGTATTTTTGCAGATCCCCCACAACAAAGACCATAAGGCTTGATTTATTACTCTGGCGATTAATTATGTAGCTTGAAGACAGCTTGAAGATGTACGCGAACTAACCAGCAATTGTATACCATTTACATACTGAGATTCAGAAAGCTGACTCGGCTCACGATCAATGTGACAGTCGCGGTGGCAAAATGCCAGTCCGACACAAGCCGGTTGTCGCCGATTAGTATGCGGTGCTGTCTGGTGCTGTTGGCTTGTTGTCATGAGCGCTCCCTGCTTTGCTATGTTTTTCTATGACTTCCTTCAAGCTTGCTACACGGTCTTCGGGGGCGCGCCACCCGGAAGCATTGCACAGCGACAGCTCCCAACCTGAGGCAACCTTCTACATATTCACGAAGCAAGCTCTAAATCTACAGATCTGAGGTCTTGCTATATTCGGGCGCCCGAGCGGACGGTTACTGGCCCTCCGTTGACCTTCGAACATTTACTGAAGCCTCAGTTTTTAAACGTGCTCTGGGAGGACCTGGTAAGTCAGTGTCACGCTGTTTCAACAGTAACAAAGCATGTACATCTGCGTCTGGCACATCCGGGCTTGGCCGGTCTTTGCTCCCATCCGGCTCTCGTGACAGTACGACGACGAACCTGAATGATCCGGTATTTCCCACTCAGTTTATCATGGTTGGTGTATGTTGCTGTCAGGTCGTGGCGCTGTCTCCACTCCTTTCAAGTATCATGACACGCGACTCTGCTTCCCTAGCGCACCAACGGCGACACTTTTATAACTCAAGTGAAAGGAAATGGAACAATGAACCATCGTGCACTAGTGCAATCTCCTATGTTGATAGCGCCATCTGCAAGAAGCCGCCGCAAGAGCAAAAATGGACTAACGAGCTACTGGAAGCAAAGTGCACGTGATTGACAAGACCGCTGCACTCGACATTAGAATCCGAAGCCTATCGGATCCACTCGGAATTCCGATCGGAATCCTGTTGTCAGGAACTGTAATCGCTAGTCAGAGGGCTTCAGTAGGATCCAGCTCTCGACGTCCAGGGGTACCCATTTCGCCCAATGATTTATTCTGCTGGATCCCACGTGGACTGGGGCCCTCTGATTACAGTTCTACCTCCGTCCAGTTACCATCACCGATCGGACTCCTATGTCGGGGAAATTAGGCGCGTAGATAATGCAAAGTTGCTGAATGCAGACTGTGCATTGTGCAACCATGCTGTCACAACCAACAAAGATAGATAAAGATGACAGGTCTTCGTCCCATCTGCAAGACCATATGCTTACTCTCGCGCCGAGAGACGGCAGTCCACGAGATTCGGGATGGATGTACCCATCGGCCGGCTAGAATCCCCATCGCAGGAAAATCATCGTGAATCACCAGGAATCACCTCTAATCGCCTTCTGCACCTCTTCCCGGACACTCCAGTGGTCGAGCAATTGTTGCTTCGTTGAAGTGCCCGAGCCGTCTAGCAGGTCTGATGCATGCCGTTCAAGTTGCTGCGATACGCGATCTGTAAGCGGTTCGTTGAAAGGAGGTTTTTCGGGATTGATCATGAATTTGGATTTAGGCGCATCCACAACTATATCGAGATGATTTCAGTCGGTGCGTGCACTTCTTCTACATTCGAAATATCGCACTGACTATCGACCATGTGGCGTGTATGACAGTTATTTTGTGGTGGGATCACATTATTTCGTTCCCGCTGGAGGTCACCAGCATTTGGAAGCGACCGAAGACGCTCATTTCTTGGATCTACCTCGTCAATCGCTACCTGGCATCCATCTCACGCATTGCATTCTTCGTGATCAATTGGGAGAAGCTGTCAAACTCGGTATTTTATACGTTCTTGAAGTTGCACACGTGGCACTGACCTAGCATTTCTCCTAGGCGTAATTATCCTGTCCCATTTGGCCCACCCCCAGGTGCTCATATAATATCTACAGCTGCAAGACTACAAGTCTACTCAATCAAATCCTCCTGTTTTTCAACCAGGCTATGATTTGTCGTAAGCTCTTTTCATTTCCGCACATTTCCTCGTGGGCTGATCGGAAACGTAGTATTGCTACTCATACGAGTTTATGCAATCTACGCGCGGGACCGACGTATTCTATATCTATTCGCTACCATGTGCACGGTCATGTTAACGGCTACCATTGTGCGTACTTTTGGCTCGGCGAAGCTTGGCTGGTGAGCTGACACAAGGCTATTATGTATAGCTGTCGCTCGTCAAGCAGCGCAGCTCGATGCAGACGAGGTTGTCCGGATGCAAACTAGCGCATACCGAGTCAAAGTGAGCATTTTGTTTGTAATCATGCTTCGCTTCTGACATTCTCACATCATCCCAGCGCTATCCGTAAGTCGGCTAATGCAATGTCGAAGGAGAACCGCTGTTGACGGTCCTTCAGGCCTCGCAGTCCCCTGGGAATGCATGCTAGTTTATGATGCAGTCGTACTGCTTTTGACAATTATCAAGACTTACAGCCTGGCAGCAACACGCGCTAAAGTTTCTCTGGCAACCAATGGAGTACACATACCAACCATCGTGTTGCGGGACGGTAAGCTTATTTACTACCTGTCATGTGAGAATATTTGGCTCATTGTGAACATCTGGGTCTAGGCATATTGTACTTTGTGTAAGTCTAAACCTCTCGTCTCGCGCAAGCCCCTGGTGAATCATGATGCAGTGGAATTACCGTCTCTAACGCTATAAACATAATGTTCTTCTATGTGCGTCGATTCACGATTTCATCTTTCAATTGTCACTGACCTACGCCCAGTACCCACCGGTAGGGTCAGATACATATGTGGGATTCCGTGGTTTTGCTCACCGCACTTCCTAGCCACTGCTCAAAGGGGCTCTATCGACTCTCAACAGCGTGTAAGTGCGACTACCTCGGGCGATCCCAAACGCGATTAATGTATTGCGTGATGCCAGCATAAACATTACGCTTGTGTCGAGAATGGTGCTTAACCTGCGCGACTCTGCTACCCAGTCAGAAGTTGAGACGCAGGTCACAGCACAGGTTCGACTTGTCACCTCAGATGGGCTGTTCAAAGTACTGACTGCTCCGTCGTCAGTCATGGGGGAACCTCAATTTTGCCTCTCGTGGAACCTTTCGAGATATGCAACTCGAGACGGTACTCGACATATCACGAGCAGCTCTTGCCACGAAGAGACATCCTGCATCGGACAACTGGTCGGACATCATTGAAAGCGATTCCACGCGTATCATCGGTCCATCGTATACCAGGAGAACCAGTCCTCCGTCAGGGCCACAACAGCCATCGCATTCGCGAGAGCCATCGTGGCCACGAGAACCATCAGGGCCACAACACTAATGGCCCTAGCTTGCCAAGATCGCAGGGCTCCTCCATCCTTAAAGTTATTGTATCATCTGTATATGTATTACTATCAATCTATGGCAACATAGACCTCTTTCAGTGGCACTGGCTGTCGACTCGACGTTGTGGAGTAAGTGAATCTCAAGTGAATCCGCGTGGAAGCGGCCACGTGGATGGTGTGCCTCGTAAAAGTTATACGGTCACGGTGGACAAGAGGGAAAGGATGACATACTGATAACATAGGATAGGACAAATTCTCGACTCTCGAATCTTCTGATAATTATATGAGGAGCTCGTGAGGAGCAACCGCCAGTGTGCCAATTGCTGACGAGGAGTAGTGGTAGGTAGTGGTGCGGACCAGGCAACGAGGAGGCTGTAGTGACGCAAGCTCTACTTCGAGCGCCCTGTACAGCTGTCAAGTCCTGTCACAACCGACAGGTACAGGTGGCCTGGCCGAGGTATCATATGCTACTCCCTCAATCGGCGTCGAGAGGATATAGTCTGGGGCCCTTCGATTGCAAAGAATCCGCCTCGCAGCAGTGAAATCCCTTCTGCTCCTCCCAACCCTCTCCAGTTGCTCTCCAGGTACCAGCGGTCGATCCAGCGTCATTTCATTCACTTGGCACCCAAGCCATCTAGCCATTCTAATGGATAGCCCTGATGCAGCTGAAATACGTGATCTGTGAGCAGCTCGTTGAGAGCGGGTTCTTCGAGCTGATTGACTTTGGCTGTAGGCGTCTTCACAACTATGTCCAAATCGTTTCAGTCGGTGCGCGAATTTCCTTGTATTCAAACTTCTCACTAACCATGAACCATGGGAATTAGTAATCTTGTGGTGGGATCACATCGTTTCATTCCCTCTGGAGGTCACCAGCATCTGGAAGCGACCGAAGACCCTCGTTTCTTGGATCTACCTCGTCAATCGCTATGTGGCATCCATTGGGAATGTTGCGTTCTTTGTGACCGACTGGGAGAAGTTATCGGATGAGGTACGCTCGAAAATTCCTCGGAATTGGGCACGCACTGATCACGGATTTCTTCCAGGCGTAATTATTCCTTGCCCTTGGGGTCCATCGACATAACTCAACATTCCTTACAGTTGCAAGACTGCAAGTCTGTGGGGTCAGGTCCTCCTGTTCGCCAATCAGGCTATGATTTGCAGTGAGCTCTTTCCATGATGTCATCACCACATAATTCCTCGTGGGCTTAATGGAGATGCAGTAATACTCCTTATACGGGTGTACGCAATCTACGCACGGGACCGGCGGATTCTCTATCTATTCTTTGCTATGTGTATCACCATGATAACTGTGTCTGTTGTGCGTACTTTCGAATCAGGACAGCTTGGTCAGTGAGCTGAAACAAGGCTGTTATACGCGTAGCTGGCGCTCGTTAAACAGGACAGCTCTACACCGACGAACTTGCCCGGATGCAAGCTAGCACATACCACTCAAAAGTGAGAATTATTTTTGAAACCATGCATCATTTCTGACATTTATTGCCCTATTGCAGTGCTATCCGTAAGCCTACGAGTGCAATGTCGTAATATAACCGCCATTGACTGTTGTACAGGTCTCGCAGTCCCCTGGGAATGCATGTTTGTCTATGACGCAGTCGTGCTAATTTTGACAGTTCACAAGACCTACAGACTGGCAGCATCGCGTGCTAAAGCTTCCCTTACGCCCAATGGAGTGCATATTCCAACCATCATCTTGCGGGACGGTAAGTTTATTTCATAAATATCATCTGGGATTCTCTCGCTCATTATGGTCATATGATTCTAGGGGTCTTGTACTTTATGTATGTCTAAAAATTCCCTCTCGCAGCTCCCTGACAGAATAAATATGCAGTGGGATGACTGTCTCTAACGCACTAAATATACTGTGCTTCTACGTGCGTCGCTTAAATATGCAACCAGTCTCAATACTGAGCGAACTACACAGATCACACCGGTAAGTTCATACACATCTATGGCATTTCGTGGGTTTGATCAGTGCGCTTCCTAGCCATTGCTCAAAGGGGGTCTGTCGACTTTCAACAGCGTGTAAGTGCAATTCTCTGGGTAACCCCACACCCATTTGACTTACCAGTAACCCTAGCATTGACATCACCCTCGTTTCGAGACTGGTGCTCAACCTTCGTGATCTTGCCACCCGGCCGGAGATTGAAACGCAAGGCACGCAACAGGTTTAATTTTTCCACCTTAGTATCTAATCTACCATGACTGAGTTCTCCTTCATCAGTCATGGGGCAACCTGCCCTCTCGTGGAACTGGTCGAGATATGCAACTCGAGGTCATTGACATCGCACGAGCTCCGGTCATGAAGAAACCTCCTACACTGGACGAATGGCCTGCAATTATTGAAAACGATTCTACGCGCATTATAATCCCATCGTATACCATTGACAGGAGGACAAGTAATTCATCATGGCCGCGACAGCCATCACTTTCGCGAGAGCCATCATGGCCGCGACAATAATGACTTTCGCTTTTCAAAGAGCAGGGCTCGTTCATTTTATTAGGGTCGTCGTATCATCTGTACATGTACTACCATCAAGTTGCGATAACTTAGACTTCCTGGTGTCGGAAAAGTGTGTAGTCTTGGGGATGTCACGACCGTCATCCACTTCTCTCGCAAAGATGGCCCATGCTTGGTATTAGTTCATGAACCATCGGTTTGACGGAGCTCTGCGAGTCTTTGACTGTACATGCGCTGTCTCTGATAGAAATAACTTGCATGATGGCACAATTTCAGACTTTCGGAAGCACCCATCGCAAACGAATCGTGATGAATTCACGAGATGAATGGTGCAGTATGTGAATGCCATTATGCTCGTCTTGCAATTCCACTAGAATGGACCGAAATGTTTGGGGTAGGCGTTTTAATATCTTATCCTGGTTGTCACTACGCTATGCACGGAGAGCCGTAAGCGATAAAGGTCGCTGGACAAACATACTGGCTCCCATGAAAGAGGCGTCTTCACAGAAATCTTTTATTGTACTTATGCAGATAATCAAATTTATTAGTGTGCTCAACTCTGGGATTGTTGTTGCATTCGAGATCTGGCCTAGGTACCGGAGCCGACGTCCAATGCAGGTTGAAGAGAGTATTTCCGGTTGATTTCCTCAGATGCTTTCCTGTACTTTCTTAGGTTCGGAGCAAGCCCGCTTCTCCCGGTCCGCGCCGGCGAGGTGAGCGGAGCTCGGAAATGGCACGTTTTCCATCCCTGGAAGCCGGCTCAGGTTCCGAACCACTGTTTTCCAGTGGGGCGCCACGATGGTTACCATCGTCGTCGAGGCACCAAGGTGGGAACTTGCTCCACTACACAGCCTTGACACAGCCTACCACCGCAATATGTCGACCGTGATGCGCTGATGCTAAGACCCGTTAGTGATGCTGTAAAAGGAGAGTGAGTTGCATAAATAGTGTTCGTGTCAAACTTGCAATACGCCTACCCTCGCAAGAACTCCATCATGTCGTCGAATCTGTCCGCATGTAGCTCCTCCGTCATCCAGTCAGTTCCATACCTGTACTCGTGCGGCGTCCCCATAAAGGGCACCCACAACACCACCAATAACACCGCGGTCCTGCAATCCTGCTGTCCCACAAGCAATATATCGACCTATGGCTTTTCAGATCCCTGCTGGGTCTACTGCAATGCGACTACTTTGCTGCAAACTGAGCAGATGGACTGGTGTTTGGGAAACCTATCTCGTACCAACCCAAACAATACAATTGAAGCATTCGGGTGCGAGTACTCCAGTACTAGCGGAAGTGGGAGTGGATCGGGGGCGGGAAGTGGATCAGGAGCGGGAAGATTGACAGGCGTCTTGGGAGGCGGATGGACGAGTCTGCTAGTGGTGTTAGGTGTTGTGGCGGGTGCGGTGGCAGCGTTGTAGAGACAGGAAGGAGGGCATGGGCAGGGCAAGAGCACAGAAAAGCTCCACCTCATTCGGGTCCGAGGTCAGTAGCAGCACGACTTTGCATAGCCCTCAATAGCTCATTCACTTTCGGATCTAGTGAACGTTCGCAAGTTCATTTTTCAGGCTGTGTCAGTCTTCTACCCATTAGATATGCCATTTTGCTTAGCATTTCGACATTTGTCAACGACATGTTGATCATCCTTGCAATCTCCTATCGCTTGAAAGCGGATGCCGTGACTGCTGAGAGAGGTTGATAATCTTGTCTTCTAGTAACAGGCAAAGGTATTTACAGTCTTTCCAGATCGTTATTGCGGAGTGGACAGGTCTATTTCTGGTGAGTGAGGGTTATACGGACAGCATTGAACCATCCCACCTCATATTGTGTTTCCAGCATGACTAGTGAACCCTATCAGTGTAGTTGATACGAACACCACGCGTTCATGGACTGGGCATTGACCAATACTATCATGTAACTTAACACCTAAATCTCCTTACTCAGCGTCGGCTCGGACAACGAATATTCATCCTGCCAAGTCTTCGATTTTGCTGTAGTGCATGTACCACAACGGTTGTAAGTACAGCTATGCGTGCTTACAAAACCATCTTGAAGTCCTCTTTCTTAATACAGCGGGGAACCAAAGGCGCAGCTTCGTCGAGCTCAGTGAGTCTGTCAAGGGGCCACATAGGTATGTAGCATTGTTCCTGCATAAGCATCAGAGCGCGAGGGCGTTAGAACATCGGGAGCTCACGCAGACATGGAAGACTTACATCCAACCCACACATGCGCGGACAACGCTCCCACATTGCCCATCCCAGCCACCCCATCAGGTCTTCTACACCTTCTCGCCACGTAGCGACGCTGTTCCACGCGATAGTTCGGTCCTCAGGCAAGGTATCCAGCAAATTCAACGCCTCTTCAAGCACTCCACTGGAAAAGCTGCATATGCGCTGCGACACGCCCTCCACCGCGTGCTTTAGACGCCGCTCCTGCGATGTCAGCTGATAGGCGGGGGCATCGATGTGACCCGTGAACACAACACTGCATCGCTTCGATACGGCTGCAAGGACAGAAGAGCGCTCAGCCGTAGTGATCCCCGGCGCAAAGAGCGCCGCGTGGTCGACATAAGGCATAAGTAACGCGAAGGCAGCGAGTCTCGCGTTAGACACGACCTCGGTCACGTTGGCCGCTGGAGGTATGTCGCTGATGAGTGCATGTAGTTCCGCAAGAGTGTCTCCAGTGCGGTCCACCACCGCCTGCGCGATAGCCACCCAGTCCACCCCACTGACCCCTTCGCCCTTTGTATTATTGTTCCACGCCCGGATAGCACCATCCAGTTCTTCGAGGAAGGTCTCCCGATCCTCGTCTGAAAGGTCCACCAAGCCGTGCTCCAGCCGCGGGAGCCTATTGTTCGCGGCTAAAGATGAGTAAACGGGATCGTATAGCGTGACGAGATATTCAGGGTGTACTGTGACGCGGGTGTCGGGACGCGTGTGGTGCCATGAGGCGGCGCGATACATCGACCACTGGTGCCACTCGCCGTACGGTGTCATCCATGGGGACATATCAGGCGGACTCCAACGTGCCGGCGGCCCGGCGAGGACCTGGTAGCTGAAATCATCGCGATTGGACGAATCCGATGGGGTTGCGAGGGGGGACTCAGAGTCGGAGGTGGGCATTAGCATGTCGGTGGCGCTGATGAGCTGGAGGCCCACTGAGAAGTCACACCAGACCAGCTTTGCGAGCCATGAGCTATCTATAGTCGGCCAGGAAATGGTCCTAAGGGTAAGCTCACCTCATATGTCGCTTCTTCTCTTACAAAACCTTCAATGCCATACTGGCGGCCCCACTCGCAAAGCATCTTCCCGCGCTCCAAATCACCGAAGAACCAATCCCACTCGCCGGCGTGCACATCATCATAGACTATAATGTTTTGCATATCGAATACGCCGCCGCCTTGCTTCGATGACGAGAACCCGTCAAAGTATAGCGTTCGCAGGGGCCGTGTGGCAGCGTAGGTGTACATTTTTCTATTAATGGTTGATTCAGCAGAAGTATTAACAACCAAAGCGCCGAAACTCACGAAGGGGGAAATATCGAGCCTGGTTTTATCCCACCGCCGAAGACATTGCTATGTTCTGCGTTGAATCTGGAAGTGAATTGGCAGCTCAATATACTACCCTGCCGATTTTGAATAATTCAAACGCACGCCATCCATTCAGGGCCAATGGGGTCGTTCCCGGAGTGGTAGAGCAGTGTACCAGGCCTGATCGTCGCCGGCACAGCCGCGTGCCCGTTTGGTGCGAAGGCATGCGGCCAAGTCTTCATCAGCGCATGGAGCGACTCGAAGATAAGGTTGGAGTTGTCTTCACCAGCTGAAGCATCCTGGTCGGAGGCGGATAGCTTGAAGGGTACCTGAGCTGGAACGGTCAGGCCCGACACTACTCCCAAGAATACGAGGACAAGGGCGAGACGGTTTAGATCCCTGAGATGGCCTATCATTGCTTTTAGTTTAACTGTAACAGAAAGCAGCGCCGAGACAGGGAGTTTGTCTCTGGGCCTAGGATGTGGGTTTGTGGAACGGTCGGGGCATGGCACTGGTTGGGTATGTATATAATAATACGCGGCGGGGCCCATCGGCAAAATGTCCAAATATTCGTAAGGTGTATACAGTAAGCACGACAGAGAAGCGCGAATCGGACATTGTCTAACGGAGTCTAACGGTTACAGCAGGTTACAGCTGGCTCAGTGCAGCTTGGCGCTTCTCCCCATCATGATCAACTGCGACAGGACCCCGGCTTAGTCTGTAGCATGTTCGATCCGAAAAAGGTCAATTTGAGGGCTTTCCGTACGCTGCCATATTGAGCGGAACCGTGTGCAAATCGGATTGATCACAGGTTTCGACGGCACTTTCGTACGCGAATTATATCGGACATGAATTGGTAAAAAGGGACAGTGTCACACTGAAAGGGCGGGTAAAAAAAATTAAACATGATGAATGCAGATCTGCGTCAGGGCGCTCTCCAAGCCAAGGGGCGCCACAACTGGCAGACCGCTGGCCGCCGTGAATCCGTACGCGAAACGGATCGGACATATAAACACGAGGGGGTGTTGTGTACGGCGTCAAGATCGGACATCGACCAAACTTTGGCCACTGCCGTACGCGTATGGATCGAACATAGGCCTTTTTTCGAGGGCAAACCGTGTGCAAAGGAGGCAATAAGGATCGAACATTGTATGTGAGGATAAGCCGGGGTCCTACTGCGACTCGCCGCCGGAGTCGGAACTTCCGCTGCTGCATTGAATTCCCACGCCACTGTGCCGTGTCTATTTCTTATCTTATCTTTTCCCTTGACTCTTCTAATTATAACCGTACAGTATATAAAGGAGTAAGCTTAAGTACTTGAACTTGTAAGTATCACTCAGACTTTCTGCCTCCTCCCAAAACAACGAACAATTATACACCTCTTTCCTGGCTGACGTTGGAACTCGAAAAACTCTCTCACGTCACCGTGTCATGACTCATCTGCTGAAGCTTCATCGGTTATAGAGTACTAAAAATGGGCCTCGGGCCCGCATGGCCACACTTGGCTACACCTGGCGAGCGGAGACAGCATGTATATTGAGTTATTTGTCAAAATTATGGCGCACCAAGGCTCAAGCGCTGTAAAAGACTTCAGAATTTGGGCCGGAGTTGTGAACACTTGAGATCTGGAATGGATTTCCATGATTTAGGTAGGACATGTTCAACCGCTAAAAAATCGTTGTGATCATGGCAGTACTTTAGAATGTATCAAATAAGCGTCGGAGACTGTATTTGGGCGGATAAACCGCTGGATATGACTCTTCGCGTCTTACAGGTTGCCACAGCAGTTTCCAGAAGACATTCAAGTTCAAGACACAATCCGATTCGGAGGAATAGGGACGAAGTCAGGAATCAGGATGCCCCGCTCAATCATACAGCGCACCATCTTATATTCGGTCCCCGTTCGTTATAATAGGATGCTTCCTCACATGCATCGCCTGTATAATGAATGCTACACGCCGAATCAGCTCCATCGTGTATTGCCCAAGACTGACACGGACGTTTTGAAATGGAAAAGAGACATAAGCAGCTTGGAAGCAGCCTAGAATTAATGTATTGCGGCCGACAGCTCAGCTTGTGTGCTAATGAGAACCTCTCTCCGTGCATCCACCGAGCCTTCATTCAACTGCTCACCACGCAGGAACCAATCCGACACAACGATGTCCTCGTCTAGAGTTCCCGCCAGAACGATCTCGGACCACCATTGGGAAATGAAAGAGTCATGGTGGGTTGGTATCCAGATGACTCTGTCGATCCGCAACCAAATACTTCCAGCTGAGGTACGTTTGGTAAGTTCGCATTGGCTAGCAGACAAAAATTGAGGACAGCACCAACATGGTAAATGGCAACTATTCAGCGTAGGGCAGATATTGCCCCATGAGCGGACGGATCGCATGTCTTGGTTGCATTTCTCGGCTGTCAATGGCAGATAACGAGCCTGAGCCAGTACAAAACGGTTGAGGACCTTCATGCTAGGTAAGCATGATTCCATCGTCTCATGAATTTCCTAAATACAAGTTGGCTCAGTCATACATATTTGAAGACGGTAGCGACAAGACACGCACCCGTCCGTCTGCCATCAGAACATGAAGCCGAAGGTTGGGAAGAGCCGGAAGATGTTTCGCAATTACTGGTAGAAGCCGAATATCAAGGAAAGATTGGGAGCAGCTCAGCCTACTGATATGATTTGCAGAAGGTGCCAAAGCCTTCACAGCAGCGTCGTAATCTAGGATATCGGCTTCATCCGGCCACCGGATTAACGCATCGTTGAGGCAAGTACCAAGTTCCAGCACTTCCAAGATACGGCCAGGACCGATGAATGATGTGAGATTTGGAAGTTTTATGCTGTCCACCGCGCAAGTCGCATGGGGGATGATCTCTTGGGCAAGAAAATGTAAGCCCTCGAGGCCGGGGTGGTTCAAAAGGAACGTCGTTGTAGATTCTGAGTAGGCGGGTCCATAGATAAGAAGGCGAAGGCGGGGGAAGATGATATTTGGCATCAACCCGCTGTCTATCCGATAGTGTAGCTCTTCGACATCGGTGAGCAGTTCGAGATGCGCAAATACCAGGTTCTGCAGTGTTGGGAACCCATCCCTACGTCAAAGTTCAGTTGGATTGTAGGAGAGGTCCTGCGTATCGACTCACGTCAAGATTATTGTAAACTTACGCACCGCGAGTGCAGCTGCGCGATTGCTAATCAGAGTTTGGAAACCGCGTTCGATTTGCTTGGGAGTGTCGAATGTTATATCGCGGTAATATGCACGAATGGCTATGTATCTAAGACTGTGGGATGTGATCAAAAGAGCAAGCTGGTCTTCGGGTTCGGCATGGAAGACGATACTTTCCCAGAGTTCGATGGGTAGCTGCGATGACATGTGAGCGCTCTACTGAAGTCGCAAGTTGTGCTCATGTCCTTGGTCTTATTGAGTCCGCCCTCGATCGTCCAAACATTGAGTTGGGATATGTTTGTATTAATATTGCAGGGAATTGCTCCATCGATGGGATATCGATGTACCGTCCGTCTATATATATGTGTTCCTATTAAGCGAAGCTACTCAAAATCTGATTAACGTCAGGGTGCTCTCTACGTCATAGTAGTGGCGGCAGCTCCTGGAAGGACTAGCGTCTCGGACTGCGATTCTTGTCGTATTCTGAGGATATCCTGGCGAGACAGTCCGGCCTCGTCACATAGTGATCTGAATATTGACTGCTGATTATCGAATAGGTTAAGCACAGTGTCGAACTCGGCGACCTCCCCGCGGTCCATAACGAGCACACGATCATAATAAGCTGCATAGGGAATCAGCCAACGCGAAGACGAGTGCAGATGAATGGTACATACCGACGGTGTTCAGTCGGTGAGCAATACACAACAAAGTGGAGGAGGCAAATTCGGCCTGGATGGTCTTCTGCAGTTTGGCGTCTGTTTCCACATCTACGCTGCTTGTTGCTTCATCCTATTCCGATCACATAAGAAGCGGTCCCTCGTATGGAGACAAGCACAAACCAAAACTATGATGCGACTGTTCTTGACCAGTGCTCTACAGAGAGCTAGCAGCTGCTTCTCGCCCGCACTATAGTTTGATCCTGAAAGTATGTGAGCATGTAGTCCAGTAAGACGAATGAATTCCCGCACCATCATCGCCGACCGTCGAGTCCAAACTGAACTTAGCCTCTGCTGCTGGATCAACGGAACCATCTCTTGGGAGTAACCATACACGTTGAAGAGCCAAAATTAACTCGGAGTCCGTCCGGGTGCCTTGGGGGTCACTGGAATAACACATGAGCCCAGTGGAAGGAACATCACCCTGCAGAACTTACAGATTATTGCGAAGTGAACCACGGAATAACACTGAGTCTTGAGGCACGAGAGCGAGTCGATGTCTGAGTACATCGAGACCCATGTCTCGGATGTTCCTGCCATCTATTTCAATGGTACCGCTCTGCAGCTCGACCATGCTGTGATGACAAGTCAGTGACCGTCAGCTCAGGTCCGCAGGAAAGGACGCACCGGAATAGGCCCTGGATCAAGGAACTCTTTCCTGTAGATGATATTAGAAGATGTTCATGTTAGGCGACCAACAGCCCTTACCTGCGCCCGTCCTGCCCACGATTCCGACCTATTTCATTCGTCAGATAAATGTACAAATTCCCTGCTGATTCTATGGGCGTACCTTCTCGCCAGGACTGACTTCGAAAGTTGTCCCCTTGAGAATAAGAGGCAATCCTTCACGATACGCCAACTTCACGTCGTTGAATTTGATAGCGCCCTTCTCCGGCCAAGATGAAGGCGGGTCATTCGGGGTCGTAACTTCACCGTCCGGTGGCAACTCGGTGTAAACCAAAACACGCTCAACGCTGTTAAAGTTCTGTTCATTCTGCGCATACTGAGTGACCATGGTCGCTAGAAGAAAGGGTCAGTGGGACCTCTACGAAGAGCCACGAGTAACTTACAGAAAGTTTGAGTGATGCTAAGGGTGTAAGACAGAACAACGCCTGCAAAATGATCAGCAAATGCCGGCCTTCTGCCGGAACGATAAGTCACTCACCAATTTTTGACGGGCTGACGGTGTTGCGGAAGCCAGCGGCGAAGAGGACTATGCCTAAGATCAAGATATTCCCACAGAAATCCAAGCGAACACTGAGCCATCTTTGGATGGCGATGGTCATGTAATATGCACGATTTTCTAGATCCTGGCCGTAATCTGCTTTCCTGATGGACTCGTCCTGTGCGAAGACGTGTTAGCAGTGGAAGGCTTCAGAATAGTATCTCCTTGCCTGTGACTTATAAGCACGGATGGTGGCAAGGCCCGTCAGAGTCTCTGGAGTATCATTAGCACATTGCCAAACGAAGCCAAGATAATACTCACCGGAAAGCGATCCATAAAGGGTCGAACGCATCAACGAATCTAGTCGTTTCGTCTCCACCGAGGTGCGTCTGTAATAGTTTGCGGCAATCCAGTAGATAAATGTGAGGGGCACAAACAAAATTCCTAGGTAAGGGAACGTGTAGAAGACCAAACCAACAGTGCCCAGGACCGAGCTAAACATCGACAAGAACTAGATGCTGTTCAGTAACAGCCAGCAACACACAGAGGAACTTTCCCACCGCATACAACGTCATGGAGATGTCATTGTCAAGAGTGTCTTGATCCTTGGAAAGACGGGAGAGGATGCGGCCGATGGGTGTCGTGTCAAAGAACGCAATGGGCGAGCGAAGGACAGCAGCGAGCGCTGCTTTGAACAGAGACAGACTAGCCGATAAACTCGCATAACTAAAAAACGTATCTTAGTCAGGATGCTCTTGAACAGCGTTTAACTCTACTCACGCAAAGGCGAAGCTGAGCAAGAACGCGAATACAGCCGATGCCACGCCGAGTGATGCATACACAGCCATGTAATCTCCTTGTACAAATCCGGGTATGCTCTGCGCTGTCCAGTATCCTAGGAAAAGGGTGTTGCCAACTATCGTGAAGAGGTCGGTAAGTCGCACATCAATCAGATGAGATGCACACCCGCCTTGAGCAACTTGTGTCAGAATGAGCAGAAGCAGAATGATGGGCGCCCAGAAGAGCCCTCCCGCAAAGCGCAGGTACTTGGCATAAACGCTCCAGCTGACGGCTCCCGTTTCTCGCTCCTCCGCCGTCATCAGGTCGGTCTCTACCTTCTTGGAGTCCACCGCCTTCTCGATAGCATCTTCCTTCGCGGCTTTCGGGCCAATCTCCTTCTCTTGCTCGAGATTCCCGTACTCGTCCATGAGGCGCGAGAAGATAACGCTGTTGTTCATCAGCTCCTGTTCATCCGACACTCATCAGCGCCGCTCATATATATTAAAGAATGCCACAGCCATACCGCGTATGTGCCCTCCTCCTTGATAGCACCGTCGTCCATGACATATATGTAGTCTGTCTGGTCGAGGACGTGGAGGGTATGTGTGACCAGGATGCGTGTCCGGTCGGCCAACGGACCATTGATGATACAGTTGTCCAGGATGGCTTTGCCGACATACGCATCGACGGCAGAGAGCGAGTCGTCCATGAGGACAACATCTGAACGCGAATATGCTGCTCTGGCAAGAGATACCCGTGCCTAGAAATATCCCGCATCAGTATAGCTACCAGCAATCCGGCAATGTCAAGCCACCTTCTGACCACCTTCCAAACGCCGTCAGAATTGTGAGGAGCATGATACAAGCCAACACGTACCACTCAAATTGATGCCCTTCTCGCCGATCTCCGTGTGGTCTCCATTGGGCAGCATCTCCAGATCATGCTCTAGCGAGCACGCTCGAATCACATCGCGGAATCTGGACACCATCAGCCATGATGTTGACCCGCGCTGAACGATAGGCAAACGCACCGCTTTTCGTCATCCGGCTGGCCAAACAGGATGTTCTCCCGCAGAGTGGAGTTGCGGATCCACGCCGTTTGCGGGACATACGCGGCCGGACCACCAAAGATGACCTACATCACCATCCACAATCCAATCAGCATAACCGAAAAACAAACGCGGGAAAAGGCTGCACCTCTCCTCTGGTAGACCGCATCTCGCCTATGAGTCCCTGCAAGACAGAGCTCTGGAGAATCGTTTCCGTAAGTATAATTTCGGAGGAAAAGGCGTCAAAATGGTACGCACCTTCCCAGAGCCGACGCGCCCGACTATGGCCACGAACGCGCCTTTGGGGACTTTCATCTTCAGGTTCTTCAGCTCGAACGGTTTCTCCTCCTGTTGCACTTTCTCCTCCACTACTACATCCTCCTCTTTCTCGCCATCCGTAACAGCAACGGGGAGCACCGGGTCGTCCTTCCCCTTCCCTTTCGCCTTCTTCCCTTTCCCTTTCCCAGCTTCAGGCTTGTCATCCTTGCTCTTCACGACCGCCGCCTCCGCCGCCTCCCACACGAAATCCCCGTCGACCTCCACGCCCACATTACCCTGCGCATCCGGATCGAGGGTGTACGCGTCCGGGAGCTCCTCGGCGGTGAGGAAAGACCCCACCCTGGGCAGCGCGACGAGGGCGTCGGCCATGGCAGCGAGCACGAGTGGGAAGAGGACCAGCGGGGTGCGGATGATCTGTGCGGGTCGGATGTCGATAAGCGCGAGCCGAGCCAGAAAGGGAAGGAGGGGAGAAGACAAGACAAGGAAGGGGCAAGGGGAGGAAGGGGAGGAAGGGGAGGAAGGGGAGGGAAAACGCACATTGAAATACTGCAGCGAGCTGAAGATGATAGCGACGTTCAGGTCGTGCCCCGTCAGCGCGTACGTGATGAACGAGAGCACCGCCGCGAGGATGGGGACGAACGTCACGAACGCGATCAACGCGCTCCTTGCCACCACGGACTTCTTTATCGTCGCGATCTCGCGCGTGCGCAGGTCGTTGACCTAGTGAGGGTGTGGGGTGTCAGTGTTGGTTTCGGTTCCATGTATTCGACTTTATCCTTCCGCACAAAAGGCCAAAAAGGAAGAAGGCCAAGGAATGGGACCAGAGGAAAAGACGCACCTCCTCAGTGAAGAAACCCTCCCACGCAAAACTCTTCACCAGCCGTATCCCCTGGAGCACCTCTCCCGTGGTGCGGATGCGGTCGTCGGTGATCTTGACGCCCTTGGAGCGCTGTTGGACCATCGTTAGCACAAGGAGGAACTGGACCGGAAGGCCGGCGATGAGGATCGCGAGGCCAACGAGGGCGGAGGGGCCGAGCTACAAAACGGGAAGGGCGTTAGCGAGCGGCGGATAGCGGTGAGCATGTGGGGATTGGGATTGGGAACGTACGTTGTCGACGAGCAGCGCGATTCCGATGATGATCTGTATTGGACCCACCCAGAGGCTGTAACAAAGGTGGAGGTGGTTAGCATACCGCATGCCGCATACATCCTGCATTGCATTCCACATCCCCGTGCTCATGCACGCCCGCTTCCCGGCCGGTATCGTGAGACACTCGACCACCGAAAGGGCCACAACCCAATCCCAAAGCCATGACCACGACCACGACCAGAACCAAATCCCAATCCCAATCCCAATCCCAAACAAAGACAAAAAACTGACTGGTGCGCATACTGCCCAAACTGATCCAACCTTAGCGAGTCCGTGCTGATCATCGTCGTGATCTGGCCATTACTGTGCTCGAGCCGCGCACGCCCGGAGAGGCGCAGGGACTTGCGCGTAATGGCGCCGATGACGGCCGTGCGGACTCCGAGGCCTGTGGACATCGCTTCTGCGGGGGGAGGCAGGTGGTTAGCGGGGGTCTATTTTCATCTGGGCTTCATATAGGGGCTGTGGAAGGACGGCAGGGGAGGGGTGGCATGGGGAAAGGGGACAAGAAGGAGAACGCACTGATAAAATAATGGTTGTCCATCAGACTGGACACCTCCTGCATCGCGAACAGCGCGAACGCGAGCCCGATTCCGTAGCCGATTCCGCGCTGTAAAGGCAAAGTCAAGTCGAAATCAGCGTCGTCCTTCGTCGCCTTTCATTTCCCACTCGACTTGCCGGCTTGGCCAAAATACTTCCCCCCGCGGCCACCGCTTGCGCCTGTTCAGCGGGGGAGAGGGCAGCGTACTGGTGGTATGAGTAGCAATCCGTGAGCCAGGAGAGGAGGAGCTTGGTTATGAGAGGGGAGGTCGTCTGGAGGATGTCTGTGGGGAGGGGAGGGGTTAGCGTATGCGTCTCATCTATCGCGAATCCACCGCGGGAGGGCGAGGGGACTAGTACTTACTAGAACCGAAGAGCAACAGGCCGCTCGCCCACCAATCAACAAAGAAGGTACGGTGCAGCGCGTGCATCAAGGAGGAGTCGTATTTCGTCTTGCCCTCCGCGTCTTTGGGGAATGTTTTCGGGGTGCGATTGCCCATCTTGCCTTTCCCCTTCTGCTTCTCGGTTGTGTTTGCATTCCCATCTTCTTTCTCTTTCTCGTTGGCATCCGCGTTGATATTAGTGGGATCGGCAGAGCTGGCCCCCTCCTTCTCCGATTTGGGGTCTTGCGCTTCAGTTTGCGCGCGGTACGAGGCGGGGCGCTGCTCGGGCGGACAGCGCGCGTAGAAGTTGCCCTCCACCTCCGCGGAGAGCGCCGCTGTCTGGCGATCGGGAGGGAGATGCCATAGGTCTGTGCCACCACAAGTACCATCACATCCAGTCAGTCAGTCCAATGCATTGCAACCTGTCGGAGTCAGGACGCAAACGCACCGTCTTTCTCAAGCGGCCTGGAGAACCCGACTTTGAGGAATGGGCCAAGCCAGTGGAAAACGAGCTGGGAGAGCGGGCCCGCGGTGCGCTGTGGGACGGTGGTGTTGGCGCCGAAGGCAGGCGGGGCGGGCGGGGGGTGGAGTGGGTTCCACATGGGTCAGTGCCAGTATTGAATATTGAGCTAGTAGACTAAGTAGTAGACATAAGATACCGTGTTATATACAGAGAGACGAGTCATCATCTTCAAGATTATAAGCTTAAGAGTGGCCGAGTCACCAACGCGTTCCGGCAGCGAAGAAGCATACGCGTAACAGGTGTTTTAAAGTGTTGAACAGGCATGCGGCACCGCACGAATAAGAGTAGTGGTGTGCGGTCGCCTCTAGGGAGAAAGCGCTCCGTAGAGCGCTACTGATGCCAAGCCCTAATTCGCAAGGAGCCACTACGCCGCTCAATCAGGCATAAGTGGGGACTGGCAGCGCCCTGCGAAATGTGACCGAAAGCTGTCGGCTTGGCTTGTGTTAACCCTGTGGCCACATTTTTTGACGGAAATCCGTTTGGAGCTTGCACATGATAGATTCTCGCAAATCTTTGAGTGCAAATAATCTTTATTTTCTCGATAGGAGCAATTTCGTCTGTGTACATTTTCCTCAACATCATAACTGGTTGAGAAAACGACTATTTTTCCGTGTTTGAAGGTGAAGATGGATAGACACAAAAATTCCACACGGGCCAATCTGTTCTAAAGGTATTCAATCACTATTGGTGATGTACAGGGTCCCAAATTGTGATGAAAATGGATGAAATATTGCCTTTTACACACAAGATTTGAGTAATTTAGAGTGTATTCGAAACCACTTATTTGCTCAAAGAGCTGAAATTTTGAGGCCTCACTTGATGTAAAACAAAGCTCCACCTGATGTGAAATGTAGTCCGCTCAAGCACAACACATGCAAAACAATGAGTTCATGCCATCTCCTGTGACCGATCAATACAGCAAAAACTAATCTACTGCAACTCTACTGCGACATGATTCAAACGACGAGATGCCTTGAGCCGAAGCACTCATTATACTTATACCCTTCTTGACCACCCCTGCTCATGAGAGCCACATCATCCTTGTCACCGGACTCCAATTGAGGAAGAGCCGTCCAACCAGTTTCCAGGAATTTGAACTGGATATCATGCTGCCACTCATTTATTGAGCACTTCAACTTTTTTGAAGCCCCACTTGAGCCCCACTTCATATAAAATGATGCACCACTTGATGGTCAGAAAAGTGGTTTTGAATACACTCTGATGTCTCCATTTATTTTTCCACAGGCTTCTGGTAGCTCTGAATTTAGTATCGATCAAAACAGAATCATCTGCATTCTACATGTAGCAATCAAATTCCCGCCAAACAGCTCTGATATGCCCAAGATACAACATTTGCACCTACTGAGGACTCTATCAAACCTGCTTGCCAATTTTTTATGATGGTGATGATCACTAACATATGATGTATTTTAAATACTGTATAGCATGTGGGTGGTTGTGCAGAGAGTGCTTGAAGGGTGGGCAGGATAGATACAAGCATTCCCCTCCCCCCTCTGTCCCTTTTTTACTCTTTTTATTTACAGTTTTTATATCATCCCACAAACACAAAAATTGAGCCAATAGCAGAGTTGCCATTGCGCAGCTCAGCTCAGCTGCCACTGGCTTGGAGCTTCTGTGCGACCGGCTTTGCTTCAGAGAAAATAAATTTGGCTGGCTTGCCATCCACTTGCACTTGGCTTGGCTGAATCTGTGTGCACACCTTTACTACATTTCCTATGATACCATTGTACGGCCGATCACACGAAATGCACAATAATATTGTGCGGCTGATCGCGAGCTGAGCAATCAATATGTATGTGTGAGCTTGTTTGTTTTATCACATCGGCTGGGTACAGATTTATTGTGCCAGCTTGTTGGCCAGGTATGAATTTATCGTGCCAGCTGACTACGAGTGTACCGCACCAGCTGAGTGTGATATTATGGGGGTGGCCTGGTTCCCACGGTACAGCCCAATTAGTCCATTCACGGGCTTGCGATCAAATATTCCCCCCTCCAAATATGGTGTATCCTATATCACCAGGAACAGATTTTTTCATAGAATCCGATTTTTTGGATTGGGTGCCCATAGCAACAGGTATGGGTGATTCCGGTGGCTGATTAAAATACATATGCACATACCCCATCATATTATACCTCACCGGAAGCGGAATTTTGAGGAGAGTCTGAATCAGAAACCCACTTCCTGATTGGATCAGTGAGTGAGCAGATATGGGCATTCCAGTGGTGGCAGCATACACCCAATTTGGAAATGGGTGATACAGGTACTATCTGGGGTCATCCTCAGTAAAAACGCTAAGTCAGCCTACGTCGTGTAGGAGTCAGCTCGGAGCAAGTTCAAAGTCAAAATATGATAATTTTGGACTTTGCCTGACTTATGTAGATTTGATGACTTTATCTTGACGTTAAAAGTCATATCATGGTCGTGTCCAAGTCATAGCAGAGTCAATCGAATGTTTTGATAGTTATCGGTCAGTGTCACATTACAGTCGTGTCTTAGTCACAGCGAAGTCCACTTATAGTCAACAAAATGGGCCAAGAGTTGGCCAAAAGTCGGCCAAAATACAGATTATAATGACGGGCCAAAGTCGCTTCAAAGTCACGATAATAAATATTATAGCAGTAGCAGCATAGAAACAGTATGTATATCGACTAAATCTCCGTTGTAAGCAGACTCCCATCGCGAAGCCTTGCAAGTGCCCGAATGCAATCAAGTTGGTGAAGGTGTCTTTTTCCCCCGCTAGAAAGAAACAAGTCGTCGTGTCAGTGTTTTGTAGAGATGCTACAGCATGCAATCAATGTAATCACACACCTTTTCGCTACCAGTCGGAGCCACCTCGAGTGATGGTTTCTGTGTGTCCATTCCGTTACAGATGGCATCCACCAACGCTGAAGAGTCGTGCTTCGATTCAGCCGGATAATATGAGTAAGGATAATTGAACTACACTGACCAGCCTTTTTCGTGCCGAGTGTAGTCAACTTGTGCTCCGTAATCCACTTCCTGAGTTCGGGTACATACCAACCCTTATCATAAGTCAATAAGATAAGTAAATGAAAGACACAATTGTCGATGGTACAAACCTCCAATGCCGTCCTGAGAGCAGAGTCAGCAGATGCGCTCTCGGTGTCTTGTGGTTGGTTCATGTTGAGGTGTGAAGCTGCCTTTTCCTTGCCTTTGGCGATGGGCTATTGGCAGAGTTAGCATCTAGTGATAATAATAATGAAATAATGAATGGACTCACTCCGCCAGCAGACTTCCAAGCAGCCCAAAGCAGCCTGCATACTTCACCGAGGTAGTTATCACTAAGATAAAACACCGGTGTTGACGCTGGCACAAGTTGTCTCTTGCATAGCCAGCGGGACACGCGGCACGTCGTCAATGCTGCAGCTATCAATCTGTACGTGAAGCTGGACGAGCCGATGCTAGCCCACGTGTCCAGGACGGATGTGCAGGTCATGCTGCCGCCTGCAAATTGTGTATGGCCCCACATCTCGGGGCTGTCATTTTCATCGGCCTCTTCCGTTAGCACAGGTGTGGCTGATTCGACGCGCTCCAAGAACGCGGAGAAGATCGAGGAGGGTTCGCCGACCATGAATGCCTGGTTGGCATTGAGTGCGTGGAGGAGATCCACTGCATCTGTGACATCAGGATGTTCCGAGGAGGTGATATCTATCCAAGGTCTGAAGTCAGTTATGAAAGATAGATAAATGTATGCAGTACTTAGGAAGGAGATTGGTGTACGAGGAGTCAACAAGTGTGGGCAGCAGTGTTGGCAAATTCTTTGCCGTAGGTGTAAATGTGAACTTGGTGGTGGCCATCATACTCTTGGCTGTTGACGTGGAGGGGGGAGGTTGTGGGCTCTCATCTGTCTCGTCTCGGAGAGGTTCAGGCACCCGAATATGCAGCTTCGCCTTCGCGTGGTTTGTGATGCTGTCGGAACGAGGTCTCTTGCTGCTGCCAGATGTTGCGGCAGAATTTGAGCGAGAGCGCTTGCTTATAGCACTCCCGTTGGTCTTTGTTTTATCTGTATATTAGACACATTAGTTATCGACTTTTTTTGCACTTTTTTTTGCACTTACTACTTTCATGGGCAGCCTGAAGCGCTGCCTGGAGAACATGCTCAGCCTTCCAATGAGCCGAGCACAGGGCCAAGAGCTCCTGCTCACTCTCCGCTCTTGCAACAGCGGCATTCCAGTCCGCCACCATATTTGACTTGTAGAACCTCAATGTTCTAGTCCCTCCAAGGTGAGAGCGCCCGTGCGGAATCGGCAGCTGGTTCAAGTCGTATGCAATTGCATGAGCTGTCGCCTTGATGGCATGGTATTCACCGGTGCTGACACTGTCACCATTAGGATGGCGGAGCACTCGACCCATTGACAGCCGAGACATATTCCCCTCAGATGATGCAACATCCTCGTCTAGCTTTGCATCCGCCAGCGACCAAAGGATCTCTTTAGGGTATTGCACTGGCCGTGATGCGGGCTGATGTTGAAGAGCTGGTGCGGCATGGGGTGCTGTCGGAGGTGGCATTGACGACATTGACATGGAATCACTTGGTGCCAATGATGTCTGCCGGGTAAGCGAGGTGTGTGATCCACTAGAATATATTAGACAATTAATTTACTAGATAAAACATGGGAGCTCACCGGAATAGACTTGATGCAGGGCTATGCGTGGTGTTAGGACTTCGATACAATGCACGGAAGGGACAGAATATAACTCATGAATCAAAACGTCGGAATTCACGCAATTCACGTATCTCATTGCAAAGTCTCATGTTCTCTTTTACGAGGACCACTTGAGTGTCCAAGGCTTGTGCAATCCTTTGGTTGGCTTCCGCTAAGTTGCTGTGTAGTCCCTGAACTATCGGGGAAACGACAAGCAGCTGGCCAAGCGACAGGTCTGCAATGTGTGGTTGATTGTGTGTGGCAGTTGAGGGAGGGGGGGGTTGCTGTTGCTGTGTCCAGCCCAAGTTAGGTAGGCCCCGACCCATTATCGAGGGACTCAGAGAGGTACTGAATCGATCAGAGTCGGGGTTTTGCTGTATTGGCCGAAGAAACTGGAATGAATTGGTGATACCTTCGTCATTGGCACGGTTTCCAAAGCCATTTGAGGGGTTTCCATAGCCAGAGAGTTCACCCAAAGGAAGTGAAGCCTGATAGGATGATGGTGAGGCCATGGTCGTGTTGTTATCGATATCGTGTAGAGACTGAGTTGTTCCGCAGCAAACACGGCTGCAGTGCACGGCTGCTTTACACATTTAGGTTCCTGTCCGCGTATGCACAATCACACACCAACAGCTGTACTGTATCTTCATCTACTTTGAGTTTCAAACCAGAGTACTTGTGCAGGCATCTCAAAGCTCTTGGACAATGCCAAACTGCCTCTGCTCACAGTGTTTTCCCGGCAAGTCAAGGATCCTCCGGACGATCGGGCTACATCTAGCGAAGGATCGGGATATCTTGTATGATTCAGACATTGTACATTCCAAGCAGACCATTACACATCTGCAAAGTTGCATTTCAGCAAATGCATCATATTTCTCTAAAATAGATGTATGCTCTCGTCTTTCTCATTTAACATAGGTATCTGATCGAAAATATGATCTGTAGCGGAACAGCCTGTTGATGGATTGGCCATGTCTGTGAGAGCGGCAGGAGGAGGTCCTATGGAGGTTGATGAGAGTGCAGGTATGCCTACAAGTACATTTATTAACCAAACTCACTAACAACCTATTGTCTGACTAGCCTTCGAGCCGAATAATAATGATGTTCCTATGCTACCCCCTGCCGAGACGGAATATGCCTTTGAGGATAGTATGTGATCCTTTTACTCCGACTATAATATTTTTAACAATCAAATAGACCTCCATACTCCATTTGAACCAATTTCAGAAGACGAGGGAAGCCAGTCAGGTCATTCAGACACATCAGAAGCTCCAATGTTTCTAGCCTTCCCAGACCAAGAGCAACAAGAGAATCTCCATAGTTTGGACTTAGATGATGATGAGGATGGTCTAGATTCTACACCTGGGCAGCCAGCCCCATTCGCTCCCCCAGACAATTCTTCTGGCAATTTCTCTGTGCCCGAGCATGTTAAAGCTCTCCACGAGACACTTTTGGGTGATTACACTCTGCCTGAGCACCCACCAAGCTCTCTGCCACAGGCTGAGGCTCTGGACTCTTCTCAAGAGCTCACCTTGAAGCACTATGCAGCTTGGTATCGGTCAAACGGAACGGTGAACGCTTATAAACAGCATGCCAGGGTTCTTCAAGATGCGACTGGCACAACAATCTTATCTCTGTACTTAGCCCGCAAACTGGCTGTCCGCATCACCGAGTTAAGCCCAGTCAAGGTCGATATTTGTCCAAATAGCTGTATCGCATACACAGGAGATTTTGAGGGCCTAACTTTCTGCCCTCATATCCGAGATAAAAAAGTCTGTGGTGAACAACAGTACCAAAATGTTCCGAAAGATAGCAAACAGTCTGCATCACGCCCTCGTGCACAAATGATGACTCTCCCAGTCATGGCATCGATTAGGGCAATGTATAGCAATGAAACATCTTCTCAGCAAATGCGCCATCGGGACAAGCTACTACAGCAGACTCTGCATCTTGTTGCTACCGCAGCTGGAGCAGCACATCGAACATACTCTGACTTTGGGGATTCCGATGTCCACATTTTTCATCACACCAACATGGGTCTCTTTTCTGATCCTCGTGATGTGGCCCTGGCAATGTAGACTGATGGTGCTCAACTCACAATGAAGAAACTCTCTGATACTTGGCTCGTCATCCTAATATTGCTCAATCTTCCTCCTACGATCCGCTATTTGACAGGGGGTGTCATCTATGCATTTGCAACTCCTGGCCCTAATCCACCTGGACACATAGAGTCATTTGCTTATCCGCTTTTTGGGGAGATGGCCAGAGCTAGTGAGGGGATTTGGACTTGGGATGCAGTTGATTCATCATATTTTGTCCTTCGGGGATGGATCATTATGATTCTTGGGGACATGCTGGGGTCAGCGAAACTCAGTGGTATGGCAGGACACCTTGCTAGCTATGGTGACAGATTTTCCATGGTGAAAGCTGCCCGATCCAGCTTGGCCAAACAATCAAAATATCTATACTACCCTATGGATGCCTCTGAGCCCAGCAACAAATACAATCCAGGACGTGCCACGTATAACCTTAGTGAACTTCCTTATCGGAAGGAGGAGGAATACTGGAACACAATCATGGCTCTGAGCCAAGCCCAGAACAAAGCACGCCGTGCCACCATTGTCACACAGACTGGTATTTCTCGAATGCCACTATGTGTTGCTGGGGGTGCATTTCTTCATCCCAGTTACTTCCCCCTCGACCCATTTCACCTCATCTACGAAAACTGTATGACTTTTATCTGGGACATCTGGACACAGCTCAGCACACCAGACAAACAATTCCACATGAGTTCAGAGCAGGCTGCTACCTTTGGCCAGATGGTTGTGGATGCTATGCCAACCCTCCCTCCCTCATTCTGTGGACCCATTCGTGATCCACATCTGAAGCGCAACAGTCAATACAAGATATATGAATGGATGGGTTTGCTTCACTGGTATATAATTCCCTTCACTATTGAGCTTGGGTTCAATGAGACTGTCCTCTCAAATTTTGTGAATTTTGTGGAAGGTGTCGAGGCTGCTATGACAATTGCTAGCAGAACTGCTGAGGAGATTGCGAAGATCTTTGATCTATTTGCAAACTTTCTTGATGGCTTCGAGGCCATCTATGTTGGAGGCGATCCAAAGAAGACATCCAGGTGCAGATTATGTATCTTCCAGTTGATTCATGTGGCACAGCACATCCACTGGAATGGTTCTATTCGTGTGGGCTCCCAAGCAACCTGCGAGAGAGCTATTGGTGAAGTTGGTCATAAAATTCAATCAAAGAAGGCACCATTCGCTCAAATGGCAAATCTCATCCATGAGAGAGAGATGGTGAAGATATTAGCAATTCTTTTTCCCGCCCTGTTTGAGGAGATTATTATCAAGATTCAACTCCAGAGGCCATTTTCGAAGTCAAAGATCCTGAAAAGGGAGAAGAAGCCTGGCACCGAGTTTATGGAGCACTTCAAGGCCCTTCAAAACTTCCTTAGAACCAGGGCTGGCGAAACAGATATGCACTCATGGGAGCGATGGGGGAAATTAAATCTTGGAGGAAAAACCAAGCTCAGCAGTCGTCTAAGCGAGTTGAAAGGAGATCCACCTGCACGATCATCTCGCTATTTTGAGGTATGCAGTGATCTCAGATGATCTAGTTTTTGGTTGCTGATTCGATTTGACTATAGGCTTTCATAGATGGCAGTACACGCTTCGGTGAAGCACTCGCTTTCTACACAAGAGCTTTACCAGATGAAAGCCAGGAGGAATTTGTGGTCTACCATCCTATTATTGGACTGCATACAAAGCACCACCGATGGCAAGGGAGATGGAGTGCCGCAGTCAAAGTGGCATGTGTGCCATCAATTTTGGCTGTTGTAGGTATTTGGGCCAGCCCACAATCACAGAACATCCATATCCTTCGGAAGCATCCAGGATTGGACCTACTGAGTCAAGCAGAATGTGGATTGGTATCTGATGAAGTAGATACAGACCTGGGGACAGGTTGAATGGAATCCTCCATTGTCCAGCGGACTTCAGGGGATTTTGCCGAGTTCTGCAGCTGTAGTGACTATGTAGACTTGTATGCCCCCCATAGAAGCATCAATGAGAGCTGGTACCACCCAAATGATTTTAAAATGGACCAAAGGGTTGTCTGAGCCTCCCATAGCAGGGAATCAGGCTCAAAGTCAATTTTCAGCACTCCATAATTCAATGTATGGCTCTCGGAGCTATGCGTGGGCCATGTAGACCATGTACGCCCCACGTAAAAGCACCATTGAAAGTTGGTACCACCCAAATGATTTTAAAATGGTCCAAAGGGTTGTCTGAGCCTCCCATAGCAGGGAATTGGGCTCAAAGTCAATTTTCAGCACTCCATAATTCAATGTATGGCTCTCAGAGCTATGCGTGGGCCATGTAGTCCATGTACGCCCCCCGTAAAAAGCGCCATTGAAAGTTAGTACCACCCAAATGATTTTAATGATCCTCGGTGGTCTTATCCGCGCTGTTCTTCTCAGTTTGGGCAATGGTGTTTCCCGAACGATAGACGTAAAGTCCTTGGAATCTTGCATCTTGAGAGAGGGCCTGGTGGTTTGCCTCGAGGTGGGGCTTGATCTGATTCACGAGATCCTCACAAGTCCCCTTGTCGTCTAGCTGAAGAGCTCGCGCAATGCGCTGGAGGAAGGCTTTTAGTTGTTAACACTCCCAGTAAAGTTCCCAGCCATTGAAGGGGCTGGGTTGCCAGGAAGTTGAATGTCGGGGGACAATAGAGGGGCAAAAAGACGATGCAGAAGATTATATTAGGACAATTTACAGATTCTCATCATGGGGTGGCGATCGACACTGGCTCACGATGTAAGACGACGGAATACGCTGGAGGATGGCGGATGTCAGCACATGTGGCTGGCCACTGCAGGACCCCACCCAAATTTGGCAGAGGGCAAAAGTGTCCACTGGCGGATCACGTCGGACGACGGCGGACATTGATGTTTCCAGTCGCGCGTGTGTATAACTCGGCAGAACTGAGTCCGGGGGCGGAAGGAGATCATGGTCAGACACTATGACATTTCCGGACCTCAAAAGGACTAATAATTGACTTGAAATTTTATCAAATGTTTGAAAAAATCGGCTCTACATTTTCTATACTTGCACATGACTTCACAACGACTGCATTTGACTGTAAACTGACTGATACAGACTTGCGCGTGACTGGGCCTGAATTAGCGTTTTTACTGAGGGTCATCTGGGAGTATTTTTCAAGGCGAGATCAGATCTGGGCACCAATCACAATTTGAACTGTCTGATCATAAGATATGAGCAATTGATCACATTATCGATAAAGCACTGATATAGAGCATTGCCAGAAATGCTACCAAAACATTTGACCCGTTTGTGATACCATCCTCCATTTACCCCCGCAAATGGCTACGTAAACTGCCATTTGATCCCCACTTTGTGCGGGTGACAGGATATCAGCCCAATTGTTTCTGCTATTAGTTTCTACATATATAGAGCACTGCCAGAAATTGCTACCAAGACATTTGACATATTTTTAGTGCCATCCTCTATGTACCCCCCGCAAATGGCTACATATACTGCCATTTGATCTCCACTTTGTGCGGGTGACAAGATATCAGCCCAATTGTTTCTGCTATCAATTTCTACATATATAGAGCACTGCGAGAAATTGCTACCAAGACATTTGACACAATTTTAGTGTCATGCGGGAGTGTACCCTCTGTAAATGTATGTGGAAAAAAGATTGAAGATGATCGGTTAGGTACTGAGCTCAATACAGCTGGAACAGCAGTTTATGAATGAACCAAGTTCAAGACTGTGTGCACTACTGAAATTCTGATGCTGTCTTGAGTATTTTGGGTACCAAGGACTGACCTCCTTATAAACCATGAAAGATTTTTCAGCTATGGGGTACTGAGGTATACAAAAGTACTATTTCATGACCCCAAACATGATCTGGGGTCAGATACTACCTCAGGAGGGGTGTTTCTGTAAAGTCCCAGTATTTGATTGTATGCACTGAGTTCTGGTTGGTATCAGATAATTCTTTTTTTTCTTGGCATGTGGGATGTATGCCTACTCACGAGAGGCATGGGTGCTTCAAAAAATGTTTCCATTAGAGCAGAATAACCAACACTGTTCTCACAGGTGCTAGGTGGTGTGGTATTGTCCCATGCATGTGAGATTCACAGAGGCTATGTTGATCTGGATGGAGGCTAATAATAGCTTTCATTTGAGCTCTGGCTCACCCTTATCTATCAAGAATTGGCTGATATCCAGCCTTATCAGGGCTTTATTGGTGATTTGATCAATTGCTGATATCTTGTGATCACACCGTTCAAATTGTGATTGGTGCCCAGATCTGATCTCGCCTTGAAAAATACTCCCAGATGACCCCCAGGCAGTACCCGTATCACCCATTTCCAAATTGGGCATATGCTGCCACCACCGGAATGCCTATATCTGCTCACTCACTGGTCTAATCAGGAAGTGGGTTTCACATTCAGACTCTCCTCAAAATTCCGCTTCCGGTGAGGTATAATATGATGGGGTATATGCATATGTATTTTAATCAGCCACCGGAATCACCCATACCTGTTGCTATGGGCACCCAATCCAAAAACGGATTCCTGAATCGGATTCTATGAAAAAATCTGTTCCTGGTGATATAGGATACACCATATTCAGAGGGGGGAATATTTGATCGCAAGCCTGTGAATGGACTAATTGGGCTGTACCTTGGGAACCAGGCCACCCCCATAATATCACACTCAGCTGGCGCGGTAAACTTGTATCCAGCTGGCGTGATGAATTTGTACCTGGCTGACAAGCTCACATGATAAATCTGTATTCAGCTCGCACTATCAATCTGTACTCAGCTGATGCGGTGAAACAAACGAGCTCACACATACATATTGATTGCTCGGCTCGTGATTGGCCGCACAATATTATCGATCATTTCGCGTGATCGGCCATACAATGGTATCACAGTTTTTGTAGTAAGGCACTGCAACTGCAGTGTGTTGACTGCTGTATTGGGGTAAGCACAGAGCTGAAAACTGTGCATGAACAAAACATATTTCCAAAGGATACAGAGACACATAAAAATATCAGATATTGTAGAATTTGAGGGAGCACTAAATCATCAAATTGATCCTGGGTAACTTGCAGGGGCCATGTTCACCAGACCCAGTTGTCTAAAAAAAGTATTTTCCCCAGGCTGTTTGTGACAGCAATGGAGCTGACAAGACTGGATACCCTGATTGCAGGGGGCTAGTGGGCTGAGGCTGAGGCATAATGGTGGGCACAGGCCCGTAAGGGGTCCAGAACTCCTGAGGGGAGTCCCAGGCCCTATGGGGAGTTGGTGGAAAGTCTCTAGGAAGGTAGGGAGAGTTGAGAGAGAGCGAGAGGATGGTGAAGGAGAGCAGCCGAGCTTCTAAGGAGGAGTGGCTATGCTGGTGTGAACATGGGGTTGCTCCTGACTACGGGGCGAGGTCGCTAGGTGTTGCCTAGTGCCTCAAGTCAGCGTGCTTTCACATTTGAGAAACCCATTTAACCATGGTGAAATGATATGTGCCTGAAGCTTGCTTCTTGACATTGCCTCCAGTGTTGGCCATGACCACCTCTTGGGCACAGCCATCCTTCATACACTTCTTATCCAACCGACCTCCTGCTTGTAGCTTGGTGTTCATGGTTTTGTAGTCACACATGTTTTCACTCTGGAAGCCTTCCATGTTCATCAGCATGCCAAGGTGCCCAAGTCAGCAGGCCTGGATGTTGAAGGGGAGGCAGTCATGCTGATTGCAAATGTTTTCTGAGCCACAAGTTGCTTAGCAGAAAAGAACTTTTCCCCAAGGTTGTGGTAGTGATGGGCCTAGTCAAAAACAACAACTGCATAAGTTCACCCAAAGATTGTGTCCTCAATAGGTGTGCAAGCATTCTTGCAAAGAGAGGGAAGAGTGGTGGGATGAGGACACTTCACTCACAAAATGCTTCAGGATATGTCTGGTTCACTACATAGTACTCTTGGTGATAACAGTGATAAAAGCTGCCACCTGGATAGTTTTACCTAGACCGACATCATCAAACAACATCAGAGGTTTGCCAGCAAATGTATTCTGTAGAAGTCGTATCACTGGGGGCATTGGCCAAATTTTGATTTTAGAAACGCCTTTGAAAATTGAGATAGGATAGAGAATTTTCATTGTCCTTTCCATGTCTAAAAATGTTACCAAAATAATATATTTTGCTCAGATCCCATTGCCCTTTTGGGCAAATTTGGTGTGGTGTAGAGATTCTTAGCGTGGTGTGTGGGCGTCCAAGATGAGGACTGCACTTGACCAAGCCGAAGGCTTGCGACAGAGTCTGGGTCCAGAGACTCAGAGGCTTGTTCGACCTGAGGGTCTTGTTTGAGACGGGGAAGGTGTGGGATGAAGGGGATGGGGAACAGAAACAAATGGAAGGGATGTCCGGAGGGCTATGACAAGAGACCGGGTCTGGCAGATAGAGAAACACTAAGAGGGAAAGGGAAACAACAGTAAACTCGGTAGGCTCGGTGCACAACACGGAGCGAAGCGATCATAGGGCAGTCCGGCTCAAAAGGGCTTGGTCCGGGGCTTGGAACAGAGGTGGGAACACGCTGAAGCACACAGGAACATACACAGACACAGAGGAAAGGTCCAGGACACAGAAACACGATGCACACAATTTAGAGGGAAAACCAAGGTGATTATTTGTGACGACCTAAGGTCGTATATGTATTGTAAGGTAAGGAGGGCGTGTACGAAGCATATTCTACATCAATACTGACTGGTCCGGAGCTCGTGCCTGCAACGCGCCTTGTGTATCTGCCCATAACAAAAGAAACAAACTTGTGTCCGTTCCGGGAATCATTCTGTTGCAGTTCCTGCTGATGCGCTGATACATGTGGTGACACCTCGTGTACTGGGTAATACAATAGCTGAGCCCGTCACCATTCTTCTTATCCAAAAACCATGCTTTCCCTTCTGGAGTTCTTGTCGTGAATTGTCCTTGTGGGTCAAATCTCACATTGAAGAAAGGAATGGTGTTATTAGGGAGACCCAGGATTTCCCAAAGCTGCTTTTCATCAAGTTGCTGCAGAGATTTGGCCCCAGACCACCGACCTTCAATATCAGGTGTAGGGAGTGATTCCCAGTCAAAAGAAGGAGGTGTCCCAGACTCCTCTACATTGTTGGCAACATCAAGAATCTCTATAAGGCTGGCCCTAATGAGATTGACCTCTGTCTGAGTAGAAAGGAATTGGAGGTATTCTCTAAGTGTCTTGGGAAGTCCTAAAAATGGGTTAGATAAGCAATTCAAGCAGTGCATATACCCAACCCAAATAAGAGAATGTGCACTCACTCATTTTATCTTGCCCTTCCGGTGTTACACTGAGTGCATCCATCATATCTCTAACCTTGAGTCTCATCTCCTGTAATTGTCTGACGACACCAGCCTCCGCAAAGATAAAGAGTAACTTTGAGAGTTTTTTGGCTTTCATCATCTGAGAGCAACGGTGATTTGGGCAGAAGTCCATCAAGAGGTGGAAGGAACTTACCAGCCCAAGCACTTTGAACACCCTCCTGTAACTTTGGCATATTCTTGCCCGCTTTTTTGAATTTTTTGGCCACAGCTGGCCAGATACATGTTGTGAGGTAAGAGTCAATGAATAACTGTACTTGAGGTTTGAGAACCAGCATATTGCTGTCCGTGAAGGCGTCCTCACTGAATCACAATAATACTTGTGCCCTGTGCATTGGGGGCAGCTGTTAAGGTTCATCAATATCAGAGGTGGACTGAATGCAACTGTAAGCCACATACCTCAAGTGCCTTGTGACACTTTATCACTGTATACAGGTCAAATTCCTTCTCCTCCATGACCTCCAGAACCTTCTGATTGATTTTGACATATTGCCACACTTCTACAAGAAAAACATTCAAAGCAATGTGGCCCATTTGGTTGTTGTCATTCTTCATTCTTCTTCATGGTGGTGTAGCCACATCATTCCATGCCAGCTTCCAGCAATGCAAGAAAATTCTTGGCATATGCAACCACAGCATCAAGCTCCCCTGGTGTCTTGAATGGGCTCTCTGAACTGATAAAAGAATTTTCAATGTGGTGACAGTTTTCTTGCCATTTTCCCCAGAACCATGGATCTGGAATGCTTTCTGTGTCATTAGAGGCCAATTTAAGTGCTTGCCCATGATGAGCAGCACAGAGAAGTGTGTGAGTGAAATCAGACTATGTGGGAAGACAACACACCTTGCGTAAGAACAAAGCCTTCACTGCTGGCAATTGCTTGGGTCATGGAAAGCACAAAAAGAAAATGTCTGCTGTGCAAACACACAAACAGGCAGTGAGCTGCACTGGTGGGTGTCACAAGTTGCCCCTATCTACCTATCACATGGCCAACTTGTTCCATCTGATTCCATACCGCTCCACATCCTTCCACACTATTCCATCATATTCTATTGCACATCTATCCACACTTTGTCCACTATCGGCAGATCATTACATACACATCTATGACTCTCCAGGCCCCACATTGTCAGCACAATTACCAATACAGTAGTACAAGTAAACAGTGACTTGGACCTTAAGACCTTAGCTTATTCTCTTTGTCTCAAGGTACAGTCCCACTTACATATCTTCAATATCATCTAAGCTTTGTCTGAAGTGACTTGTATTCACTCTTGATCACAAGGATCAAGACCCGACTACACCACTAGCCTATCAACACCACTACAAGGCCCATCTGGTAGCGACTACATATACACATCACAACAGTGGGTGGGTAACTAACATCTGAGGCTCATGTGAAAGCCCTGCGAGTTGAAGCCTCCTGATCTTAGCACAGTGTAGAGACTCTAACTTGGTAGCTTTGGGATCACACAGAGAGGACTGAGTTGGTGCAAGTGACCTCACTACAACATCCTCCAACCTCACCTATCTTCTGACCAGTCTCATTCTTCTGATCATTGTCCTCATTGCTACTATGCCAGTTGATTCTGTACTCATATTTCTTCCATGCACCCAGGACCCCATCCACCTTGAGATCTTCCCCCTTCACCTAGTCCGTACTTCCAACCACTGTCATATCCCAAGTAATCTATTGTGCTTTATAAAACATTGAAACTGGTGTTCACTGCCTTTTCCCCATACCCTCTTCCATCGTAATTCCTGTGTGCTCCTCAGCCGATCCCAACGACTATCTACCAGCCCTGTCTAAATCCTCACTCAGGGTGGGTGAGCCAGTGAGCACATCACTGAATTGACAACACCTACAACACTTCATTTGAGTTACTCCCATACCTGTGTGGTATATCGGCAAGAGACGCTACACACACTTCCACATCATCAACACAGTCAAGAAACCAATCGTCACTCCTCCTAGTCACTACAATCTTTGACCTCAACACCATCTCTAATACTCTGATATACCACATTGGAAAACTACATGAACACATCATATCAAGGGAACAATCCCTTTGATCAGCTCTCTAACCACGAGGGAGAAGAGTCAGACACTTCAAGCTTCACCAGAACTTCCCACTCTTCCAACTCCATCCCAGAACCTCCGCTTGGTATGACAGATGTGTCAGGAGCTGGAGGAATGTTGCTTGATGATCATTCAGGTGCGGAACCTCAAATAAACTCCATCCTTGCAACTACCGACCAACATATCCTTAACAGCTATGTCACACAACAAGTTGCAGCCGCCATCACATCAGCACAAGCTCGGGGCAAAGCACCTGCAGCCGCTCCCAGCACCACAGAAGTCCAACTCATTGCTGTACTACAGCAGATGTTGCAAAATAGTCAAGACTCCAACAAAGTAGCTACTGACCATCTTGAAAGAGAGATCACAAACAAGGCAACAAAATCTGAATGTCACAAAAAGATTGGACTAGTTCCCTCAAAGTTTGAAGGCTACAGAAACAAAGCTGAGAAGTTCCTCACAAGCATTGAGATTTACCTCTAGGCCAACACCAAAGTCTACAACATTGATGAGAAGGTGCTCGCTCTTGTATACAGCCTATGTGAGGGCAAGGCAGGCAAGTGGGCACACCCCTATGAGAAATGCCCTTGATGCAAAGGAAGAAAAAGCCTGAATATGCAAGAACCATCACAGCCAACAGGGTAGCCGATCTCTGTATGACTCTGAAGGATCAGTGTCTGATGAGAATGAATATGTTGCTATGATGTTCTACAAGGACTCGGACTTCCTCATTGAAACCTTCAAAAATTTCCTCACCAAGTTCAAAGAAGCCTAGTACCCAACAGACCTTGGAGCTGATGCCAGAAATGTGATTGAGAAACTATCCCAAGGAACACTACCGGTCTCAGAATACTCAACCAATTTCAATTCCATTGCCATTCATACTGAATATTCTTCAAAGGATCACCGTGAACACTTTTGCCGAGGTCTTGACCGCAAGATCAGCAGTGTCACCGGCATGTGAACCACAACATGTCATCTCTTAGCAAACTCAATGCAGCGGCCATCAGCTGAAACGCAACGAGATGAATTCTCAGTCAAACATAACCAATACAGTACCCCCACACCAGCATCATCTAACAATAGGTGGCAATCCAAACCCTCAACCACAACTTCTGCGACTCCCGCAACTACACCATCAATCTCAAGGACTCTCTCAAGGACTTGCTCCCATCGAAGTCGATGCCAACACCTTTGTATGCTTTAACTGCTATGAACAAGGTCATGCCACAGCCCAGTCAGTGCAAGAACGAGAAGTAACCTAGGCACAAGATCCACTGGGGTGGCCAACAATGCACTCAACCCCATGCCTGCCTAAGGATTATTCTAGTTGTTTCTTACAGTTGGTGCTAGAAATTATGTCCAAATGATTCTCTCATGGTCCTATTTCTGTACTCAAGACTGAGTTGTGGCATACTGTACCGGTCAAAATTATAACAATATGTCACGGTACATTTCAAGGTCAGATTGTTATCTCATAGACTACATGTCACAATTTTTTTGGTTCAACAACCGAAATTACAGAGAGTGCAACCAGCTAAATGTACCGAAATGCACTCTCAGATTGTTATGAGTTGTTATGTCACACTCAGTTGCTGGTTGGTTGTTAAGGTCCGGACCATATTTTTTGGTCACGATGCCACAAGACGTTGTTATAATTTTGACCGGTACAGTAGTCTGTTTCCTAAATCTTGAATTGGCTGTATTTCCCAATTCAGTGAGATGGGTGATCTGTGCAGCACCATGCTGGCATCCCAATGCTGTATTTTGATGCCTTTTGGCTTATTTTGGACTTGGCATGAACTTTGTCTTCAGTATTTCCAATCTGTCATGTCATGGTGTCGGTGATGATAGGTAATTCAGCTTTCTCATCATCTACAAACCAGGGAAAGGCAACATCACTGTCGATGGTCTGAGCCAAAGGGCCAATCATTATGTTGAAGATTGTGACGACAACCTGAATCAAGTGGTTCTCAACACAAAGCATTTCACCATTGCCACAACTCAATACTTTCAATATCCGCCACAAACTTAATGTTGCTGAAGCACTACTCTAAACAAGGATTAATCATCCACTGTGAAAAGGTCTATGTTGCGCAATCTCAGCCAGTTCTTGTACTCCCTGTCAGAAATTTGGTCAATACAAGACCCTCAAAATGATCTCACACAACTATTGGTGGCCTGGAATGATCAAATTCATCAATGAATATGTGGATAGTTGTGATGTCTGCAACCAAAACAAACAGAACCATGGCAAACCTTATAGCTTCCTCAAACCCATCAACATTAGCAGTACCCCATGGAAGAAAGTAGCAAGTGACTTTATCCTCAAAATATCTATTTCTGAGGGTTTCAATTTGATCATCACCGTCGGATATATGGGAACAAAGCAAATCCACTTCATCCCTTGTATTGAAACATCAAGAATGTGTTTGAGTTACACATAGTCCCTGAAACCATGCTCACTGATTATGGACCACAATTTATGTCGCAATACATTCATGAGATCTACAAGGGCATTAGTGTCAAACCCACTCCACCACAGCATATAATCCCCAAGCAGATGGAGTCTCAGAACATTGGAACACAGAAGTCAAACAATTCATTCACATCTTCTGTGATTACCAACAAGACAGCTGGGAGGACCTTTTACCTACGGCTGAATTTGCTTTCAACTCTAGAATACATTCTGCAACTGGGAAAAGTCCATTCTTCATGAATTACAGCTATGACCCCAAGTTCCAAGTATCTCTCAACCCAACTACTAGAGTCCCCAAATCCTAGAAGTGACTTGAGTTATTACTTCAAGTCAATAAAAACACCCAATCTGAGCTCAATCTGTCCTTGGAACAGATAAAATACTTCTACAACAAGAATGTCCACGATGGATTAGCACAGGGAAGAATTCCCGCTTGGCTTGCCCATAAGGTATGGAGATACCATGTGAGCAGAGCAACATTGAGTAAAAATTAGATGCTTGATTGTGATGGCCGCTCACCCGGGACTGTCAGAGTCTCTAGCTGCCACTCGGTGCTTGCTGTGAGATGTAGCGGAAGAACATCCTCGGGGAGAGTGCTTCCTCCCTGAGCATTGCCGCTCCATCTATAAATGCTATCATGCACTGATCAACCATGACCATACTGCAGGATCTGCATGGTTGCCTGTGCTCCCATCTTCACAAGCTGTCCTGCTTGACCACAGTGCTTATGAGCAAGGGTGGTGTGTATCTGCCGCCAGTCCCGTACCCCAATCGGGAAGGAGCATATAGGGCTGGTCAGGGAACACATGTAATTGGTCACTGTCAATGTGTCAAAAGGCTTATTGTAATTGATGAATAGGTAGTGGCAGTATAGATACATCATAGCAGTATTGTCAGGAAAGCATATCTGAATGGCGAGCTCTGCAAAAGGGTGTATGAGTGCCAAATCCTGGATGATGATATCTGCTGTGGGCGCATCAAGGGCATGGGGAATGAGCTTGTTGATGCCTGTTATATAATCTCATATCCATCTTCTTTGGGAACTTATTCCCAATTTGGGCCCCTTTCCCCAAGAGTTTGGGATTGTGCCAACCACATAAACGTGAGTGAACAGTTCATCAATTTTGCAGTGAGTCATGTGTCGCACTTGCACAAAATTCTGACATTATGCTGCCATTCTCCCCAACCCGTGGGATGCAGATAAGTCGACTACACTAAGGCTGAGCCTACCATTTGCTAGCTGGTATGGCTCCAGCAGGAGTTATGATAGAAACTAGACCACTTACATGTACAAGAATGTTTTCTAATTAATACCAATGAAAATTTGAGCAGTACAGGGCAAGAGCAAGGGACTTTGTTGGATTTGCTTGGTGATCAAGCTTGATTGAAGTGTGTCTTGACTCTTGCTACCCACAACCACATTCCTTTGCTATGGATCCCGTCTAGTTTCATATCTACACCTAACTAACACAATCATATTTCTCCTGTCATGTCGGAAAACATCCTTCTTGTCAATACACCACCATAGTGCGTGAAAGGAAGATGCTGCCATGGCCGAGACTCTTGGCAGATGCAGATGTGTAACCATAATGTGTTTGCAGAACCGGCACAGCCACAGTGCTCGTGCTCAGAGCTTCGAGGGCAGTCACAAAGTCGTTCCTTGTCACTCTCCCTCTGATTCTTCGATCTACTTAGATCCAAGTGCAGTACTCCAAGTAATGGCTGAGATATTTGATATTGAAGTGTGATCATCTCCACCCATCAAGGCTGCCTTCCTCGAACTTCCTGAAGTGATGGCGACCTTTCAATCCCACAACCAAACTCCTCAGTTGAAAAGCAACTTGTAGATTATTTGAAGGATGATCATAGAATTGTAAGCATTCAATTCTTGATGGGTTGCGTGTTAGTCTACTGAAGTTCATCCCAGAGTTTGGTGGCCAACCGATGGGCAATATACGCTGTAGGCATGGAAATCCCCGACGAGGTGCTGTGGGATCTTCTGCTGGACATATTGGCCATCCGAAATGATGCTTCCCTCAACGGCTCTGCTGCCTTGGCTGTTGAAGATAAGATAAAAGGACAGCTGTTGACAATGAAGTTGAATGCTAGCAAGCACCCGCAGCAAGAACACTCCATTCAGGTATGTGATCCATTATATTAATTTGAGCTAGTTGATGATCAGCTTTTCTACAGGCCCCAGATTCCTACCTGGTAGATCTGATGGCATCCAATTGTGAAGATGATCCTGTTGGGCGCAGTTATCTTGTACTGTTTCCCGAACAGCTTAAAGAGACATTTGCTGTCAATACTCTGGACAATACTTACCAGAGTCAGCTCAGTCTTTGTCTGGAGTGGCACCAAGCATTCTCTGGTGTCATTACGATGCCACGACTGACAGTCGACCATCAGGTATGTATGTCTGACTCAATTATGAAATGTGCTGATGCAGCTATACTTAGGCTGGAGGTGATGTCAAAAAATGCATCAATGCTGTTCAAGAGATTTAGGTTAGGTTAGGTAAATTTTTGCGAGGGCTCTGCTCTGATGTCCTAAACACAATCCTCCTGGGTTCTCAACACTCCTGCTCAGGCTTTATTTGACACACACACATAGTGTGTTCCTTAGACTCAAAGCTGCTCAGAATATATTTGTTGGCACAGATCCTAATGTTCTCTGACACAAAGAGATTGTCAAGTAGTGAATTTTAGTCTATGTTCCAAGGTTACAACTGATCAGCAGTTGTAATGGTCTAATACTTGTTTATTGAAACAAGTAGTCAACAGTAATGACACTTGTATAAGAGTAACAAGAAAGACAGAACAGTGAGTTCTGGGAAGTGATTCTTTTTCAAAGGAGGTCTATGAATTAGTGTAGTGGCTTCATATATTTGTACTAGCGGTTATGTCAAAGTGATTCTTTTCTGGTCCTATTTCTGTACTCGAGACTAAGTTGTGGTCTAGTCTGTTTTCTGAATTTTATGAGTGGGCCACATTTTCATTTTCATTTAGAAGGAATGATCCACACAGTGCCTTGCTGGCATCCTGATGCTGTATTTTGATGACATTTGTCTTTATTTGTGGACTTGGCATGAACTTTGTAGTCAGTGTTTCCATTTTGTGCTTTCATGGTGTCGATGGTGATAGGTGACATGAATAGTGTGCATGGTGGAGTTAGTGGCTAGCTCCAGTGTGTGGCTCCACTAGGCAGGAGAAGTGCTCCAGTTTGTGCAGTTTTTATTGGTTGCCTCTGAAACCTATTGGCCTTAGTTCCAGGATTGCCTGGGTATCCTATGAGATAGGTTGGATGCACTCCACTCCTGACAGTTAGTCATATATGTATCTTCTGCTGTAATCCATCATGAAACAATTTCACGGTGTGACACCGGGGTACACCAACATCTACAAATTGCACAACCTCATTCAACACACAGCTTGCAAGCACGGGGAAACCATCCACATACCAATTATTCCTCTCTCCGCCACCTTGCCTACTAGTTACTAGCACTCCGTAGTCACACACATGGAGATGAGACCTGACTATATACTCATCAACCTTGGCAATCATAGGCCTAAGCTCTCACATGTCATCGTCAACATAAAACATGATGTCTCCAGTTTCAAGGACCTGCACTTTCTGCTCCCCCTGGAATGCCGCCTACCCAATCTCCTATCCACCCTGTGTTACGAGGTAACATGTATCATCCCGAAAGGGCTTCTTTGTGGTGCTTATAAGCAGAAATGGTGTCTTAGAGCATAGAGAGATCAACCATTGTTGAGAGTGATTGTAAGTCTGAAGACAAAGTTAATATTGAGATTGTAAGTAGAAACTGTAGACTATACCTGAAGACAAAGAGGATAAGCTGAGGATCCTCTCTCAACAGGTCTATCTATTTATACTAAAGAGTTGTGAGATAATATGCCCTAATGAGTAAGGCTAAGCAATGCTTATGGTAAGATGTCTGACAAAATGGGGGCTGGTGAGTTTCATTCCTGTGACAGGTGTATTACTAATTCCGCATTGTCCCATGCACACTGCAACAGCTCCAGCTGTTTGCCAACTTCCGGGTCTCTGGTGACAGGGCTCAGGGATACTTGGAACTCAGGGTCATATCTGTAGCTCATGTAGAAGGGACTTTTCCCGGTGGCAGAGTGAACACAAGAATTGAAGGTGAACTTGGCTATAGGTAATAAGTCTGCCCAGTCATTCTGTCAGTAATCACAGAATATGCGGATGTATTGCTCTTTTTTCTGCATTCCATCGTTCCGAGAAGCCTTCACCTTGAGGGTGATATGCCGTTGTAGAGCATGTGCATGCTCTAGGTAGTGCATTCGGGATTTCGGAGCATTCTGGAGCTACCCGATATCCTTCCCCGTTGTCCAGTTCCCAGGTCCGAGGTGTTTCCTGCACGTCCGAGGTTTTCAATGCTTGTCCGAGGTTTTCCACCTGTGTCCGAGGTTTTCCGTCCATGACCGAGGTTTCCAGCCCGAGCCCGAGCCCCCGTCCGCAGGTACGACTCCCTATCACCCTCGGTTCAAATACCCAACACCCCCGACACTTTCCTTGTGCTCTACATTCCGGTCCGATGTTTTCCGGAGGTGACTGATGTTTCGATCCTGTCAGCCCGGACCGTCTGATTCCCGCCGAGGTTTCTGAGGCCCGGACCCCCCGCCCGGGCTCGGCTATCGCATTACCCAGTACACGAGGTGTCACCGCATGCATCAGCGCATCAGCAGGAACTGCAACAGAATGATTCCCGGAACGGACATGAGTTTGTTTCTTTTGTTATGGGTAGATACACGAGGCGGGTTGCAGGCACGAGCTCCGGACCGGTCAGTATTGATGTAGAATACGCTTCGGACACGCCTTCCTTACCTTACAATACATATACGACCTTAAGTCGTCACAATAAATCACCTTGGTTTTCCCTCTAAATTGTGTGCATCGTGTTTCTGTGTTCCGGACCTTTCCACTGTGTCTGTGCGTGTTCCTGTGTGTTTCGGTGTGTTACTACCTTCATTCCGAGCCCCGGACCGAGTCCCTTCGAGCCGGACTGCCCCACGATCGCTTCGCTCCGTGTTGTGCACCGAGCCAACCGAGTTTCCCGTCGTTTCTCTTTCTCTCTCAGTGTTTCCCCATCCGCCGGACCCCGGTCTCTCGTCGTAGCCCTCCGGACATCTCTTCCATCCGTTCCCCATCACATCCATTCCCCATCCCCTTCATCCCACACCTCACCCCGTCTCAAACAAGACCCTCGGGTCAAACAGGCCTCCGAGTCTCCGGACCCGGACTCTGTCGCAAGCCTTCGGCTTGGTCAAGTGCAGTCCTCATCTCGGACACCCGCACACCACACTAAGAATCTCTACACCATAGTGGGAGTAGCTTTGACTCCGATTCCTTTGTAGACTTTGTGGATGTATGCTGAGGTGAGTTGTGGGCCACGATCTGTAAATATATTTGGGAACACCGTGGAGTTTGAAAATGTTCTTGATGTACATGTCGGCTGTGTGAGTTACATCTGCTGTTTCGTTGCAAGGAATGGAGTGGACGTGTTTGGTGCCCATGTCTCCCGGGATACCCGAGCAGCCAGGCACACCTAGTCTCCCTGGGCAGCCTATAATGTTCCCAATGATGACAGTCGATCAACCACAGTATAGTCTGCAACTAATGGGGAGTCATCCGCCGCATCTGGATATGATATTTTTCTAATTGGGCCCACCCCCAACCCCCTACAGGCCAAAAACTAAACAGCACAGCATCTGGAAATTGTGGGAATGCCGCAGAAAGGCCCAAGGGCAGCTGCAAATGGCCCAGCCAAAATTTTGTGCCACCCTATGGTACCAACTCCGACCATTGCAATCATTTTCTATGGCAAGAGCCAGGTCCGGAAGGCAATCTTGGAAGACTTGGGCTCCAAATATATGGCGACCTCAATGTTGGAGCCACGTGCTGGGTGATCCCTGAGATATCTGACAGTGTCAGTCAGGGACCACTTCGGTTTTTCCTGAGGGCTCTTGTGGGTCTCGTGTAGGAGTATTTTTGGTAGGTTGTGCTCAGGCTCCCCAAAGTTAGCCCTGGGTGTTACTTGAGATAGGGGGCATCACAGCAGACAATTTGGAGGCAGTTTGATGGGCAATTTGGAAACCGCTTTGAGATAGCAATTTGGCAATTTTTTGAAAGCGGCTCCAGAGCCGCTTTGCTTTGAAAAAAGGGTTGATTTGAACATAAATTCAAATCAATTTACGTCCTCCCTGCTCGGCAGACATTGATAACTGAATTAACGTAGTTTGAGGTGTGTCCCCCTGCAGGATAGTCCCGAACTAGTATGTGCAGTTATGTTGTAGAAACATCAATGTGGTTTCAATACTTGCGTGAATCTGCTCACTAAAAGATGAGCATCTGAGTGCCAGGACATTTGGCTCTCGATAGCCAGCCATATGGCCGGCTATTGGCCATTCAAAGCTCTGGCTCCACTATGCCGCCTAATAAGGAAGTCTGTATCACTTCTGTTTGTCATTAGGCTCCTAACCACGTACATGGAGCCACCCACACACACCTGTTTCTGATATTGTCAGCCCCACTGGCCCACACTGTAACGAGCACAACTGCCACACCACGCGATGACTTCAAGTCAACCCACACATTATCATTACTTGTCTATAGGCAGTGCCTTACTACAAAAACTGCGATACCATTGTATGGCTGATCACTCGAAATGATCGATAATATTGTGCAGCCAATCGCGAGCCGAGCAATCAATATGTATGTGTGAGCTCGTTTGTTTCACCGCATCAGCTGAGTACAGATTGATCGTGCGAGCTGAATACAGATTTATCGTGTGAGCTTGTCGGCCGGTTACAAATTCATTGCGCCAGCTGGATACAAGTTTACCGTGCCAGCTGACTACAAGTTTACCGCACCAGCTGAGTGCGAAATTATGGGGGCGGCCTGGTTCCCAAGGTACAGCCCAATTAGTCCATTCACAGGCTTGCGATCAAATATTCCCCCCTCCAAATATGGTGTATCCTATATCACCAGGAACAGATTTTTTCATAGAATCCGATTCAAAAATCTGTTTTTGGATTGGGTGCTCATAGCAACAGGTACAGGTGATTCCGGTGGCTAATTAAAATACATATGCACATACCCCATCATATTATACCTTGCCGGAAGCGGAATTTTGAGGAGAGTCTGAATCTGAAACCCACTTCCTGATTGGACCAGTGAGTGAGCAGATATGGGCATTCCAGTGGTGGCAGCATACACCCAATTTGGAAATGGGTGATACAGGTACTATCTGGGGGTCATCTGGGAGTATTTTTCAAGGCGAGATCAGATCTGGGCACCATTAATAGAGTACTGGGAATTTTTTTAGTGGGGTGATCAAATGATGAGGCGGTCGAGCACTGGCGAGATTCTGACCATTCAAAATGATCACAGATGTAAATCCGCGAGGGGCCTCTTGGGCCTTGTAGAGGTGGTGGTGGTGGTAGTGAGTTCTCGGGGTCCTGGCACCCATGTTTTTGGCAGTCAACATCCAATATTATTGTTTTGGACTCCCCTTGAATATGTATGTACATATTGTTATGATATGGGATGCGGACGATGGAAATGTGCAGAGCGGCGCCAGACCAAAGCATTCCAGGACCAATATTCATGTGCACCGGCGGGTTCAAACCCGCGGTGCGGCGGAGAAATGTCCGGACATTCGGGTTAGGGGTGGTTCCGCATCAGATGATCTTATATCTAACTGGAAAACTTCTTGTTCTCGTTCTTTAGATTTATTCTCTTCGTTACTAGGTATGCAGTATGTTTTCCGTTTCATTATGTTCACAATATAACTTTGTTACTAGATTACTTTCGTCGCTGCATTGCAGATCACCAGCAGGGTCTTACACATATTACATACCTACAGGAACCTACCAGTATGTAACAAGACCAAAAGAAGGCTTAGCACGGGCTGGCTGTAAGACCTCAACTCTAAAACAATGCTGTTTGATGGTGTGGCCATGGCCACAGTCATCAAAGCCAAATGTCCTGGTGCTCTGACATTCTGACTAAAAGGAGTATTACAGTGCACAACCGATTCAAATTGATTTGAATCAATAGCCGGTCTCTACAGCTGTTTCAGAAAACCTGGACACTGTGCATTTTTTTTTGGGTGGCAGCAGACACATGAGATCCGAGAGCCACAGACCAGGATCCCTTTAGCTTGGGATCTTCTCTGACGGAATTCCAGACCTCCAGACAGTATGTTTTGGATATAATTACCTTTTCCGGCATAGTAGTTCAAGTTGTACTGGTGTGCTGCTCCGAGATCAGATACATCCCTCATCCATGGTATTCCGGCACACAGCTAAGACATCAAAGACTGTTCTCTATAGCTCAGGTCTAGAGGCTATATCACAGGTGAGTCATCTGCAAGATTTTGGGCATCTCCAAGAGCAGTATACACAAGTGGTGAAACAATCTTTATGATCTTGGTACTGTCATTCCACCGCCAAATCATTTCGTGGGGTCTGATATCAATAACTCCTTGAATGTTTCAATATCCATTTTGCTGCTGGTTGGACCGGCTTGGAGCTGGGAAGGTAGTTCAGCCGGGTATGCAGGCAGAAATTCAAAGGGAGGGGAGGGGCTATCATATTCAGACATAGTAAATATATTGTTAGATTGCAATGAGTGCCAAGGTGGGATAGGGAAAGTGAGTACTTGGAGGAGGAGGCTCAAGCTTGAAATTATGTACATAATAGGTCTTGATGTATGTGATGGGTCCTGATCTCCCGCTCTAGTCTGCTCTGTGGCTCTCCGGATCTCCGGTGCCTGCCCCCCCCCCCAAAAAAAAAAATGCATATTGTCAAGGTTTTCTGAAACAGCTGTAAAACAACTTCTGAATCGCCCATCAAATCACTTCCAAATCATCCACTGTGATACCCCCTATTGATTGTGGTCTCAACTTCCAAATTCCATCCCTGGGCTAATCAAGTGTTTGGCCGTGTAGTAAAGGTATATGCAGGACTAGCAGCGACCCGTGCTTCACTATGGTTATTATGCTCGAGTCTCAAGATCATCAGCACCATGAGAAATCTAATTGTTAGTAGCATTTGAGTGTTGAGTAGTAAAATCTGTATTTGTTCTCAGAGGCAAAAAAAATCAGGCCCCTTGTGCCGCCCCCCTTTTGGGGTCGGCACCATGGCCCTGTTGACTGACATTCACTGGCAGAAGCAAATGCCCGTCAGTGTAAATGCAAATCAGTCATAATCATTTTGAGCTCTGTACACTCGCACTGCATAAGTTAACTGCTGAAGATGATTGTAGTGGCCCTGATACCTGGTCCGTACACCCGTGCACCTGTAGAGCACCAGTAAGATTGATAGCAACAGAAAGGATGTCAGAAAAGCGAATTGATGGAGAGAGGAAGAACATCAGCCACACACCATGTTCGCCGCTTGTTCACCGCTCGCCAATTTGACTCGCCGGTTTGTCTGGGCGGTTTGTATCATGTGACTGAGCTCCTTTAGATATATGATGATGCAGTTTCTGCTAACCATTATTTTGTTTCAAATTTGCGAGACCTTGCCCGTGCGCTGTAGAGCGTGGGGATGTTCTAGGTGCCACACCGCATGTTTCTATCCATCTCAGCTTCGCAGCTATGTCTCCCTCACTCTCAATGCTGTTCCCATATTTCCACCGTCGTCCCCGGACCTCCGAAAGTGTTCCCATACCTCCGAAGCCATTCCCGGACTGCCGAAACCTCCTCCGCTCCCGCCGGACTGCCGATGGCGCCGACATTTCCAGTACAACAGTCCGGATTTCCGCAGGCTAGTCGCCTCATGCTTCGGGTATTTTGATCATGAGTCCGCAGGGACTGCAGCACGTGTCGGAGACGTTCCGGACCACTTACATATCGCATACAGGCTTGATTATATTACGTAGTATTTGTGCAGCATGGCGGACAGCATGGCGAGAGCTCCGGATCAGTTAGGACTCATGGCGAACACATGTTAGATAGTTCTCACTCATTTACAGTACTTAAGTGACCTTATGTCGCACCCACAATAGAACTTACCATCCCCTCTGTGTGTGTGCGCTTCATATTTAAGTCTCCGGGTTTCCGGCTCTATCCCTATCACTTTGTGTGTGTTGTGTTTCGCTTCGTATCACTTCGGACCTGCATCCCATTCGTATCCGCCGCCCTTCGCTTTCCGTACTGAATCGTTCCGCACCCGTACCGGACTCGTACCATACCCTACCGGACTCGCACCGGACCCTACCGCATTCATTCCGCATACATTCGTTTACCTTCCGCTTTCCCTACCTAATCGTTTCGGACCCGTACCATATTTTACCGGTTTTCTATCGCATTCCTTCGCATCCCTACCGCATCCATTCGCTTTCCCTCCGCACTCCATTCCTTACCGATCCCATCCATCCCGTCCCTCTCAAGCATCACCCCTCACCCGAACACAGGAACTGTTGGCTGGAGCACACTCTTCCCACATGACCTACCCCCCCTGAAGCGCACGAGCCAGCCCCCCCCTTGGACACAGCTGCCGGCCCTTCGGAGCACTTACAGCGCACACATGTATGTAGACAACATACGATATTGCCAACTGCCAACACAATGTGACTCGATGAACAGTGTCCATGCAGCTGTACATTGTAAACTTGTGTTGCCATGTTGTTTGTGTCGCCACATTTGTTTGTCGGCCACATTGTTTGTCTTTGTGTCACATGACTGTATTCTTTTGTATTATAGATGAGCACTAGCAGCAACCCTTGCTTTGCTACGGCCATTATGCTCAAGTATTAAGATCATCACTTATTGAAGCACTGGGAGAAATCTAGGTTTTGATAGTATTTGAGTGCTGAGATCTGAGAAGCAAAATGTGCATTTGTACTTGGAGGCAAAGTTTAGGCCACTTATGCCGCCCCCCTCTCGGGGGTTGGCACCGTGGCCTTGTTGATTGCTCACTGGCAGAAGTGAATGCCCACAGTGTAAATGAAAATCAGTCATGATCATTTCGATTTTCGAGCTCCATAGGCTCATGCTACAGAATACGACTGTTGAAGATGATTGCAGTGGTACAGTACCCGACACATAACCCGTACACCTGTGCACTCGTAGAATGCCCGTCAAATTGATAGCAGCAGAAGGACATTGTAAAAGCGAAGCTCGGAGTGAACTAAAGAAAAGAGGATAAATGTCAGCCAAATTATTGCAATGAGAATAAGTGTTGTGCACCATTCTATCCGCGAATGATCCCTGCCTTGCGCTGTAATCATTCCCGTTCCCGGCACCAGCATTTGGGCAGCCACCTGATTGCTGCAGGTTGATGGGCCCGGTTCACGTCTTTCTTGTTCATCAAGCTCGTGTTGGCATAACTGGAAGGGAGTCGGAGAAGATGGAGTGAAAGGCTCGGTGGATGATTGAGGCGCCACCATGGTCTTGTTGATCGCTCACTGGCGGAAGCGAATGCCCGCAGTGTAAATGTGGCAAACGGTCATGATCCTTTCAAGCTGTGTGCACCTGTGCTACATAAGATGACTCTTGAAGATGATGACAGCGGTGCAGTACCCAATACACAACCCGTGCACCCATGCACCTGTAGAATACCTGGAATGTTGATAGCATCAGAAAGGATGTTGCGAAGTTGAGGACATTCGTGAATTGGAAAGTCCGGGAGAAAAAGTCCGGGGAAAAGTCCGGGAGTCCGGGAAACTGTCTGGCGGCAGGGTTTGGCAGAGTTCGGCAGTCCGGCGGCATGATTGAGGCTGGTAGTGGTCCAGACCGACCATGGCTGACAGGGGCTAGTATGCCCTGTTAGTGAGTCGTGCCAGTGCCAGCCGCACTGATTGTCGCCAACGGTCAGCTCTCCCTATCTCCATGGCCGCTAGCTTCACCTTTGCCAAAATGAATGAATCTGACATAAAGAGTGCGGGGGCGGGGTGTTGCAGAGAGAACAATACAAGGAGGGAGGAGCGGGAGCAGGCGGGAACGATAAGCAAAATAAATGATGATGATGCTGCTAAGCTAATTCATATACAGGAGCCCAGCCGTCCGGGGAACAGTCCGGGGGAAGGTCTCCCAGACTTTTTCCCGGACTTCTTTTCCCGGACTTTCCACCTTAGACACTACAGCCCTTTGCATATTAGTTTGAACACATTATTTTTTTTGCACGCTGTGGCGGTGTGGGTTGTGACCAAATGTCACATCTTTCGGAACTCTCGCACAACCTGTCCCATGTCCCATGTTCCCTATCAAATCTGCACATCTACTATGCTTTGGTCCAGACCTTCTGATGTGATTGGGCAGGTATAGGCTACGGAGGATGAGACATGGGCAAAAAAGGTGTATAAAAGTCGATCGGGTATGTGCACTCTGCTCATCCAACCCCAATTCTCACACTCCTTTCTATGCCCAGTAGTCATGGCGCACATCCGGTGGGCTGTGAAGGGGACCGCTTTCCTTGAGATTATGGTGCTGAGGCCTGAATGGGAGTGTGGGGGGCTAGTGGATGCAATGTGAAGTGGGCGGGATGACGTGCTTGCAGGCTGACATGTGTGTTCATGTGCACAAGGGCCGGCTGGGGATGTGGAATGCGCTGCGAGAAGGCCCCGATTCACAACCCGCAGACAAAGAGGTTACTCTAGACATGTAACTGTATTGTACAGTTTCGTCTCTCCACGATCATGATAGCACTGTAGGATGTTGGATACAGTACCTATTGAATGGTTTTTTGGCAGTGCAAAATGTTGTCTCTTAGCGCTGTGGGCAGCGGATGGGTCATGTCAATGTGGTATAAGGACTTGTCAGAAGTGTGATGATCGGTCACACAAAACCCCCGAACATGTGTTGGAAAAAAACCACGTGTTCAAACTAATATGCAAAAGGCTGTATCTCCTACTTTCTCGCGAAGTTGAATTAAATGAGAGAGGATAAACGTCAGCCACACGCCACGTTGTTTCAAATGTTCGTCGCCACGTTGTTTGTCGTTTGTCTTTGTGTCAGGTGACCGAGCTCTTTTGTATTATAGATTTTACTGAAGTCGTTTGTTCACTTGCCAGTCTGGGGTCCATCCTCGATCATCCAAACATCAAGTTGAGATATGCCTGTATTGCATGAAACTGCTAATACATCAATGGGATATACAGTCCGTCTAAGTTATTAAGTGAAGCAAGTCAAAATCTGATTAATGTCAAGGTGCTCTCTATGCCGTAGTAGTAGCGGCAGCTCCCGGAAGGACTAGCGTCTCGGACTCCGATTCTTGTCGTATTCTGAGGATATCCTGTCGAGACAGTCCGGCCTCGTCACACAGTGATCTGAATATTGACTGCTGGTTGTCGAATAGGTTAAGCACGGTGTCGAACTCGGCGACCTCCCCGCGGTCCATCACGAGCACACGATCGTAATAAGCTGCGCAGCGAATCAGCCAACGCGAAGACGAGCGAAGACGAACAGTACATACCGACGGTGTTCAGTCGGTGAGCAATACACAACAAAGTGGAGGAGGCGAATTCGGTCTGGATGGTCTTCTGCAGTTTGGCGTCTGTTTCCACGTCCACGCTGCTTGTTGCTTCATCCTATTTCGATCACATAAGAAGCGGTTCCGGTCCCTCGTATGAAGACAAGCACAAACCAAAACTATGATGCGACTGTTCTTGACCAGTGCTCTGCATAGAGCGAGCAGCTGCTTCTCACCAGCACTGTAGTTCGATCCTGGAAGTATGTGAGCACGTAGTCTGGTAAGACGAATAAATTCCCGCACCCTCGTCGCCGACCTTTGAGTCCAAACTGAACTTGGCCTCTGCTGCTGGATCGACCGAACCGTCCCTTGGGAGTAACCATGCGCGTTGAAGAGCTGAGATCAGCTCGGAGTCTGTCCGGGTGCCTTGGGGGTCACTGGAATACCGCATGAGCACACAGGAAGGAACAACAACCTGCAAGACTTACAGGTTATTGCGAAGCGAACCAAGGAATAGGACCGAGTCTTGAGGCACGAGAGCGAGTCGATGTCTGAGCACATCGAGACCCATGTCTCGGATGTTCCTGCCATCTATTTCGATTGTTCCCGTTTTGCGGTTGGCCCTTGTTTTGCTGTCCGTTCGTTGCCGGTCTGTTCGGTTCGGCGGGAAGGGCCTCCCGGGAGTGGGCCTTGGTTCAAGGACTTTTTTCTTTTGGTTATTTTTGGAGGTTTTTCTTATTGGGGGGCCACCGTTCTTTCCTTGGGCCGTTCTTGCCCCGGTTTCGGCCTTTTTCATTCGTCAGTTGAATGTATAAATTCCCTGCTGATTTCGTGCGTACCTTCTCGCCAGGTCTGACTTCGAACGTTGTCCCCTTGAGAACCAGAGGCAATCCTTCACGATACGCCAGCTTCACGTCGTTGAATTTGATAGCGCCGGTCTCCGGCCAAGATGGAGGCGGGTCGTTCGGGGTCGTGACTTCACCGTCCGGTGGTAGCTCGGTGTAAACCAAAACACGCTCAACGCTGTTGAAGTTCTGTTCATTCTGCGCGTACTGGGTGACCATGGTCGCTATAAGAAAGGGTCAGTTGGGCCTCGACGACGAGCCATGAGTAACTCACAGAAAGTTTGAGTGATGCTGAGGGTGTAAGACAGAACGACACCTGCAAAATGATGAGCAAATGCGGGTCTTCTGTCGGGACGATATGGCACTCACCAATTTTTGACGGGCTGACGGTGTTGCGGAAGCCGGCGGCGAAGAGGACTATGCCTAATATCAAGATGTTCCCGCAGAAGTCCAAACGAACGCTGAGCCATCTTTGAATGGCGATGGTCATGTAATATGCGCGGTTTTCCAGATCGAGGCCGTGGTCGGCTTTCCTGATGGACTCGTCCTGTGTGAAGACCAGTTAGCAGCGGAAGGTATCGCTAGAATAGTATCTACTTGCCTGTGACTTGTAAGCGCGGATGGTGGCAAGGCCCGTCAGAGTTTCTGAAGTATCATTAGCATCTTACCAGATGATGCCAGGATTATGCTCACCGGAAAGCGATCCATAAAGGGTCGAACGCATCAAGGAATCCAGCCGCTTCGTCTCAACCGAGGTGCGCCTGTAATAGTTTGCGACGATCCAGTAGATGAATGTGAGGGGCACAAACACGATTCCCAGGTAAGGGAATGTGTAGAAGACCAAACCAACGGTGCCCAGGACCGAGCTAAACGTCGACAAGAACTAGATGCTGTTCAGTAACAGCCAGCACCACGAATAGGAGCTTGCCCACCTGGTACAAGGTCATGGATATTTCAGTGTCCAGGGTGTCTTGATCCTTGGAAAGACGGGAGAGGATGCGGCCGATGGGTGTCGTGTCAAAGAACGCGATGGGCGAGCGAAGGACGGCGGCGAGCGCTGCTTTGAACAGAGACAGACTGGCCGATAAACTCGCATACCTAGAAAACGGGTCTTAGTGAGAATACTCCTTAGCAGCGTTCAGGGCTACTCACGCAAAGGCGAAACTGAGCAAGAACGCGAATACGGCCGATGCCAGGCCGAGCGATGCATACACAGCCATGTAATCTGCTTGTACGAAGCCAGGTATGCTCTGCGCAGTCCAGTAGCCGAGGAAGAGGGTGTTGCCGACTGTCGCGAATATGTCAGTAAATCGCACATCATTCAGATGAGAAGTACACGCCTTGGGCCACTTGTGACAGGGTGAGCAGAAGTAGGATGAGGGGCGCCCAGAAGAGCCCTCCCGCAAAGCGCAGGTACTTGGTGTAAACGCTCCAGCTAACGGCGCCCGTTTCCCGCTCCTCCGTCGTCATCAGGTCGGCCTCTGCCTTCTTGGGGTCCACCGCCGTCTCGCTAGCGACCTCCTTCGCGGCCTTCGGGCCGGTCTCCTTCTCCTGCTCGAGATTCCCGTACTCTTCCATGAGGCGCGAGAAGACGACGCTGTTGTTCATCAGCTCCTGTACACCCGACGCTCATCAGCACCGCTTGTGTATATTGGGGGATGGAGCAGCCGTACCGCGTATGTGCCCTGCTCCTTGATGGCGCCGTCGTCCATGACATAGATGTAGTCCGCCTTGTCGAGGACGTGCAGGGCATGCGTGACCAGGATGCGCGTGCGGTCGGCCAGCGGGCCGTTGGTGATGCAGTTGTCCAGGATGGCCTTGCCGACGTACGCGTCGACGGCAGAGAGCGAGTCGTCCATGAGGACAACATCCGACCGCGAATATGCTGCTCTGGCAAGAGATACCCGCGCCTACAAACATCCCGCATTAGTATATCAAGCAACCAACCATCCGAAAGTCAATATCCACCTTCTGTCCACCTGCAAAAACGCCGTCAGAATTGTGGGGAGCATGATGCAAGCCAACACGTACCACTCAGATTGATACCCTTCTCGCCGATCTCCGTATGCTCTCCGTTGGGCAGCATCTCCAGATCGTGCTCCAGCGAGCACGCCCGAATCACATCCCGGAATCTGCACGCCATTAAGTATGATATCAACACGCGCTGACGGCGGGAAAACGCACCGCTTCTCGTCATCCGGCTGGCCAAAGAGGATGTTCTCCCGCAGAGTGGAGTTGCGGATCCACGCCGTCTGCGGGACGTACGCGACCGCACCGCCGAAGATGACCTGCACCGCCGTCCCAGTCAGTTCCATCGCGGGCAAACGCGCGAAGGGGACGCACCTCTCCTCTGGTCGAGCGCATCTCACCGATGAGTCCCTGCAAGACCGAACTCTAGGAATCATTTGCATGAGTATAGTATCCCTCGTAGTGAAAGGCTTTGTGGCACGCACCTTCCCAGAGCCGACGCGCCCGACGATGGCCACGAACGCGCCCTTGGGGCCGAGCAAGGAGGGGCGGCTCCTCGAGGGGCTGCGCATGGGGGAGCTGGGGCTGCGCGTCCCGTTCCAGCCGCAGCTCCAGCTGCCGCTGAAACACACCCTCTGGCGCCCGCCCGGCGGGCACCTCCGCGGGCAGCGCTTCCCCTTCCCCTTCCCGCCGTTCGGCCTGCGACCCTTTCTATTCCCCTTCTTCCCCTTCTTCCCTTCCCCTTCCTGCTCGGCCACGAGGGACACCGGTAATGCCTACCGCTCTTCCCCCTCCTACATCAACTCTTCCTCTTTCTCCTCCTCTTCGGCAAGCTCGACTTCTTGGACTTCTACTTCCAA
>KV417481.1:911983-998320 GCA_001630335.1 Athelia psychrophila | reverse complement strand
CAATATGGAACCTACTACTTACTATTTAACTGACCCCACGCGTGTCGCATGGCAGCCCGCCACTTCGTTCCCACCGGGCGTGTAGGCTAACCATAAACGTCTTGGGGTGCCGCAAAGGGTGGGGGTGGCGTGGGCACGGGGCATGGGGCGTGGGGCATAGGGCTATGTGGCTCACTGAGGGTAGGTGTAGCGCCTAAGCGCTTCATCTAGTTACAGTGAGCTTAGGAGGCGACGCCCGGCGGCGGCGTGGGGCGTGGGGCGTGGGGTTATGTGGCTCCCTAGGGGTAGACGTAGTTGCTAAGCGCTTCGTCTATTTTTAGTGAGCCCAAGGAGGCGACGTTCGGCGGTGGCGGCGGCATGTGGCCTGGGGCGTGTGGCTATGCGGCTATGTGGCTATGTGGCTCATTGGGGGTAGGCGTAGCAGCTTAGCAGTTAGTTTACTTCCGCTGAGCCCGAGGAGTCCTCAGTCGACGTTCGGCGTATACGTATACTGTGGGGGCGGGAAGGGAACGATAACGCTAACGCTCTAGATCTTTACTTCCGCTTTGGCGACCACACCCGCACTTACGCGCGTGACTTACTCTCCTATCTCCTATCTAGCTAGCCTAGCATGGTAGATACCCAGGAAGGCGGGTAGGGGTTAGGGTTAGGGTTAGTCGTAGGCTTTAGTGGTAGGGGCTAGGGTTAGGCTAATTTGAGCATGACCGGGCAAGTTCTTGTTTGCCGTGTTCAAGTGAGCCGAAATCCTAAGGGGGCAACCGGTAGCGCACAGATTTCATGACCCGCGATGGTCGTACCTCGCGTAGTTACGAAATCTAGTCTCGCTTTCGGTCGCGCACGTACGGCACCGGTTACCGGTATCGGCGGAGGCGCTAGGGACAGTTATGGTTATAGTTATGTTGGCTCCCGCGGTCGCACCTAGCCGTAGGGCGACGACGGTCTCAGACCATTTTCAAACAAATCAAAGTCACTAGCGCCTCCCTTCCTTCCTTCTCTATTTTACCCTGTGTCGCCGGCGCTCGCCCACAACCTTAGGCGAGCTGCACTAACCGCGAAAACCGACCTTAGCCGGCAGACCGTCCGGCTAGTCGTGTAGTCGACGTCCGGATCATCATCCCAACGTCCATGTCATGACAACTCCATGAGACGACGCAAGGATCCTAGGGAGTCGTTACGATCATGACATTTGACGCATGCGTATGCTTCCTTCAGCTTCCTTCTGCCCGACTTCGTCGGCAGCTCGGCACACTGTACGCCCAGCTGCACAGGACTGAGGATGTCCGGATTTCCCACTCAGTCGAGAGCTACGAAGCCGCTGAAGTTCGTTCGGCAATGACCTCGCAACTTGCAGCAGTCGGACACTCTGGGCTAGACCCGGCCCAGTCCTGAACGTACCTTTCCCAGACGCGACTCAGTCGACTTTCCCTAGCTTAAACTTCTACTGTCGTGTATACGTAACGAGTCGGTTAGTCCTGGTGACTGTGTACGGAGCAAGAGGCGTCCGGTTTCAGGGTTAGTCCTGCACGGACTGTACGGCACCAGCAAGAGGCGTCCGTATTCAGGAGCAATCACGGTGGCAGGCTGCCGACTAAGCGCCCTGGCGCGAATAAGCACGCCACCGACTGCTCGCGGATGCTATAAGGGCCGGCGACTAACCGACTAGCGGGGGACGACAATGCGCACAGAGGACAAGACGGCCCTGCGCAACTATGAGCCGGGTTAGTCGAACTGCTACTACTGAGCCGCGACCGAGCAGTGAGAAGGCACCTGGCAGACGGGGCCATATATTGGGACGGGACGCAGGTGATCGACGAGTGGTGGTGGCTGGCTGGCGTACACCTTGGGCAAGGTGGGGGGCGGGCGGGGCGGCCGGAAACCGCGGTTGTGGTGGCAGGGGGTCGCGTGGCGGCCGGGCGAGAGGGTCGAGCAGAAGGTGACCGAGCCGGGGAAGGAGCTTCAGCCGAAGAGGTCCGGGGAGCTCTTCCTGCCACGCAAACGCACTGAGGCTCAGCGTTAGGCGACATGACTAAAACGCTACGTCTAAATACCGTAGAGGGCCGGCTGGCCGTTTGTCGGCGGGAGAGACGTCTTCACCTCCCGTTGAAGATGCGCGCGACGGGCGGACTCTTCGCGGGGCGGGACGTAGCGCGCGTCTGCCTCGGCGTCCGTGTCCGTGGGGGCCTAGGGCTTAGCCTCCTACCGCGGTCGAGCCCGCTAGTGTGGTTGTAGTTGCGCCTACACCTCCGGTTACTCTTCCCCGTGCTCTTTCTCCCACGCGTGCGGCTGTGGTTGCGCTTGCGTTCGCTCTTCCCCTTCCCCTTCCCCTTTCGCTTCCCGTTCTACCCGTTGGCGTGGGGCTTCTGCAAGCGGTGCCTGCGCCTGCCGTTCTGCTTTATGCTGAGGAGCGAGTACGTGCGCGACGTGGCGTGGAAGAAGCAGCTAACCACCTGGTCGCCTTATGAGAACGAGCCGCGGTCATTCAGGGGAGAGGGCTAAGCGCCATCTACTCGCCTCTGCGACTGGGGAGGGGGCGCGTCTGTGGGAGGTCTGCTGGAGCGGGGAGTAGTGGTTCCGGGAGGAGTGTCGGTCGTCCTCAAGCTCGTGACGTCCACTCTGCAGCCTTTGCAGTTCAGGTACAGCATCTTTCATTCAGATTTGCCAGAATCCTGGTGGGATATTCATGAAGATATAACTGGCGGGGAAGGGTGAGATAGGATGGCTCCGGGATGAATCGCGATGCCGCAGTAAGCAACATGTATCCGCTGCGCGCGAAGCTCTGGCAATTTGCGAGATTTAGAATCGGCGTGGCCGGATCGTAGACGAACACGTCCGAAGTTCAACTTGGCGAGAGCATAGATAACATACGTACAAATGTTCTACATGTGTATTGACTCAGGCTGCTGTAATGTCATCCCACTTCCAACATTTGGCGCCTTGATATCGTTCCGCGGGCTCGGCCCAAGGCTATGAGAGGAATTTGGAGAGTGCTGACTGGAACTCATCGGCAAGGAAAGCTCTAGGAGCCACGAAGCGCAATATATAATCTTGACCGTCTGATATAAAAGAAATTGCATATTTTGCATGGGATAGAAGCTGATAGAAGTACCTGAAAAATGGAATGCGACAGAAGTAATGGGACGGAGATAAATATAGGTATGAAAATGCAGGCTGTCGGTCATGTAGTAGCCTCGGTAAGGGGGAGAGAAGCGTGTATCAGAAATATACGGAGGATGTAATTGAAACGGCAAGAAGTCAGATATGAGGGATAAACGTCGTCCAATGAACTGTTTCCAGCGCCGCCAGTGGAAGCGAGCGCAGGGTCGTGAATGCAAGTACGAGTAGTACCATTCGCGCCAAAAGATAAAATGGAATTGCAATGATTGAAACAAATAGCAATCGTTTGACCGTGGTCCTCAACTCACCCACCCAGAGGAATAGGAGAAATATGTAGATCGCAGGAACTCCTACCACTGCCATGGATGCTATGCGCCAGATGAGGTTCTCCGCGTGAGATGGGAACGCAAATGACCATGCAACAAAGTGAATGCTTCCAAACATCATCGCAAATCCCAAGGCGAAGAAATTTGCTTGAATGCTTTCCCACTCGTCTGGCGTGCCGGAATAAAAGGTGGGGACTTTGCCCGATCGGGAGAGGTCGGCGTCGTCAGCTTGAGATCCCATTACTGTCCGCAGTAAAGTCTCCAGCATTCCCCGCGACTCCTGGGCCTGCAACTTCTGGAAAGTCGTACATGGCGTGGGGTTGGGTACTGCGACATGTCGCACTCTGAAAGGTTGGCTGATATTGAGTGGCTTAGACCACCAGAAGATGTGCAGCGCCACGGTGATCAATGTGTAAGCCAGCGTGACGACCTCGAGCAAGGTGAGGGGTAGCTGTTGCATTGGGCGAGCAAGGCTTTGCATGACAAACCAAATCGTCTGCAGCGAAGCAACTATTCTTGCAAAGGCGCCACTTTTGCTCTTGTCATTAATTTGGGATTTTGTCGGTAACTCCAAAGAACCATCGTTTATGCAGTCTTCAACCTCCTTGGGTGAGAGAGGACGGGGATCTTTGCCAGGATCGAGGTAGTAGAAGCCTCCCATCAACACGAGGAAGCCGTGAGTGACTGTCCAATCTGCATCAAGGAGTAAGCTATCTGGCAATTCGACTCATATGAAAACTCACCAAGGTCATCGTCTGGAAAGTGCTTCGTACGAATTTTGTACCACATCAACTTCCAACCTCCAGCTGTCTCAGCGTCCCTTTTCATTTTTATCGCTGCCTCTGCGTGAAAAGCGTGCACTTCGATCGCTTCCTCCAATATTTTCTCGCATGATTCATCGAACGGTGTCTCGATCACACTCTCCCTCGCTGACTCCGCCATAAGTTCTCTCGCCTCCCTCGCCAGCTTCCCGTTCTGTTGCGCAATTCGGCGAGCAGTCATCCGCTGACGAAAAGCCCATCCTATCATGTACTCGGGAAAAAGCAACGCAAGGATGGTGATTGAAACTCGGTCTAAGCCGACGCGAATCCCACTACTCTTGGGATCAGGAACGTTTCCGACACATGCGCCAGCGAAGATGGTGGCAAGGCAGCTCCAGATGATGCTCCATGTGGTGCGGCAATTGATATCGACACATCTCGTTTGAATATCAGTCTCGGTGGCAGCGAGCTGGGAGAGGGCGCTTATGCCCTGCGTCAAGTGTGGAAGGAGCTGAAGAGAAGGCATTGGGGTTCACAAGTCGAAATCGTGATGCTGGACTCGGCGTAGTGATCTTTGAAATCGGATTGGCAGAACTGTCGCTTACTTAAATTTAGAACGTCCAAGTCCTGTCTTGGTGCTGCCTGTGATTGATTTGGTCTAAGCTCGGATCACTATTCGGAAAGTGAACTGCGGATATCAGCATGTTTACAGGGAGGGTCGCAGTAAAGCATAGCTCCACTGTGAGAATTCATTAATATAGGATCATCATTTAATGATAACTTGGTCACTGTTCGGGGGTTCGAAGGTTCTCTCAGGAAACACGCCACCGCCTCGCCTCTTTCCAAAGAAAGCATGGTATGGCGGAAGAGAGAATCTTGGCTGGGCTGTGCGGAGAAACGGTCAGGGACAAGTCAGGGATGCCATCGGAGTTGCGTTGAGACATTCGAGAAGACCGAGGATTTCGCCCAGCAAGAGAGGGCGCCGCGCGTGTGGAGTGGTTATACTTGCCTACATACACACTTCAGCAGATTCGCTACGGTCCAGAAGCTGAAATCGTTCATAACGCACCGATTGTCGCAATGTTTCTGATTTCTTTGTATTTCGCCGTGGTGCGTGCTAGCAAGCTTAAGGTATCATTAAAGTGCCATTATGCGCGTGGATGGTCTCCTCGTTTTCAATGTGCAGTTGTGCGTACCTTAATTTGCATAATATACGCGAAATTTGTGAAGGGGTGATATGGCATGTTCTAATCTGCGAGTTCTGAAGCTGTGATGGGGTCTCAGCCTAACCAGTCTGTTAAGTGTTGTTACCGAGCTGCATTGATCATGCATGTGTTCACATCCGCAGCAATCGAATCTGTAGCGGTGCTACGAGGCAACATGCCCACTGCCGGCAACCAAAGGGTGGCAGGTGTGAAGAGTGAACACCAATGTAAGGGGTGATTGGTGCGTGGCCGAGTTCGCGTCCCAGCAGAGAAGGACACACGTCAATCAGCCACAGCGTGCCCAATAACTTAAGCGCGAATCAGCTATCGGAAGGATGTCACCTTGGCCTGTGGAGAACGAGTTAGGCCGCCGTTGATTATTCAGGCCTATATTCAGGCACCGCACGAATAAAGCAAGAATCCGGGAATCGGCCGTCGGAGGGGTGGCACTTTGGCCTGCGGACATATCATATAATGCATCAATGATTCAGCATGTCCTGATTGGCTGAGCACCTGTAGTTCTTGGGCAAACGGACCCAAGTGGATCACAGTCGATGTCGACGCGTTGACGGTCAATCGGATGTCATTGTGTCCGATGGCGACATTGAGGTCGCTAATAGTTAATAGGAATGCCAGTAGTTCTGGAACCAAGTGGAACTTGGTGGATCACAGTACTTAGTCTGAGCGTGCCCGCGGTAGAGGTGGGTTGACGGTCGACGCGACTGTCGAACCGTTACAGTATACGACTGTCCGACTCTGATATTGAGCCTTGAGGTCGCTGTTTGTATATGTAATCTTTGCAGGCAACAGTCACTAGCCGATGCACCTTTCTTCTCGCCCACTATCTCAATAGGAACGCGACAGACACCCTCAATATCTTGGAAAGCCTCTAGATCTGTACAACTCAACGAGTTGAGAAACCACAGTTCATTGAAGTGCAATAGACTTCTCGCCGACACTCGACCGTTACCACACAAACCCACACCAATCCGCTCTATTCAACGTACCCCGCGCTTTGCTCATCTTTCATCGCAATATATTGGATCTCGATGAGATGCCATCCCTATGCCATTCTGTTATATCACTCAATCGGCCGGACATGGTGCTCACGGAGAACGTGCCTTTAGTGGTTATGAGGAACACCTTGGCGAATCAGATCATAATTGATTTCGGTGAGTAAAACCATAGTCGATTCCCTTCCTTTTTCAAGATCTGACTGTTCATCATCTTATTCTCGTAGCTTTGCATTAATATCGCACAACTTCATAGGCTGAAGTGCAAGTTCGCTATAGTTCGCTATACCTGCGTGACAACAGGCAGTCTGACTGGAACTCTTTCGCCAAAGTCATCAGCAGCTGCCTGGCATACTGGCTGAACTTGGGTCGCAGGAGCTGAACAGTGCATGTCTTATACTTGGCTGGTCTACGTCCATTGCCGTTGGCAGTTGGGACGGACATTGCGGGTTCCTTCGAGCTGGTACGTCTGCCGAACCAACTCTTCTCGACCGTGGGCTGACGCGGCTGTAGTGTGTTCGCAGCAAAAGTAATACCGATGCTGTATTCCTAGTTCACTCGGGGCCATCCGACATACAGCTACCTGCGCCGCTCAACTATACCTACCCAATCACGCTCAAATGCGATCCTCGGGCTTTCGATGACGACCTGTAGACATTCCATATCCCTACATCCCGAATCCCCTGCGCCGTTTAACGCGTATGCGCCAGCAACAAGGACAGCGTATTCGACTGAAGTGCGCCAAGCGTATGCTGTCAACTTCGACGTTTCTGGGTGCACTTACAGCTCTCGACGACACTCGCGCACCTCCCTTAGGCGAAAACATTGGAACCGCAATACCTCCTTGTGCGGCATCACACATCACGCATCATCAATACATCGCTCGCACTGGAAATTCCGGAGACGTAGTACACGGCCCCTTCGATTCTCAACACATCCGCAAGAGGATAGAAACCTGGATGACTACCGCCAGCATCGTTCCTTGCTCCATCTTCCAACCCATCGCCTTGTCGCCTTCACCCCCTGCCTACGCCCCGGCCTCGAGAAGCACTGTAAACGTCACCATGGGTGCATGTATGCGTACTCGTACATTTGGAACGTGAAACGCGACGGTTGTAGGCGAAGGGCTATCGACGGGGGACAACCTCGGGGCTGTCAATGGGAAGGGATGAAGCCGAGACGAGGGAGAAAAGCCGAGAGTAGAGACCGTGGTCAAGCTCGTGTTCTTGCTCTTGCTGCTCGGCGTACTCCAAGTCCGATCAAGGTCGAACTTCCAATTTGCGGCCCCCGAATGTCCACGTGCGAAGGTTGATATTCTAGTCCGAAACCGACACAGGGCTTGACCTCCTATGGCTATCCACAGCCTACGCGTAGCCACGCCCTTCTCGCACGAACCAGAGCTGATATGCATATCCATGCGAAACGGCGCGCTGTCGAGGACCCCGTCTTTTTGTTGTGTTCTCCGGGCTCGGGAAGGGTGCCGGCCGAGGTTGAGGTCGATGTGACGCATTTCCGGGCGTCATTTGTCGATATGGAAGGCGGAGGGGTTGGGTAGGAGATGAAGAGGGAGATGAAGAGGGAGATTACCTGCTCGCAGTAACTTTCAAGTTAGCAGTGGCTACCAACAGGACCACTCGAACTAGAATCGGACTACCATGGAACCGGGGCATGTTTCATATCCGAAGTACGCTCCAGAGGGCCGCGTACTCCTTCCCCCCAAGCACAGATGATATGGACTTCGCCTAGTTCTGTTCAGCATGCTACCATGTTTCTAGGTGTTCTTAGGTGCACTCTAAAACTCATCGCATCAGGCCCGCGGCGCTTCAGTTATACTTCGTACACCGACCGTCCGCAGCATCCTCGGTAGCCAGCGGCTTGTTCCACAGCATGCATGCCAGCTCGAGCATCTCACCAAGGACAAACTGGCAAGTTTCGATCGACATCTTTTTCAAGCATTACTGGTTGAGCTAATCCATTCCTGCACATAGGGTCCTTCTATCCGCGGATCTACCACTACCATTGCCACGAGGACTCATCGTGTCCATCGCTTCCGACCCGACTCCTTAACATCACCAGATTTTCATTCCGCTCGAGATCCTCGATCGCTACGCATAATCACGCATATTATTCGATCAGTGCGAGCCATTCGCTCTCGAGCGGATGATACCACACGTGGATACCTGCGACTGATCCTCTAGCATCAAGCCGCACGACCTCACCTAATCCACGCATGCCTTTCCTCTTGTCCTTAAACCGCCATTAAGACTCCCACTCCCCATCTCCGAGCACCCAACCATGTCCCTCGTCCTCGTCTGGCTGGCGTCTGGCGCGTCTGCGCTGCCCCTCTCTACAATAGAGGATACCGGCATCTTCGATTACGCATGCTTAGACATCACACCCTCCAGGATTATATCCGAAATAGTGTGGTCCTGCCTGGCCACCATCTTCGCATGCACCTGGGTTGCGGTACACCCAAACGTGCCTGCTCCTCAGCCAAAGTATCGGTTCCAACCGGCCGTCCGCCGGGTCGCAATTACTGTGTGTGCGCTGCTGGTCCCGGAGTACATTGTGGCGTGGTCCATTCGACAGTGGTTGGTCGCGAGTCATGTCATCAGCGATATCAGGAGCGATATCAGGGAGGCAGAGAAGAGGAAGATGGCTCATAAAGAGGAGCAAGCCGCAGAGGCTGAGCGATCTGTGAGGGACACAGGAGTTTTCGTCTCCCGCCAGGATCCCAATACGCAGTACCGTGCCTCTGAGGGCGTAACACCTGTCCAGGAGGCAGACAAGGAACGTGACACTGAGGTGGAACCCCGCGGCTTGGCCCTCATTACCAACGTCCTCGCGAGTGTATTCGCCCTCAAACATAAGCACGGTTAGCCGATCTATCCCATTTGCTTTAAGGGCTTTTTTGACACCTTCTCTTGACACCTTCTCTTGTAGGATGGACCGTCACACACGGCTTTTTCGTCGGCATGGGCGGGCTTTACTACTACGACAACGACAACGAGACATCCCAAAAGCCGACACACCCAGTCTCTCGAGAAGACCTGGAAGAGCTCATAAAGATGAAGGAATTCAAAATGCCTGATGAGGTGGAGATAAATGACAAAAGCAAAGGCGACCCGCTTTCGAAGGCCTTTGCGATCGTACAAACTCTGTGGTTTGTCCTGCAGTGCGCCGCGCGCCGCCTGCGGAGTCTCCCGATAACTAAACTCGAGCTCGTCACGCTGGCGTATGCAGCCATCACCGTCGCGATGTACCGGTATTGGTGGTCGAAGCCGCTTAACGTCCTTCAACCCATCCGCGTCACATGCACTCCTCCCCCGAGGAGTCCCCCGTCGAGTCGTCCTCCGTCGAGTCGTCTTTCGACCATTGGTCGTACAGGGCGGTTGGAATATGCGAAAGACTTCATGTGCACTGCCGTTGGGATACAAGACGACTATGTGGACCTTCGCGACGAGGTACAAGTACCCACCTTCTACGCCGGCAAGCCGGATCAGAAGGTCATCCTCATCGCCAACTTCGTCGCTTTGCTGATCGCACTTATCTTCGGAGCAGTGCACTGCATAGCATGGTCGTCCTCTTTTCCATCACACGCGGAACAGCTCCTTTGGCGCATCTCACCCGCGGCTATCGTCGTCGTACCTTTCATTTTTATCATCCTGGTTGGTTTCATCATCTTTGAAATCAAGCTACTATCAAAGGTGGCGATAGTTGGTGCGGTGTTGGGGATCCCCTGTTACATTGTGGCTCGGATTGTTTTGATTGTTCTTGCATTTACCACATTACGATCTCTTCCCTTGACTGCTTACCAGACAGTTCATTGGCTAACATTTCTTCCACACATTTAATGTGTACAGGCCATTTTCCCTCCCTATCTCATCGCTGTAATTGTATTACATACTTTGTGTCAGTGGTCCATTGCTATTGATCTCATTTCTTAAATTGGCACCTGCGCCTCTGCTTTCCTCCAATCTTCTGATTCTGATTAATGTGGATACAGGTCTGCTTTTGGCACGGCGACATCTGAGGGAACATTTTGCCCACCGTCCAAATAGGAACGCGCTAGGCGCCCTCAATGTCTTGGAACACATCTGTACATCCCGTTGAGCCGATAAACCACAGTTCATTGAAGTGCAGTGGACTTCTCGCCGACACCACCAATCCGCTCCGTCTAATGTGCCAATCACTTTATGTAATTCGCTTTCGTCGCGATGTACTGGATGTCTCCGAGGTGCTATCTTTATGCCGCTCTGCTACATCGCCCAATTGGCTGGACACGATGCTCACAGAGAACGTGTCTTTACTACTATTAGTGGTTATGAGTGACAAGTTAAACCAATCAGAACAAAATCGAATTTGGTGAGTGAACCTGATATGATTCTCCCAATCTCCAGATCTGGCAGTCGTGGTTGACCTTGGCCTAACGCTTCTATTCAGCTCTAGCCGCCTCTTCAGCCTCTCCATTGCGTTTATCTGAATCTGAACGCTCTTGAGCCGCTTTAATTCATTTGGCGTGTTTGGGGCTCAACTCAAGTCCAGCTGGAGACAAACGCTACATTTCTACCTCGGGATCATTCTGAATCACTAACTCCGGTTCATTCCAAACAAAGCCTTCGCAACCATAATCACTGGGATCTCGATCATAATCAACCTCAAGCCCTATGGGTCGCTTGATTCTTATCCACCCACCCGAATCACGGCAGCACACGCCATCGGAGTACTATTTACGCAACACCGACTCCGATCACCTCTCAGAAGCCAATCAACCAACCTTCCCAGCCTGTCAATCCTGAAATCTCGCTCCAGCCATGTCGCTGTTCGAAAGCCTGACCAATACGACGATCCCAGAGTCGACGGAAGAGAATGCCTCGACGCAACTCATCCGGAATTTGCTTAAAGTTGGTGCCTTGGATGCCTGCAGGGCAAAGCGCAACACCTTCTCCGCGTTCAGCCTTCTCTCTACAGCACGCGATCTATACAAACAGATACACACCCTCGCCCAAGAGGTGGATGATTCAGACGACCTCGATGATTCGGGTGCATATGAGAAGTACACCAGGGCCATCGCACCTCTTCAACAGTACGCTCGATTTCGCGCATCTCTCCAACAGACGTGAGCTAACATGTGACTAGATTACTCTTCAAGATTGTGGATTGGGTGGCACAGGAATCAGGTCAATTTTTGAACAACACCCGTAGCATCCAGGAAGCTGTCGAATGCATTGGTATTTGGGAAAAGGCTCGAACGGATTTATGGAAGTTGAAAACTGAGGCGGAGGAGACCCACTTGCAGGTGGATTTCTTATGGCCTTTTATCCGGAGGGCCACGCTCATTACAGCATATAGGTTATCAAATCAGCATCTCCTTCTTCCGATGCCTACCTTCAGACTCATGACGATCGCTGCCTTATCTCTGCTCTTTGTAAAGAAATCTCAACAAATATGTCATTTAATGGTCCAAAGCTCTCATCGGCGTACGTGTATTTCCATACCATGCTACAACTAGCGCTCATGGGAACTCTAGAGAGCGAAAACTGTCACCACTCCCTGCGCTGCTCGTCGTGCAGTTGAAGACTGAGGCCGGTACCTTACCCTCGAAGCTATCTACGACCACGAAAGAAGCTAGTTTAATCACTAGTACTGCTTTTGACTCGAATTTGCACTAACTGACATTAAATCATAGGTTTCGATGACTTTGGCAGTCAAATGCGCCATGATCGTGCAAGGCGCTGTGTTCTTATCAGATAACGCGACTGAGCCCAATACGAAAATACTGCTTCTGGTCAACCGCAAAATCTGGGAGAAAGCAGTCGCTCTGTTTAAGGACCTCTCGACACACTTAACTACCGACACTCCCAAATTACGAGCGATTCAAACAGCGTATGACGAGTTTGTGGAATTCCTCAACTTCGTACGATTTCTTTGTGTCTCAGTGGCAACATTATACTGATATTTATGCCTGCTAGAAACTTGATGTTGAAATACCCACCGAGTATCTCGACATCAGGCGCGCCGTCAGGAAAGTCAAGGACCCGTACCACGCTCGTACGTTGGCCCTCGAAGTGCAATGTCGCAAGCTGGTCGCCCATTTCAGCAAGACCAAGCAGCCGTCCGATCTGTCAGCGCTAGAAGAGTCAGTGATCTTTGTTTGCACTCCTGGAATGTGATATTGACCCTTGTATGCAAACAGCGCTTTGGAAGCTGCTGTGGCAGCGCTCGATGCCGCTGCTCAGGCAATTAACACGGTGTCCCTTATCGGCTTCGCGGATGCAGATATCGAGGAAGCCGCAGCCGCGACGGCTTTCACTACCGCCCAAGGAAAGTTGAAACATGTTTTAACTCATATAAGGTGAGCTTAAATAGACTTTCGAATAATTAATTGAGATCTGATAAGGGAAATGAAGCTGGGCGACTGGACTAAGGAAGCGGCATATATGACCACTGCACTGGCACAAGACAAGATGCTCACCTTGCAGATGAAGAAGAGCTTCGGCAAAAGCAACGTAAGCTTGTGCATTTCCCTTTTGAACTTGGTGATGCTCATGTGATCAAATAGACAACAAGCGTCGTAGATGCGGACCAGGTTACTTTGCAAATCCAGAAGCTAACTGACACGGCTCTCGTACCTTGCAAATATCGCTTTCCTTTTACTGAAATATTCACCTAACAGTGTCATTTCACAGATACAACGCACAAGTCGGCTACGCTGAACTCTGTGGTGTGGCATGCCATTTCTGAAGAGGGTGCCGCCACCATCAGCGAATGGCACCTGGAGCAGGGAACCCCACGTCAGCGAGTTGACTTCCACAGGCAAGCAAGCGACTTCGAAGCGGGGGGCCCGCTATTCCTCATCCGCACACCAGGAGGTGCACCAGCGATTCACGGACCACCAGGAGGAGCGCCCAGAGGATCACCAACAGGACTACCCGCGAAGAGAACACCGAGTACTAAGAAGCCCCCAGCCGGAGGGCCAGGAGATGGAACGATGGACTGACGAGTGCAGGCAGAGCAGTCGGGAACGTGAAGTGACGAGGGGATTAGTGTGCTCGTACATTGCCGTTTGGCCTAAAGCTCGATCTAAGGTTGATTCAGCCAACGACATAATTAGATCATATGTAGTACCTTATCAGTGTCAAATCCACGTTGATTTCATGTTTGAGCTCAATGTGATCGTGTTGCCACTCACCACCTGGTCTTCCCTAGCCACACCCGAAAAAAATGGGGACAATCGTTCCTTATTTATGGTCTGATCTTAAACTAATTTTAACACACCCTCCGAGCCATATGTATCTCAAATCCGCGCGTGGAGATCGCGTGGAAACCGCGTGAGTCTCGCGTGTCTCGCACATTTATTTCACGTGGGCTGGATGTGGCACCAGCCATCAACTCCTACCATCATAGCTTATGCAAAGCATTGAGGCCGCTACTGCCTTCCAGCTTTTTTGCGAGTACTTTCAATAAATTCTAAATCACTTTTAACAGACCGCATTCCAGCACTCCGATTAGCTACGGCAACACGAAAGACCGTCGGGTACCTATCAGTATGTAGTTGCGAGGGAGAGTGTTCATTTCGAGGCCCAGCTAAAAAATTAGCTGGCTAAGTCAAGGCCAAGCTGTGAAAAAAAGTGTTCGTTTCGAGGTCCAGCAAAACTTTTAGCTCAGTATCGCAGACAACAGGCAGGGAAAATGCACTTAGCACCAGATCAGAGGGACAATCTTGAGAGTGCCGCATCACATCGAGATTCAACTGTAAATAAGTTATAATAGAGGTCGTGAACCGTTGTGGAATGGATCTAAACCGGCGCGACGTGATTGAGGTTCCTGGCAATGAACAAGGTCTGGGCCATGCGGGCCTGGATTCCCTCTGTGCCACAGGCTAATCGACGAGCTGTAATCTATGTTAACATGGCATAGAAATCTTACTAATATTTCTATCCGTACGGCCGTATGATACCATATACGGCCGTTATATGTACTGGTCGTACAGTGCCTCTAAAACCCGTCAGCAGATTCGGGCAAAATTTGCGCGAGCTGCTACCGGGACGGGTACGGACCTGTATGGACGGACCCGTCTATACGACTGTAGACGGGTTACGGTGCACACCCCTAGAAGCATCTATACACATGTTAGATATATTGGCTGTCAATTAAGGCTGTTTTGCATAGATTTGAAGCTAATACACAATCGATTCACGCTACATGAAGACGCGATAATGAGTGTGTTGTGGCACATCAAAGCTGACATGTGACTGTATTACCTCCGATGCTTGAATTTGAGGTCCGGCAGCGAAACAATCCGTGTGAGCAAAGTAGTCGATTTGACGCCGCCTGGGACCTGCTATAAGTAGTAGATGTTGGCTGTGCCGTAAGTAGCTATTAGAACAGAGGTTCTATTGATTGGATGTGCCATGGCACAGGAGCGGCCACGTGATGTTCCAACTTGAAGTTCGCAGAGAAAACATCAGGAAAATATCTGGGAGGTTGCTGGTGGTCGAGACCAGTTGAGACCACCCAACCATCGGCAACCACGTACCCAGTTGGCAACTGCCACCAACCTCGGTGCATACGGCTAGTAACATTTATGTTGGTGTTACATTTCACATTCTGATCGCAATTTTGGTGCTTGTGGCTGGTCATGAGCTCTACCAGTACTAGGGATGGGACTTCCGAGTTAGATCTTCCGAGGTCACAAATGGAAAAAACAGGCAAGGTCATTGTCATTCCCTACATAAGTTACATAGTACAGGACATGGGGTTGCTACAGTAGACAGTGATAGTAGACTACAGAAATGCTATATACTAGACTACAAGTCATCATGGGCCACCGGAGTTCACGGCAAGTCCTCAATATATGAGAACTCGCATGAAAAAATTCAGAGGCCAACAGACGAAGCAGTGTATATAGAGTAGAGTGTATCTGGTGAGTGCAAAATCACCATTTTTCTGCATTACAGGAGTTCCCATTTTTCACTATACATATTTGGTGGAGCCACTATGTTATAGAATTTCAGTCAGGGTGTTAATGCAAAATGACCTTATGTAATACCGTGAACTCACTTGGAATGTGAGCCCACTAGCGTCACAAGCATGCACAAAAGTAATGTATGCCGGTGTCGGAGCCAGATCACTGACTGTGTATGCAGGTAGATTTGTCAAGGCCGTTAGCGGGTTGTAACCACTGGTAGTAGCACAAACAGTAGGGGTTTCAAGTTAACCATAGGTGGTAGTAAGATTGGATTGATATGTGAAAACACGATTACGCAAAATGAACTGGAAGATAGTGCAAAAATTGCTGTCATAGGTCGCTATTTTGCATTAAGTGGGGCTTCAAATATATCACCCAAAAGCAAATAATATCTCACCAGATACACTCTAGTGAGGGGAAGAGAAGGGAAGAAATAGCTCTGCAGAGACCTCACTCTCTTTATATAGGGCCAGCCATCATGAAGCTGAATACGAGCGAGCACGGGAGCTTCGAGCTCAGTTTTTTTGCTAAGTACAAAATTCTCCCACCGATTGGATCTGCAATTGCATACGGTTTGCTCAGTGTGAGACAAGTCAGATTGTGTGCCCGACTGACTGGTTGGCAACCAGTTGGCAACCAGACCTTGTGAGTCTCAACTGGTTGGGCGGTTGGGTAGGTTGCCGCAGGTTGCCAGCTTTTCTGACACCCAGATATTTTCCTGATGAACCTTGTTACACGTAGCCGCATCTAGAATACAGCATCATCTTACCCACTATTGATAATCGTAAAGCCGCAGTAACCAACATAGATTGGCTGCGTGTGAAGGAGTATACAGTGACCTGTTACTGTTCGATTAGTTCGAGAGATCGCGCTACACAAGCGCTAAGTCCAAAATGGTATAGCCGCTTGCCCCTGGACTATCCGGTCCCAATATTAATGTGAACTCTACAGCGGCGCAGTGGCAACTGCTGTGGCAATCTGCAAGACACGACGAGAGCCTTGTTCAGCGGTGTATTTGTCTAGTAAAAATCCTGAATGCTTATTGCATCCAATCTACATTACCTCTATGATTGCAACAATGTTTAGCGGTTAAATATGGCCGGGTTACGCGATTTATCCAAAGTCTCAACACTGTGGCCCATTTGCAAATTATGAGGCATCTCATAGCACACCTGTACTACATACCCCACGAGTTTCTCGTACGGCCGGTGGTGCGGAATGGCCAATAATCTCATGTCAGATATGCTCGGCTCCGCAAGCGATAATGTCGTCTGGGCTACGATGTACGTACAATGTAGCTACATAGCAGGCACATTTGTGAGAACTGCGGGGCTATCACAATAGCTCCTGACGGGTGACACAGTAGGGCTATACCATACAGTTACCTCGATGCAGCTACTTAGATGGCTTGGTTGGGGGTAATTGCAAGTATTGTTAGCAGCTGTTATCAGGGATGCAAACCAGCTCCCCAAGCCCATATATGTTATCTTGTGGGAGCTACCACTATGGCATCAGTGGGGCTCAGATCAGAAGGGACGCGAATGGGCTAGCTACGGCGGAGGGTCGTTGCGGCTACCTATCTGTGCGAGCGGCGAGCCCATCATACAAGCCATCCATACACTGTTGGTAAGGCTGTACAATAATACCGCTGTGTGAGCTACGTAGTGTGACGGCAGAATCATTGTCAAGGCTATCTACATCAGGGTGATAGAGCTGCACATCAACACCACCGTAGAAGCTACAGCGTAGGGCCATTGTAGCTGTGCACAATAGCTAATATCACAATAGCTAATACTATACCGGTCAAAATTATAACAATGTGCTATGTTATTGTAACCAAACAATCTTGTCTAGACATTAAGCAACTGACTCACCGACTGGGCGTGACATCAAGAAGATAAAAATGTCGGCGAGGCTAGTCTGGGGGGGTCTGTAGAGGATGATCGCTTCACCACAAGGAAATTTGAACCCTTTTAGCTAGTTTCAAATTCAATTGTTTTACAGAATTACATCACAGCCATGTAGAAGTCTTTCTTGAAAAAAATCACTCACTTTGACAGCTGTTATAGGTTTGTGACATTTGGTGTATGAGCTCGAACATGACATGTTGGTTATTAGCAGAACAAAGGGCTGCTGTGATGCATTCACTATCATGTTTCAGCTACCTTGAAAGTCCACGCCACTGCGTGGTGGCTGCTGCGCGAGGCCGTGGCTGCTGCATTGGATTTCACGTTTCAGCTACAGTGAAATCCCAATGGCACTGCGTGAGAGCCGCTACACCAGCTTGTGGAAGCTGCATCAGGCATCACATTTCAGCTACCATGAAAATTCAACGGCACTGCATGTGGGCCGCTACGACACTGCGTGGCAGCTGCATAGGGCATCACATTTCAGCTACCATGCAAATTCAATGACACTGCATGTGGGCCGCTACAACAGCGTGTGGAAGCTGCATAGGGCATCACATTTCACCTACCGTGAAATCCCAACGGCACTGTGTGAGGGCCGCTACACCAGGTTGTGGCAGCCGCATTGGGCATCAGTGAAAGGCGCTGTGTGTGGGCTGCTACACCAGGTTGTGGCAGCTGCAGTATCAACTACCATGAAAATTCAATGATGCTACATGTCTGCTATTTACCTTCCTCAACTCCAACTAGCTATTCCAAGCACCACAGTAAGTAGCTTGTCTCCTTGACATATCTCCTTGCATGGGAAGGGGGACTCAGCAAGGCAGGTCACAGCACTCACCACCTGTGTATCATTACTCATTGTGTCACATGATGGAGAGAACATCATACATCATAAACATTACAGCAACAAAGCTACATTGAGACAAAATACACTACCGGACACCACTCCTCATCCTGGACGGCCCCTGCTCCTCGGGGAGATATGACCCATGCCCAGCCCGTGCCAATACACCCTTCAACTTATCAATAATGTAGTGTAGGTTATCCTGGGTGAGCGAGGACTCCAGGACGAATGGATGGTCAAGCTCCTCGCCGTGACGGGTGTTTACTGCAGCTTTGATGTCCCTCATGGCGAGACCGAAAGCCAGGAGGTGGGTGTGGAGGATTGTTGTATGCGGAAGCTGCGACATCTGAGCCACAATACCGTCAAATATTTCCCGCACACCTTCTGAAGACCGGTGAAACTCGAGCCCGGCATAGTATGTTTCCCTATACCAACTAAGGCAAAACGGAATACCTTTGCTCCATGGGGTGTGTTTAATTTTGAGCTGTAAACTTCGATTTAGATTTTAAAGTAATTAAATAGACAAGAGACTTACCATTGATGTGATCTTGGGCTCCGCCTTTGTGCTCCCTGCCATTAGAGCATGATGGTAGGCCTGGTGAGGCCCTTCATGAACGGCACAGCCGTCTTGTTGTCCCCGGCAGATGTGGCAGGTGACCCGTCTTCTCCTGTGGCGATGTATTTGTCGGTTGGCCAGATATAACCAACTGGGTCCATAGTACAGTCTTGTGGGTCCATTGTGAAAACCATAGACTTTGTCTTACATATACCGGCAAGGTCCTGCATTACAGCCAGAAATGCTGCAGCGTGCTCTGGTGTGAGGTTCAACATCAAATGATCGTCATCTGGCCCGCCCAGAGTGTTTCCGAGATCCCTCACAATCAACCCAAGGGCCAGAAGGTTGGCATGACTACAAGTCCCCGAGGACCGCATATTGTCTGTCACGATGGCAAGCAGTGCTTTGAAAGCATTGAGGTCCATGGTATGGAAGACTTGTGGCAGGCATGACTGATGAAACCACTAGTGCAGGTATGGGGGAAAACCAGGGAAAAATCCTCCCTCCTTGATATGGGTCTGAGAAGGGTTACATCAGCCAGCGTTATCGCAGTAATCATAATAATAACTTGCCTGGTCCATCAGGGGAAACCAGCATACATACTCTTCGCCAGGTTCCAGGTCCTGGAGGAAGGCCTCTTGATTCCCCTCCACCATTGCTGCAGCGGGAGAAGTTGGTGCAGGCACTGGGGGCTGGTAGGCAGGAGAAGGCCTCTAAAAGCCACTGTCAGCTATTGGTTCCATGGCATAGGGCTCCTTGGTCCAGTCAATCGTGGCATAGTCAATGTCACCCTCCAACAACATCTCGCGCTTGCCTAGACCTCGCGGAGGAGCTAAAGCCGATTGGCCAGCAGGGGCAGCTCGTTTGACCGCTGATTTGCCTACAGGCGGGGCCCGGTAATGCCGGCCTGGACCAGGACCGGGCTTCACTTTCAACTTCGAGGTAGATGTGCCTGAGGGTGTTGCAACATCTGTGCCTAAAGGCATCATGGGAGCTCTGGCTGCAGACTTTGTGACGGCTTTGCTCGAAGATGCCGTAGGAGCTGGGCCCGCCGACTTCGCGGCAGCTGTGCCTGAAGATGAGGCGGCAGCTGTGCTTGCAGATTTTGTGGGAGCTGCGGCCACAGACCTCGCGGCAGCTTTGCGCGAAGATACCGTTGGAGCTGGGCCCGAAGGTGTCGTGGGAGCTGGACTCGCAGACTTTGCGGCAGCTGCGGCCGAAGACGATGCGGCAGCTGTGCTCCGGAGCTTCGGGATAGCTGCACCTGCAGGCTGTGCGGCAGCTGCAGCTGCATACATGGGTCGGGGTGGCAGACCAGGTGCAGATGGGCCCGATGTACCATCTGGCTCTATGTCATCAACGTACTCAAGCTCAAGCTCGTTATCTAGTTCCTCGCCATCCTCGCGACCCTCGCCATTGTCGCCAGTATCGTCGGAGGATGGTAATGCCTTTTCAACTTCTCACTTTACAGCGGAAAGGTCAATGTCAGGTTCCTCCATGGCCTTTTTCTTGCCCTTGGGGTCGTTGAGGGCTCCGGCGGCCGCCCTGGCAATGTTGGGCTCGGTCGAATCGACTTTGGTCTTCTTCTTAGGGGGGGGGGCTGGATTCCTCCTCATCGATGGTCTTGACCGTTGGCCTCGACTTCAGTGCCGTCTTCGACTTCTTTCCCTTCTTCCCGGACCTCGGCTTGGACTTCTTCTTGGGCTTCTCGTCTATCTTGGACGCGCGATGTTTCTTGGCATTGGCGGAAGTCTCGACCTCCTTTTCGCTCTCGCCCTTGCCCTTGCCCTTGCCCTTGCCCTTGCCCTTGCCCTCTCCCTCTCCCTTGCCCTTGCCCTTGCCATCGCCCTTGCCCTTGCCCTCCTCCCCGCCGGTCCCTTCTCCCTCATCCACATCTGCATCCGTAGAAATCCCCTGGGCAACGCGTCTGCGGTAGTTGGCAAGGGTTCGTTCGAACTTGTCCTTGGGCTTCTGTCGCACATCATCGATCGAATCGGCGAAGAACGTAAAGTGAAGCTGGCCCTCCGCCTTTCCAGCCTCGTTTATTTTGGTCTCACCATGCACGCAAGACTCCCAGTTATCCTTCAGTTGCTTATAGGTGAGCCAGCTGGGCTCCTCCCAGTTTACGGAAACTCCATCAGCCATTGTGACTATCCCTTGAAGATTTTCCCAAACCCTTTTCCAGGGCATTGGACCTTCCTCCCGGCCAGATTGGAGATCTGCAGTAGCGGGCCGTTTAGATCGAAGTCATCATAATACAACAGCAAACTCACTGAACATCTGCGTGCAATTCTCACGCCAGGCAGGTAGTATCCTTTCCTTCGTCCAATTCTTGGAGAAGGTGGTCAACATAGGCACAGGGAGAGGCTTCTCTGGAGAGCTGGATTCTGCAGGAAATTGTCTCTCCGCAGAATAAATGAGATCTCGCCAGTCTTTGTCATCTGGCTTGCCTGAGGTGTCCTTTGCTGATTGATATAATTGCTATCAGATAGATAGCAAGAGAGGGGGAAATATGGCCAACATATGATAAGCCCCCATGATCCAATCCTCAAACCCACAGCCGTTGAATGTCCCGCAAGCTTTCCATCCGGCCGACCTGGAGAATTTCTTGATCCCGGGAGGGGGTTTAGTTTCGAAGCTATCCACGAAAATCAGCAATGAATGTAAGGTAAGCAATGCAAAACTCACCTGGTCATCGAAATATTGCTGTTCTTGTCGGGGATTCCCACCATCATGAAGACTTGGGCCATATGCTTCTGGTCCACCTCCATAATAAATTTTTCGGCCAAACGTGGGAGCATGGACTCGGTTAGACTGGAGGAGAAAGATGAGCGGAACCGATAGCTCTGAGGAGATAATGATACTCACCGCCGCTTAGCATCATCGGTCATGGCATGCCCGGAGTTCCAGGACTCCAGCATTTGCGCCACTTCCCGTGTCTCTTTCTTCCCCAGACCGTCCTCTACCTCTTGTAGAGCTCGTCTGGAAAAATTGAACTTCTTCTTCCCCGGTTCCGTATTTTTCAGAAAAAGCTCAGCAGTTTTGGCCTCAACACGTTCGGCGAACATAGACCTGATGACATCCTTGTTGTTGTACTTGGCCTTGATGGCTTTGGGTACAGGAGCCTTGTGGGTGCTCGAGCGTACAGGCTTCGGCTGCCCCTGTGTAAAATAACTCGCTAGATACTAAAGGACGATTCAATCAGCTCACCTGAAACGTGATAATGGCAAAGATGTAAAGATGAACCCATCTGATATGTTTCTCTTCGGGGAGAAGTTCAGTTAGATTAGCCTTTTCAGCGGCCCACTCCTTCAGGGCATCCCTCGTGTCCCTAAGGAAAGCCTGTTTGGGCTCGCCATCTGCCAAGCTGTTCCATGCTGGCTGGCACTCCTCCAAAAAAGCGACAACTGGTCTGTGCCAGTTTTTTTAAATCTTGGGTGTTGGTGTTGATTTTGATGCCATGATGGAGACAAACCGATGTGAGTTTACTAACGGGAGTTAAGTGACAAGAGTGTGGCAGCATAGGTGACGCGGCCTGATCATTCCAACAACATCCTAGTTGCCAAATTTGAACCAAGGCCGAGGAGCTTCGGTGACTATGTCGTATGAGCTCCCACATATGTTCCGCATGAGCCTCGACTGACCTTCCACATGAGCCACAACGCAAGTTCCGTGTAAGCCCCGACACAATCTCGCATGAGCTCTGACGGAGGCATTGTATCAGCTGAGAATGGCAATTACATATCAGCCCGACCATGCAATTCCATATCAGCTGACAATGCAATCACTGCATGGGCTCCGACAGAGGCATAGTATCAGCTGGGAATGGCAATTGCATATCAACCTGTCCTGTAATTGCATATCAGCTGACAATGCAATGGCAGCATGGGCTCTGACGAAGCCATCGTATCAGCTGGGAATCACAATTGCATATCAGCCCAACACAAATATGGGCATAGCTGCACCCATCTGGCGTGATGGATTGTACATTCTGATTTCAAAATGGCATGACAGCACGCCACAGGGCGGCATTGTGAAGAACTTAAGGAAAACATCAAGAAAAAATGTTATAAGGAAACTTCTAAACTACTACGGTACTATGTGAATACGAAGTGGCAGAATGGAGGGGCCCTCTCCAAACTGGTTCCGTATTGTACACCCGTTTACATGAATAGTACAATAAGAAAGAGTCCATGATAGGTAAACATAAAAAAATGATACTGTGCATGCACAGCAACCTGAACATGTTGGTCAGCTTAGGCTCCAATAAATACAGGGGACATACCAGATCTGAGTGCGAGAAAAATAGCGCCCCCGACGAAAGGAATCTGCAACAGACATCAGTGAGAGCCAAATGCGTAAACGTGGTGTACCAGAATCCAAGCTTAGAAAAGTTATCCCCGTGGGCAGAGGGAAGGGATGTGGTGACACAAGATAGGAACCTGCGGCAGACAGCAAGTGTGAGTCAAATGAGTAAATGTGGCACACCAGAACTATAGCAGAGAGAAGCTATCCCTGTGTGGAGAGGGGAGGGATGCGGCTCCGAAAGATTGGAACCTACAGCAGACAGTAAGCGTGAGTCAGATGAGTAAACGGGCCATACCGGAACTCAAGTAGAGAAAAGCCGTGGCAAACTACCCTGGCTATCCAGCAGACAGCAACCCTGGGGGTACGCGTGATCGTGCTGAAGCCAACCCACCAACATCCAGCAGACAGCAACCCTGTGGGTATGCATGATCGTGCTGAGCTAAGTAACCCCCCCCGATATCCCAAAGCTGACTGTGTGCTTGTAGCTGCACACGATCATTCGGATGACGGCGGGCATAACACACTGCACAATTGACCTTTAAATGCCCCCAGAACTAACACTAATCCTGAAAGTCAATTCCATAGTGCAGCAAAGCTGCACTGACATGAAAGAAAATATGTGAAAGGTACATCACCGGGTCAACAGCATTCTTGTCAGGAAACATCAACAGGGAGGCCAACCCCCATTGACGAATTCCCGAGCTGTTGGGTACGAGTGTTGCGGGGTCTTGCGGATAACGGACAACAATAAGTAAAGGATAAGGAAACAAAATGCAGACAACGGCGAATGACACATCAAGATTAAGACTCTGACACATGTTTGGCGGTGTTTGCTTCCGCGCACGGCAGCTGTGCATATGGGAAATACGCGATCATTTTACCTTAGCTTCTTTTCCCTCTGCTTCTGCCTGACATCTCCAAGCCGCTTACCCGTTTGTCTGTCCATCCGCTCGCCATGCTATCCACTGACCCTTCAAACCGCTAGTGTCTCCAAACTGTCATGGCAAAAACTAAGATAACCGCAAGGAAGAGTACCGGCGGTGACACACCCAGGCGCCAGCTGGTCCGCAAAGGTGGAGGAGGCCCTATCGTAACAGCAGCAGCAGCTAGGCCGACTGTATCACCATATCCACGGAGGTCACCGTTGTTGAAGCTAGCCATGACTACATCGTCAGAGCCCCGAGCGACGGTGTCGTCAGAGCCACAAACGGGCTTGTTGCTGGAGCCCCCGGCGGGTGGATCGTTAGAGCCTGACACACATGAGGTATGTATCAGTCACACCGCGTGCCATATAGTACTGAACATCGGTTAATATTATAGAGTTATTGCTCCGTTTGCTGTGATGGATCCGAACACCTTATACTATGTGACCTATGTCCACGTGTTGTATGTCACTCCCATCTTGGTCCCCTGCCCACTACATTTGATATCTCCGGGTACAATTTTATATGCATGGCCTGCCATGTGGGTAAGCTGGGCAAAATACCATATCGTGTGAGCAACTACATCGTTTCAAATCTACTTTGCCCCTGATTGACCGGTACAGGCATTTTACGGCTTGAATTCCAACCCCGAGGACCCACATTCTTGGGTCCCCGCTCTCCCCCAATACATTTCTCTAGTCGCAGACTATTCACTCTCCAAGCAAGCCCACATCTCAAACACATCCACCCTGATTTTGCACTTGTGTCTGCAAGGAATTCAGTCCAGGAGCTTACCTGTCACGAGTAGGCAGATGGGCTCGTTCCCCAAGAGACTCTCGAAATGGCACTTATTGTATCTTCACCCCCAATGAACCCTTTCTGGCTAATATATCCAACCACTGAATGGGAATACGGCTCAGTCGCTCAGAGAGAAGAGGATGTTGGATAGAGAATAGTATTCTTCGTTATTCACAAAGTAAGACAAAGAGGAAAAGCTTAGAGAAGCTCCCTCGTACAAATGGTGCTAACTATATACTGCTAGGCCTACTGCGGATTGGTAAGCCTGTGAGAGATAAAACCTATACTAAGGGAATCTTCGTAATAATATCAGTAAGCATGCTGCGCAATGTGGAGCTAGGTGGAGCCTGCTGAGTGAGCATGACGAAGCAGGTGCTAATAATAGGTACAAGTCCGAAATAGTCGGACAATCAGGTAATAGAGATGACATAACGGTCTAGAGCAGGTCTAGAGCGCACTGGATGAATGATGTCATGGTCTAGACTCTCGTGGAATGTTCCGGAAGACCATGGAATGTGAAAGATATAGAATGAATAATGATGAATAGAAATGAATAGAGAGTATGGTGGCACGTGGTGGAGGGCAACTCGTGACATTACCGCTGTATCTTCTGCAGCTGGCTCTCCAAGAGTACATTAGCGCCCCTTCACTAGGTTTCATTGAGCAGGTTTACGACTTCACCAATGGAATAGACGAGCCGAAGCCAATGTGAAAAAATGGCTGAAGCAGGTTAGGCAAGTGCTGTGCAGTTCATTCAATTGTTGGTCGCTAACTTCCCCCATCTGCTCGCCGTAGCTCATATGACAGAGTCGTCGTATTTATTACGACTCATGCGCACGACACGACCGGTGACTTGTACGGGGGCCCTGAGTTCAGTGCTCTCCCATATGACGTAAGTCGTCTTGAACCCGCACACGTACCGGCATACTCAAGTCCATCTGTAGGTTCTTACGGCCCTGTTTCCGTCTGCCCTTCGCAAGGCTTTCAAAAACCGGACCATTTATCTCAATTTTCTGGTATGCGGCGGATTTGCAGACACGGACAGCTCAAGAATGGCGCTCTACAAAGCTGCTCACAAGTAGGTATCCAATTTACCTTATGGCGTCCTTATTCTGACCCTGGCACTTCAGAGTTCATGCTAATGAAGCAATTGCCTTCTTGTCGCCCGGGCTAATCCCCACCCTCACCAATGTGTTTTGGCTCGATTTCACCATTCGCGTATTGATAGAGGGATACAGTCTTGACAAGGCTTTACCATACATGCTTACCGCCACAAGCACGTCATCCTTCGTCCGGCATACGAACCTCCTCTATGTGCGGATTTCGACGTCACAGCCCAAGGCCGCTCTTTCCTCCGAATTTGTTTGGACTCATCCGGAACTCCGGCCCTTTGGACGTCGCCTTCCAGCCAATTGTGCCGAATGCGGGTGCATTGACACCTTCGGCAGTCCCATCAAGCTGACACCAAAGGCCGGCAGCAAGTATGTATTTATTTGCAAGGGGTATGACACCGAAGGGAATAGATGCCTTCATGAACTAGCCGTTGAGCCCATGGAGGGGTTTGAGACGTACGGGAAGTCACAGAATGGCTCATGGTGGATGGTCCGGACAGCAAACACCATCCTCGACCTTGAAGGTCCATCTGAGCTCTGACAAAGCCTCATCGTCAGCTCTGATGCAACATCGCCATCAGCCCCAGCGCGGCATCATCGTGAGCTCTGACGCAACATCGATATCAGCCCCGACGCAGCATTGTCATGAGCTCTGACACAGCCTCATTGTGAGCTTCGGCGGGGCTATGTCATCAGCTCAGACACTTTATTTGAACTTTTACTATATTTTATGTCTTTACTGCGCATTTACAATATCATTTTGCTTTATCCACTGTCGCGTCTCATAACCTGATCCGCCCAGTTGAGCTGCCTCCTGATATCCGAGCGCGTGTTTGTCCTGTAAGTTACAACTCGTACTGAATAATGCCTCTACTGGCCGTACAATAATGGACTCCCACCCTCTCCTAACATATTCATTATCATTTGGTGTATACAGCTCTGTAATGTCGACTCATCTGACAAGTATTATCAGTGAAGTCAGAGCTATGCTCAGCAAGATCAAGACAATTGATGTGAGATACGCTGTGAGATACGCCAAACTAGGACCATTATCTCGCTTTGGTGAATTTCCGGCTGCCCAATTCAATCAACGGTAAATAAAATATATCGGGCACCGAGGTCCTTGCCCATGGTACAGACAGGAGCCTTCGAGTGTCCGTCGCCTTCGAGTGTCTGTCTGTCCAGATGGATCATGTTGCCATTTATGTATTCTTGATTTGGGAAGAGTCAACTGCAAAACTCTATTCACATACTGGTCATTCTGCATGTTCCGGGTCATTGTGTTTCTGTATCCACTCCGCAACAGATTCTGTCTGCTGGAATGCATGTATATACACTAATGGAACCTATCCCAAGTGTTAGATTAAATTTATATCCGTTTCTCACTGCCAAGACCATTATTTTATCGTGATTGACGTGGTGTAGCCTCTGGACTCGCCTATAATGCTTCAGAGCTGCTAGATATGTAGATGCATAGCTGTTTATGTGATATATGCACGCTGTGAATGCTTTGGAAGGTATGGCATGCTTGTCAATCCCCTTAAGCCTTTGTATATGCCGTGTAGAGTACACAATGGCACCAGGCTTGACACTTACAATCATTACAGCACAGCTGGCATATATTCATCTGCTGTCCAGAATTGCATTAGGGAGCACTCAATGCTTTTCAAAAGCTTTCATACAGACAATTACCTCAGGTGGAATATGCAGTATGCATACAGGAACCTGATTTCAAAGAGAGATATGAATGTCTGACAGGCCATTAGTAATGCATGTTGCTCTATCAAAACGCAGTAGATTGATGCTGGAGATTATTTACGATATTTAATTGTCAGGTTCCCACTGGACCTGATTACCTCTGTAAGTAGGGAAGACCGTGTTGATATGATGGTGGCTGGAACATACATATGTCGCATTTTAGGCGCGCATTTCCTTTTTGGGGGTTGGCGTGGACATGTGCCCGATGCCTTCACATGGCAACGAACAATTTTGCAATTGATACATTTCTTTCCCTCCTCTTTTGTACCTCTCAGCCATGCCAAAATGAAAGAGGACTATCAATGATTCCACTTCTGTACCCACTTGTGCCACCCTCTCGGAGTTCATGACACAACTGGTGTCAGAAACTCTTGTTGCCCACAGACCATGCAGCTTGAAAACCAAAACGCGCAATCACCGAGCTATGATCACGACCAGGTGCGCCTTGGTCCAGTAATCCAATCCATGGAGAATGTGTACTGACATCAGGGCCAGGACGAAGCTGCGCAGTAGCTACGATGATTCTGTCAAGGCAGCTGCAGCGATGGATTTGACTCAGCCCGCCCCGATTCATCGCGAAGAATTTCAGCATGCCGCCCTTACTTTGGCGCTGGCTATTACCAATAGCTGTAAGTGTTTATTCTAGTGTTCAATGAAGAGGGTAATAGCCTTGCTTATCTTCTATTGCTTGCAGTGACAGCTACCTTCGACATCGACAGGCTCGCCGAGAAAGTCAGGAACACCCGTGTCATAGATGGGGATCCTGATAACATGGCTCATGACCACCTAGCCAAATTCTTCTTGATTAAAGCCCTAGGGCCCATCGACTGTCCTTCCACCATTGTGGATGAACATGGGAGGGTCATCCTTTGGTATTTGCCAGATATAATAGCCCCTTTCAGAGTGGTCAGTGATATTCTTTTTGGTCCTCTCCTCCATGTCTGAGTTTTTCTGTAGGCAGCATTCAATGAGGGGGTAAAGGGTGTACGAGATCCCCTCCAGTCTAGTGTTCAGGAGCTGGCTGGAAAGGATAAATGTAGTGCATGGCGGTTTGACCACTTTCAACCCCCAACCGGAGGTGATGATTTTGGATCGGGATGCCTTAATCTAAGTCCTGGCTGGTTCCAACAGGGCCACGAGGTTAGTTCGCTCTTTTGAAAATGTCAAGTCTATAATCCTGACGGCAAACACACTGATTGCAATCAGTTGGTTGGGCACTAAGTGCGGTACATACAGCTGCTACTACGTCTTCATCAGACACATTCACGCTAATTTGTGTATCCCAGCGGAAATAAGCAACTTATCGCTCGCTGGGATACGCAAAATTAGGCTGGCTAGCAGTGCCAGGAGTTCCATCAGCGTATCCCAGGGAGCAACAAGTTAATTCTCACTACTGGGATATGGATGTTAAAATATGATCCTATCTATACAGATCTTATCCAGGATGACAACAAGCTAGTTGCTGGCTGGATCCCTGACGGTGATGGCATGGTTGCTATCCACCTGATCGGTTACATGGACCAGGAGCGCGTGGACGCAGATATGGCTTTGGGGGAGAAGCCAAAGTATTATATTGGGGAAGACGAATGGACTGGAGATCAGTTAGAAGACGATCCAGAAGAAGCAGCTGACCAGGTGTCAGCTGCTGTCTCTACCACAGAGCACAACATCTTCTGGGGATCATCCCCATTGTCACCAGACGTCAAGCAGGAGATAAGGGAGGTCAGCTGGCACCCCACGACACCTGACCCCAACAACCTGACTCCTTACGCATCATCAGAGCCGGAGCTTCAGTATCCTGAGACGGATGAGGAAGTAGATCAACTTGATCATGCTTCCAATAGTTCAGGGGCAACATATGTACGTGCAGGGCATAGGGCAAGACAAGCCCAAGGAAGGTATATCTGTGCTCTAACCCTTCAAAAACGGAGAACTGCAAGAGGTATGTAATATGTATTATATTGCATATACCTGAACTAACCTAGAGTACAGATCACAGATCACGCCGATCAGAGCACCCTGCCTGCCTTGCTCCCTTGCCCTGCTCCCTCACGGCCTCCTACCATCTCGCCATACCACCCACCCACCCAACGGTGCCTGCACGCTCTCGAAAGAGCGAGAACGGATGGATGGAGGGTGAGAGCCCCTGTATCCAGGACCCCCAATAATGCTATATGACCTATGAGGTAGGCGAAATTAAAATTACCTGGATTATTTTTCACCTCCTGCACCCACACAGGTAGTGCATGGAGCTTATACGGTCCTTTTACGGTCCTTTTGGGTCCCAAAAAGGTAATTTGTGGTGTCATTGTCCAAAAATTTGCCCTCCAGACCTCATCCCTACCCGGATTATCACCTCATACCTCTGCTCCGAGCCTCCAAATTTTACCCGGACACTTCCTCATAGGTCATATAGCATTATCGGGGGTCCTCTGTATCCCATGGGATACGCGGCAGGCTCGGCCGGAAGGGAAATCCGCGGCGACACGTCGATAATTACCGGATAAGGGAATTGCCCCTGTATCCCACGACAGAGAAGCTCCTTGTCGAGATCTTCGCAACCATAATCACTGGGATCTCGATCATAATCAACCTCAAGCCCTATGGGTCGCTTGATTCTTATCCACCCACCCGAATCACGGCAGCACACGCCATCGGAGTACTATTTACGCAACACCGACTCTGATCACCTCTCAGAAGCCAATCAACCAACCTTCCCAGCCTGTCAATCCTGAAATCTCGCTCCAGCCATGTCGCTGTTCGAAAGCCTGACCAATACGACGATCCCAGAGTCGACGGAAGAGAATGCCTCGACGCAACTCATCCGTAATTTGCTCAAAGTTGGTGCCTTGGATGCCTGCAGGGCAAAGCGTAACACCTTCTCCGCATTCAGCCTTCTCTCTACAGCACGCGATCTATGTAAACAGATACACACCCTCGCCCAAGAGGTGGATGACTCAGACGATCTAGATGACTGGACTGCATATGAGAAGTACACAAAGGCCATCGCACCTCTTCAACAGTACGCTCGATTTCGCGCATCTCTCCAACAGACGTGAGCTAACATATGACTAGATTACTCTTCAAGATTGTGGATTGGGTGGCACAGGAATCGGGTCAATTTTTGAACAATACCCGCAGCATCCAGGAAGCTGTCGAATGCATTGGTATTTGGGAAAAGGCCCGAACGGATTTATTGAAGTTGAAAGCTGTTGAGGCGGCGGAGACCCACTTGCAGGTGGATTTCTTATAACTTTTTATCCTGAGGGTCATGTTCATCACATCATATAGGCAATCAAATCAGCCTCTCCTTCTTCCGATGCCGATCTTCAGACCCATGACGATCGCTGCCTTATCTCTGCTCTTTGTAAAGAAATCTCAACAAATACGACGTTTCATGGTCCAAAGCTCTCATCGATGTACGTGTACTTCCATACCATGCTACAACTAGGGCTCATGGGAACTCTAGAGAGCGAAAACTGTCACCACTCCCTGCGCTGCTCGCCATGCAGTTGAAGACTGAGGCCGGTACCTTAGTCTCGAAGCTATCTACGACCACGAAAGAGGCTAGTTTAATCCCTGCTTTTGGCTCGAATTTGCACTAAATGACATTAAATCATAGGCTTCGATGACTTTGGCAGTCAAATGCGCCATGATCGTGCAAGGCGCCGTGTACCTAACAGATAATGCGACTGAGCCGAATACGAAAACACTGCTTCGGGTCAACCGCAAAATCTGGGAGAAAGCAGTCGCTTTGTTTAAGGACCTCTCCACACACTTGACTACCGACACTCCCAAATTACGAGCGATTCAAACAGCGTATGACGAGTTTGTGGAATTCCTCAACTTCGTATGATTTCTTTGCGTCTCAGTGGCGACATTATACTGATCTTTATGCCTGCTAGAAACTTGATGTTGAAATACCCACCGAGTATCTCGACATCAGGCGCGCCGTCAGGAGAGTCAAAGGCCCGTACCACGCCCGTACGTTGGCCCTCGAAGCGCAATGTCGCAAGCTGGTCGCCCATTTCAGCAAGACCAAACAGCCGTCCGATCTGTCAGCGCTAGAAGAGTCAGTGGTCTTTGTTTGCATTCCTGGAATGTGATATTGACCCTTGTATGCAAACAGCGCTTTGGAAGCTGCTGTGGCAGCGCTCGATGCCGCTGCTCAGGCAATGAACACGGTGTCTCTGATCGGCTTCGCAGATGCAGATATCGAGGGAACCGCAGCCGCCACAGCTTTCACTACCGCTCAAGGAAAAGTTGAAACTTGTTTTAAATCCTATAAGGTGAGCTCCAATAGACTTTCGAATGATTAATTGAGATCTGATAAGGGAAATGAAGCTGGGCGACTGGACTAAGGAAGCGGCATATATGACCACCGCACTGGCGCAAGACAAGATGCTCGCCTTGCAGATGAAGGAGAGCTTCGGCAAAAACAGCGTAAGCTTGAGCATTCCCCTTTTGATCTTGGTGAATAATGCTCATGTAATCAAACAGACAACAAGCGTCGTAGACGCGGACCAGATTACTTTGCAAATCAAGAAGCCAACTGACAAGGCTCCCATACCTTGCAAGTATTCATTTCTTTTGCTGAAATATTCAACTAACGGTGGCATTTCATAGATACCACGCACAAGTTGGCTACGCTGAACTCTGTGGTGTGGCGTGCCATTTTTGAAGAGGGTGCCGACACCATCAACGAATGGCACCTGGAGCAGGGAACCCCACGTCAGCGAGTCGACTTCCATGAGCAAGCAAGCGACTTCGAAGCGGGTGGCCCGCTATTCCTCGTGCGCACACCAGGAGGTGCACCGGCGATTCACGGGCCACCAGGAGGAGCGCCCAGTGGATCGCCAACAAGACCGCCCGCCAAGAAAGCACCGAGGGCTAAGAAACCAGTCGTGCCGGGAGGATATGGAGCGATGGACTGACGAGTACAGGCAGAGCAGTCGATTACGTGAAGTGACGAGGGGATCAGTGTCCTCGCAGTACACATCGGACAAACTTTTCTTTCTAATGTAGCGCGTCCTTTAGTTGTGATATCTTAGATGAATGAAATCGTTTTTCTCACGAAATGTAATAATTGAAATAGGGGTGATCACAGTAGGCGTTTTAGGCCGTTTTGATGGTGGTTTTTGGTGACGATTTTGAGATCGTTTTTATGCCATTTGATTGGAAGTCCGAAAACTGAGCCGAGAGATGCCGAAGGTAGAGCAGGAGAAAAACGAAAACGAAAACGAACAGAAACAGCAGAGCGGCTCGGGAGCCACTTTGGCAAAAAAGGAAAGAAAAAAAACGATCCCAAAACCGTGACCAAAACCACCATCAAAACGACCTCAAAATGCCTACTTACTGTGATCACCCCTATTAAATGAGACACTGCCGAATGTTTACGACCTATTGCGTCCCCAGAAACTCGTAGTAGTAAATGAAGCTTCGATGTAGCCTAGCTTCTGACATCATCGCCCTTCGTCTGTTGGCTGATACTTAGAGGGGCGAGTCCTCTTACATAATTGCGAGAATGGACTGCAAAGTTCCACAAACATCTGATCCTATGAGGAAATCATTGTGTATTGGTCTCACGTGAACACCTTGGGAAAGTGGTTTCGCCCGGGCCCGACCGGGCCGATATCCGAGTCCGCAACACCTTTTGCAAAGTTCTTCAAATTTTCTTGGCTCTCAATATGCAGTAACAGCAAAGAGGTTTCGATAGGCCAGTAGCTATAGCTATAGGTAACATTGTGAAACTTGATTCAAACAAACACCCTTGTTTTTTTTCAATCCACCATTGCTGACTATACATCCTTCCAGCTTTGTTCCAGTCTCATGCTCCTCTTGAGCTGAACAATGAACATCGACAAGCCCCACATCCCAAGGCAACTGTTTGACAGTGTAGGTGACAGTGTAGGGGTCAACTTTGCATGTTATCTGTCTATGTGAGTGGTATTTGCCTCCTTGATGTACATCTGTCTGTGTTTGCGGGCTCAGGTGTTTGGTTTAGCGCTTGCCATCGCGCTGCTAACATGATATACAAGGCTGTGAGAGTTGTACATTGGCAGAGGACATAAGCATTGCGTAGGATGGCAATGGAGATGTATTTGTATTCTCGGTGCCTTCCTCAATTCCTGGGTGTTGGTGGGGGAGGGCCCAGTTGAGGCACACTGAGGTGACTCGGGAAGCTCGGGTCGATATAAGCGACTGCGTGGAGGATCAAGAAGTGATATGAGCTTCTAGCTGGTTGTAAATTACTCCGTTTTCATCCTCATTCCACTGCACCTTGTGCACTGCTCACATAGGGCATTGTTTAGGCCCTAGGGAACAACTAACACTCAATCACATCCCCGCCTCCTGTGGCCTGTCTATTTCCTTCGCTCCCACCCCTGTACCTCAGTCGACAATCTGACTCGATACCATCACATTACCTCATACCACCACAGCCGGCGATGAACTCTCAAATCAAACAAAGCGAAGTTAGCCAAATCCGCTCTCCGGCACCGCATAGGTTGGAGTCTATGTCGACATGCAGGATATCACCTTTGTGTAGAAGAAGATGTGACACTTGCTCTAGATGTAAATCTCGGCCACGACTCATATGACTCACATGGAGAAACTGGCAGACGAAAGGAAACAGGGGTTGACTGTTTGAAGCGCATCAGGAAAAAAACAGTTGTCTACCAAGAACATTGTAGACCCAGTAGATTTCAAAACCCCATTGACAAGTCCCCTAATATGTGGCTTCCATAGTTTACACTTAAGGATCTGTAGAGTCTCGTAGTTTTCATACCAAAGTCTGTAGTTCCCCGTAGATTTGCCTATTGACCAAGAGATTATGAGTAGATTGTGGTAGTTCATATTGAATCAATTTAAATGGCACATATACTATATCATTGAAGCCCGGAACAAAAATCATTATTGGATGTATCAAAGTGTACTGCACACCAAGATAATAGAAATAAACAGCTATTTATTCTCTCCCTCGCATTCTGTATCACCCATAGCCCTCAAGTTCCCTCAAAGTTCCTTTCAGCAGCTGACAATGTCACACATGACACACAGCGCAGGAGCTGCCGCATATTTGGAGAACACACTGGGGATGGGGAGTGCCCAAGTGAGGTGCTAGAATGGAGGGGGGGGCGTCCAGGCCAGTCCGGGCAAAAATAGTTGTGAATGTGGTATCAGCTGACCCGCAAATGTACATAGATGTCGGTGTAGAATTCCATCAGCGGGAACTACAGCCCATTCATAGATGACTGTTAGGGTGCACGAGCGGGTTGCTGAGGTACAACACGAGGATGTATGTCCACTGCTGCATCATGTCGACCACACGGTCGTCCTGGACGGTCGCGGACTGGGGAAGCAAGTACAGTTGTGCACATGTCTACCCTCGAAGCCTGCATGTGGTTGTTTGTAATAGCACATATAGATAAAATAAGGAGGGCAAAGCAAGCTCACCCTGGTTCTGTGTGCAGCTGTTGGTGATGTTCAGCACATGCAGGTGCCGTGTGAACTGTGTGGGGACGAAGCTTACAGGCTGGAACATAGGGCAGGTGTGGGCTGTGTGCATGGAAATCACGGCAAGACTGTAAAGAAAGGGTAGCAAGTGGTAAGGTTAGGGCTGTTCCTGGAAGGGAAGACGGGGCAGACAGAAGCTTACCATAACATGCAAGCCTGATTGGCAGCTCACCCCAGATTGCCGCTGGTTAATATCAAGCCACAATTCTGAAGACAAGAGAGAAAGAAAATGATGTAACATGGTGAAGGGATGTGGCACATGGGAGATGGGAGCAGGACGAACACAACCAACAATAAAGTGACGGGTGGAGCAGGGATCTGCTGCCGAGCGGACTTTGAAACGACTTATCGTTTTCAGCGATATCAATGAAAATTGAGTGAGTCCACGGGCTCGCTACTGAGTGATTCCACCACTATTGGAGAAAATTAGTAGCCCAGCATTGCTGGACAAGTGTCATCTTGCTGATGGGAATTTACGCGAACCTACAGAAATCTACCAAAAAAGTCAAAAATCCTGGCAAACTACAGCAAACTACAGAAATCTACTGTACTACCACTACTCTGAAGCTAACAGGTAAACTACACAGTTTTGGGTTTTTCCTGATGCGTGACAAGTGACAGAAGCTTTCAAACTTGGTTACTATAAACAATCTTAGAAGAGAAGCACAACCTCTTATTAGAATCATTGTTTCCCTTGGGCCCAATCCTTTGCTCGCCTGAACCACCCCTTCTTAGCCACTTGCTCCGCCTTCTCAGCAGCGATCACCTGCTCCGCCTGCCAATTGCACATTTGCTCTTCAACCACCTGCCTTTTTTCTTCCTCCATCCTTCCATCCTCTGCCATTCACACTGCATCCCTTGCCTTCTGCTCTGCCTCTGCCTTCAATATTTCCTGCATAAGCATCTCCGCCTTGCGCTGCCCCTCTGCAATTTCTTGATCTTCTTGAATTCACTAGTCATCTGCCTGCTTCTTCTTCGCCCGCCATATCATCTCCTGCGCCTCTTGCTCTTCTTCTTCCTGTTTTGCCACCTGCTGTGCTCATTGTGTCTTCCTCACTACCTCCTGTACTTTTCGTGTCTCCTGTGCCTTTCGCTCTTTGCCTTCCTGTTTTGCCTCCTGTGCCTGCTGTATCTCCTGCGCCGTTCGGGCTTCGTCTTCCTGTTTTGCCACCTCCTGTACTTGTTGCTTCTCCAATACTTTTCGCTGCTCTTCTACCCATTCCACTGTGGTAGTATGGTGGCGGTGGACTCGCCTATTGCACTGCCGCTAGCTGCTAGCTGCCCTGACAGCTAGACATGCACCACATACACACATACACATGTGACATATTACAGTGACTCCACGGCTGTCCACATCCCACCCTTGGCACATAATTTGAGCACCAGCCCTGCGGCATAATTGCTTAGAGCTATCTGTTATTACCGGCTTAGTGTGTTCAAATTAGTTTCCGTCAAGTTCTCTGGCTTTCTATGCACATGTGGCTGCCATGTAACAGATCAATGATTTTGGATGGCTCAGCATTATTTTGTAATTATCTCATTGCTTCTATCCTCCAATGCATGTACTGCTTGTAATATGATGTCGATGTCCGCTGAACGAGCTGGTATTGCAGAAACCACATCAGCAAAATATCTAAGAGGTTGCTAGTGGTTGAGACCAGTCTCGACTGCCCAACTAGTGATGTGCTGGGCGAGGCTTTTCTGGGCTTGGGCCTCCCAAATCTCAAGCCCAGGCCCAAGGCCCAAGCCCAGCCCAAGCCCAGCCGGGCTTGGGCTCAGGCCCGGGCTTTTGGCGCGAAGTCCCTTGGTTTTGCTGAAAAAAAGAATATGAGTGCTGTAACAAGTTGTAAGTGCATACCTCTAACTGCGTGTATCACTGGTAGTGGGTGTGACAAGACTCGGAGGAGGTCGAAAGGATTAGAGGCAGGATATCAGGGCCAATGTGAGCATGTGCAACACATCACATCCCTGTTCAAATGGTAAGATCCATCCCAAACAGCATTGCTTACGCGGGACCAGCAAGACGAGGATTCTTGTTGCTACTGGTTGTTGTGTAGGTTTGTGGTAATGAGGGAGGGGAGGGAAGCAAAGAATGTGTGTTGTGCACATGTTCTTCACGTGGGAGACGGGACTGGGAAATAAGTGGTGCAGGAAGGTCCTATGTACCCGCTGCGGGAGTACAGAAGCTGGTGAATGGTCACATGAGCTGGTGAGCTGAGGGGATGTCCGTGGGTGCAGGAAAGAAATGTGCCTGCACATGATTTTGTTCGTGGAGGGCGGGGGACAATTGGAGATGTTGTGTACAACCTCGCGTGAAATTAGAGCTTTTGGCAGACATTGGATCATTTGGGGCTGTGTGGTTGGGTCAGTGGGAGCGGGAGGGGGTACAGACGCAAGGATTTGCCATCAACCATGTTCAGCGCTCATTTGTGCATCAAAAATGCCTATTATTACTCATAATAGTTAGTGAAATGATCTACAGTCTTTCCACGGGTCGTGCAATGACGAAAAGACTTTGGCTCGCATCAGCTTCAGTCGGTCAAATTCTCCACTTCAAAGCTCTAATCCTATGTAACACAACCAGTAGAATAACACTATGTACTTAGATTTTTGTAATATAGATTGTGGAAACTCATTTGACCTCTATCGCAAAACATGAAAGTCTCGGCATTTTTCGGGTCGTGCAAAGCCTCTGAAAAGCAGCATTTTGCGTATCATCGGGCCTCTGGGATGCTCGATATTGCTGGTAAGTATTCATTGAGCTCTATAGTACTGTTTGAAATATTGTTGGTATGAAAAGGAGGTCACAATTGGAGGAAAATTCCACTGATTTCGAGTTGTTAGCAGACACTTGATTATGAGTCATGTGACCAAACAAAGCACAAATTGCATGATTTCAACAATTCAGACGCCCTATCGCGGCAACAACTAGCTAGAACTTTATGAAATTTTAGTCATGATGTCTCTCTATGTGTAGGTAGCCTGTAGGCAAGTTTGTAAATAATTGGAACTGTTTTGCATTCTCTCGGTTCTTAACATCGAGAAATTATGTATTGACCTACTTGTAGCATCATCATTTGCTGCCTGATTTGTTCAATATTTCATTGTTATACTCTTAAGGACATCACGAAGAGATTCCATTAAAGGTTGCATGTGAAACGACACATGAAGCACGCCAGAAAACCATTTTGCACGACCCGGTGATTTGCACGACCCGTGGAAAGACTGTAAGATAAGACTCACATGTCCGGAAACCACTTCCAACCTGTGAGTATCCTGCTAGCTGTGAGTGGTGGTGGTAAATATCAATGAAGAATTCAACAACGATCGGATGTGGTTACATCCAGACGAAAAATTGACCGAAACCGGTCAAAATATGTCCGCATTTGGACAGAAATGTGGCGCAAAAGCCCGGGCTTAAGCCCTGGGCTTGGGCTTTTCAGATCCGAGGCCCGAGCCCCAGAAAAACCCACCTCTTGGGCCGGGCCGGGCTGGGCTTTTTTGGGCCGGGCTTGGCCGGGCCTTGGGCTTTAAGCCCGGCCCAGCACATCACTATGCCCGACCAGCTGCAACCACCTAGCACCCTTGGCAACAGATTTGCGATGATGAAATGGTCTCGGAGAGGGCATTTCTATGTTACGAAGAATACCGTCTTCGAGACCTTTCATCGCATGATGCATCGCCGTGATTGGTGCGGCTTCTGGGCCTCCGATCATCCGGCCGATCGTGTCTTCCGCTATTCGATGCATCTCGTTTTTTCTGATGTATCATGCCTTCCTCGATATCTCATGATGCATATCAGACTTCAGCTTAGATTACACCCTTGGCAGTAGATTTATGGTGGTCAGATGGCAATACATCTCGCGATGCATTCTATTGGCATTGTCATAATTACTATTAGAATCCGATGAACCCGATGGTTGCTTATATGATGTCACAGCATCTGCTAGATTTTTGCAGGGATATAAGGCAAAGTAAAGGGCATAAATATAAGGTATACAATAAGAGTGTATTTGATATGGACTAGGTGAGTGCTGCAGGCCAGCGCAGAGCGATGTGAGGGCGGGAGAGAGACGGCAAAGGAAACTGTGGTAGACGGTATGCGGACGTGAAATTGCATATATTAATCCATGAAGAGACATCCTTGCCTAGACACCATTGTGCAGGCGGATGTAGTGAGACAAGAGGGCTCGTCGTTTCCCTTACCCGTGTGGATCTAGGACGAGGGAAAAGAACGCGAAACCTGTTCATACGTGTTTGCGGTTTCACGGTGCGTGAGCTCTCTTTGATACATCCCAAATGCAGCCACATACGCTTTGAAGACGTGTAGGGGCTCGGTTTGAGGTTCCGGGTGTAAGGGAATAAGGGGTTGCAGCGGGGAAAGACGTCCACGGATAACAGGCAGGGAGGAATACACATCGTGTCAGCTTCCTTTCGTCTTCTGTGCTGCTACAACACGTCCGTAGAGATTACGGACCCAACATATTGTGTTGAGGGGCGTGGTAATAGGGTAATGGGTCGGGCACATTGCAAGACTTACAGGTTGTTGCGAAGTGAACAACCAAGGAATCATCGAGACCCATGTCTCGGATATTCCTGCCATCTATTTCGATGGTACCGCTCTGCAGCTCGACCATGCTGTGACGATACGTCAGTGACCGTCATCTCAGGTCCGCAGGAAAGGACGTACCGGAAGAGACCCTGGATCAAGGAACTCTTTCCTGTAGATAATGTTAGAAGGTGTTCATGATAGGTGGCCAACAGTCCTTACCTGCCCCCGTCCTGCCAACGATTCCGACCTATTACATTCGTCAGTTGAATGTACAAATTGACTGCTGATTCTATGGCGCACCTTCTCGCCAGGTCTGACTTCAAAAGTTGTCCCCTTGAGACAAGAGGCAATCCTTCGCGATACGCCAGCTTCACGTCATTGAATTTGATGGCGCCCGTTTCCGGCTAAGATGGAGGCGGGTCGTTCGGGGTCGTAACTTCCCCGTCCGGTGGCAACTCGGTGTAAACCAAAACACGCTGAACGCTGTTAAAGTTCTGTTCGTTCTGTGCGTACTGAGTGACCATGGTTGCTAGAAGAAAGGTCAGTGGGACCTCGACGAAGAGCCATGGGTAACTCACAGAAAGTTTGCGTGATGCTGAGGGTGTAAGACAGAACGACACCTGCAAAATGATGAGCAAATGCCGGTCTCCTGTCGGAACGATATGTCACTCACCAATTTTTGACGGGCTGACGGTATTGCGCAAGCCAGCGGCGAAGAGGACTATGCCCAAGATCAAGATGTTCCCGCAGAAATCCAAGCGAACACTGAGCCATCTTTGGATGGCGATGGTCATGTATATGCACGATTGTCCAGATCCAGGCCGTGGTCTGCTTTCCTGATGGACTCGTTCTGTACGACAGTTAGCAGTGGAAGATATTTTTTAAATAGTATCTACTTGCCCGTGACTTGTAAGCACGGGTGGTAGCAAGGCCCGTCAGGGTTTCTGAAGTATCATCAGCACCTTGCCAAACGAAGCCACCAGGATACTCACCGGAAAGCGATCCATAAAGGGTCGAACGCATCAAGGAATCCAGGCGCTTCGTCTCCACCGAGGTGCGTCTGTAATAGTTCGCGACAATCCAGTAGATGAATGTGAGTGGCACAAACACGATTCCCAGGTAAGGGAACGTGTAGAAGACAAACCAACAGTGCCCAGGACCGAGCTAAACCTCGACAAGAACTAGATGATGCTCAGCAACAGCCAGCACCACGAATAGGAGCTTGCCCACCTGATACAAAGTCATGGATATTTTAGTGTCCAAGGTGTCTTGATCCTTGGAAAGACGGGAGAGGATACGGTGAGCAGAGACAAACTAGCCGATAAACTCGCATATCTAGAAAACCCGTCTTAGTCAGGATGCTCTTCAATAGAGTTCAACGCTACTCACGCAAAGGCGAAGCTGAGCAAGAACGCGAATACAGCCGCTGCCACGCCAAGCGATGCATACACAGCCATGTAATCTGCTTGTACGAAGCCGGGTATGCTCTGCGCAGTCCAGTAGCCGAGGAAGAGGGTATTGCCAACTATCGCGAAGATGTCAGTAAATCACACATCAATAGATGAGAAGTACACCCACCTTGGGCAACTTGTGACAGGGTGAGCAGAAGCAGAATGAGGGGCGCTCAGAAGAGCCCTCCTGCAAAGCGCAGGTACTTGATGTAAACGCCCCAGTCAATGCCGCCCGTTTCTCGCTCCTCCGTCGTCATCAGGTCGGTCTCTGCATTCTTGGGGTCCACCGCCGTCTCGCCAGTGACTTCCTTCGCGGCCTTCGGGCCAGCCTCCTTCTCTTGCTCGAGATTCCAGTACTCTTCCATGAGGCGCGTGAAGACGACGCTGTTGTTCATCAGCTCCTATATATGTGACACTGATCAGCACCGCTCGTGTATATTGAAGGACGAGGCAGCCATACCGCGTATGTGCCCTGCTCCTTGATAGCGCCGTCGTCCATGACATAGATGTAGTCCGTCACGGTCTTGTCGAGGACGTGCAGGGCATGCGTGACCACAATGCGCGTGCGGTCGGCCAGCGGGCCATTGGTGATGCAGTTGTCCAGGATGGCTTTGCCGACATACGCGTCGACGGCAGAGAGCGAGTCGTCCATGAGGGCAACATCCGAACGCGAATATGCTGCTCTGGCAAGAGATACCCGTGCCTAGAAACATCTGATGTCAGTATATCAAGTAACTAACTATCTGGTAATGGCAAGCCACCTTTTGACCACCTTCAAAATGCCGTCAGAATTGTGAGGGGCATGATGTGAGCCAATACTCACCACTCAGATTGATACCCTTCTCGCCATTCTCGGTGTGCTCCAGCGAGCACGCCCGGATCACATCCCGGAATCTAGACACCATTAAGTATGATATGGACCCGCGCTGAACGGCAGGAAAACTCACCGCTTCTCGTCATCCGGCTGGCCAAAGAGGATGTTCTCCCGCAAAGTCGAGTTGCGGATCCATGCCGTCTGCGGGACGTACGCGACAGCACCGCCACAGATGACCTACACCGCCGTCCCACAGTCAATTCCATCACTGGGCAAACGCGCGAAGGGGACGTACCTCTCCTCTGGCCGACCGCATCTCGCCGATGAGCCCCTTCAAGACCGAGCTCTGGGGAATCGTTTGGGTGAGTATGGTTTCTCTCGGAGGAAAGCCTTTAAATGGCACGCACCTTCCCAGAGGATCAGGGGCATGCGGATGATCTGCGGGGGGCGGATGGGTGAGCACGCGTGCGAGGTGGCTCTGGAGCCGAGCCAAGCCAAGCCGGAAAGGAGGGGGGGAAGGGAGGAGAACGCACATATACATACTGTAGCGAGCATGTCAGCGTTGGTTCGCTGTACTCGAATTAGGCCAGGGGAAGACGCACCTCCCCCGTGAAAAACCCCTCCTACGCAAAACTCTTCACGAGCCGTATGCCTTGCAAAACCTCGCCCGTGCTGCGCATGCGGCCGTCGGTGGTCCTGACGCCCTTGAAGCGCTGCAGGAACATCGTGCGCACGAGGAGCAACTGGTCCGGGAAGCCGGCAATGAGCACCGCGAGGTCGAGCTATGGGGCATCAGCGAGCGATATGGTGGATGGGGACTGGGAACGTACGTTGTATCGGGCCCACCCAGACGCTGTAACAAAGCGGAGGCCGTCAGCATATATCCCACTCCCAACAAAACCCCAACAAAAATACAAAAAATATAAAAACCCAAACTCACTTGTGCGCAAACTGCCCAAACCGATCCAACCGCGCCGAGTCCGTGCTGATCATGGTCGTGATCTGGCCATTGCTGTGCGACAGCCGCGCGCGGCCGGAGAGGCGCAGCGACTTGAGCGTGATGGTGCCGATGACGCCCGTGCTCACCGCGAGGCCCGTTGACATCGCTTCTGCGGGGGAGGCGGTGCATTAGCAGAGGCTCGGTAATGAAGGGACAGTGAAAGGCGGAGGAACGCACTGATGTAGTAATGGTTGTTCATCAGGCTGGACACCTGCTGCATCGCGAACAGCGCGAACGCGAGCCCGATACCGTAGCCGATTCCGCGCTGTGGAGAGCTAAAAGTCGCGTCAAGGCAGAGGGGTAGAAGAAAAGGAACCTCAGCTTACCGGCTTGGTCAGGATGCTCTCGCCGGCCCCTCCGGACGAGGCGGCAGCGGCGACAGCTTGCGCCTGTGCGGCAGGGGAGAGCGCGACGTACTGGTGGTAGTATTAGCAGTCCGTGAGCCAGGAGAGGAGGACCTTGGTTATGAGGGGGGAGGTCGTCTGGAGGGTGTCGTGGGGGGGTTAACGTCTCATGCTTTACTTACTTGCGTTGTTCAATAGTAATTTGAGGGTTTAACAGCTTGTAAGGGTAAAATGTGATATTATGATAGAGTAAAATATAATATGATCACAAGGGTAATGTCAAACAATAAGGCAAGTGGATGCCTTCCCGCAGGGTTTGAAGACGGTTTCAAATGCAGATTCGTCTTCAAACTCAACAAGCCGAGATGCCGCTTGCCAGGCACGCTAGATTCAAGCTCCGCAACGTTAAACACACCTCTTCTAGATTTTAATCTGGAAGGGGGGGTCGACCCCCCCTTCCAGACTAAAATCGTGTCTTCAAAATAATCTTTGATCATTCGGAACCTCTTGCCGTCCCGTTTTGGCACTCAACGCTATCACCTTCTCACGTGACTCTTTGCTCCCTGCTTGCTCCCTCCTACCGGCCATTTCGTCACCGTTAAACTTCCTTCCCCTAGCTCTCCAGGTGTATAGTATGTGCCTTCACTCAATCAATGAGTCTATATTCAGCTTACGAAAGCACACCTCGTCGTGATTCACATTGCACATGGCTGGGTGCATTCCTCGTCCTCTATTTCATTCTCCGGCTCCTTTTCCAACAGCATATCCCAGCCAGTGTCCATTGTTGATAGAGGAGGGGGGGTGCACGAGAGGACGTGAACTTTGAAAGGCGCTGGCAGCAGTCCAGCGGTGGTGAGGCCAAATGCGGTAAGAGTGATCGGAGAAAATCAGCCTCGACTGTAACCTGTGCAGATTTCAGATTGGCCTGCGGTCTGCAAACATCTGAAAAGGTCGAACATTATTTGTCGGAGTTGGAAATTTTTTGAATCTGAAGCGAAATCTGAAACTTCAGACCCTACGGATTGTCAACCAGTAGAAAGTTATACTCGGGGTGGATGCAGCTGATAGCGAAGGGGCCCGTGGGTACCTGAACCCATCGTTGGGCTTGGCGGTCACCAGCAGCGGCACATGTGGTCTCGTCCTCGATGTCTTCTTGTTGTCCACGTAAATATGCAACCCGCTGTAATAGGGCAACTCAATTCTTTTGTTCACCGTTCATGATCACCAGTTCGCGATGTCCATGGCAACGAGATTATGTCACGCACTGATTTAGCACCTGTTCATAGTGCACACCACTAGATAGTTATTGATATTAGACAGGGTCGGGGGAGAGACACCCTTGGCAGCAATTTATAGATGTTCCCACAGCCTCGAGGCCCTATTTCTATGTTACAACAAATAGGGCCTTGGGGCTGTAACATCTATAGATGTCTCCCACCAAAATCCAGATCCGGTCAGCCCTCCCAGATAAATGCCTTTATAGATGCATCTATGTACGCGGTGTCCATCCGCACATAGAGGCATCTATAGAGGCATCTGCCCCATTTGCAGCGACAAAAACTGCGCCGAGCAGATATCAACCCGACGCGGATGTTCAGAATGGGCAAAGGTATTCTATTCAAATTCAGGTATGTACATTATATGGTAGTAAATAGTCTTTAAAGAAAGGGAGCGCCAGCCGTGAAATGAAAGATGAGCCCGAGCAGATGCATCAAGGGCGCCGAGGAGTGCTGCACAGTCCAGATGGGCATATATGGTCAGAGGTGGGACTGGTGTGAGTGTGCATGTGGTAGAACTTAATCAAGGTGTTTATGTGGGCGTGAGGGAACGCGGGTGCGTGGGTCCTCCGTGAGCTGTATCGGGCTGGCGTGCACGCTTTTGGGGTTGCAGGTGTGCGAGCATGGGCCCGGCGTGCACCTCGTGGTCTGGGGAGCGCACGTAGGGTTGGCAGACACGCTTGGGGGCTGACTGGTGAGTGTGCTTGGGAACTGGCATGTACACTTGGGGGCTGGGGAACGCATGTGGGATGCACGTGTGTATGAGTGTGGGGGCTGAGGTACATGCATCAGGCAGAGAATTTGCATGGCTAAGATGCGAGGGTGTAGCGCGAGTGTGGAGGCATGGTGCGTGCGCGCGTGCATGCGTGGGGTCTGGGCGAAGAGCAGCAGGTCAGTTGAGCGTGTTTACTGATCAGCATTGGGACTCACCTTGTACAAGTACACACACACTCTAGCCCCTCCCATAGCCTCCTGGCATTCATCATATCCTTGTATGTTGCGCGAGCCTTGTGCTGACTTCCGCTAGTGTCGCTGTATGGGGAGGAAAGAGAGGGGAGAAAGGTGAGCACGATGGGCGCTAAACAGCCGGAATGCCAATCCGACCATTTGTGGCGCGTCCGGTGTACATTGTCGTTCGCACGATAGCGGGCTCCATGCTGTGAATTAATTATATTCCTCTCTACCATATGTACCATAGCTATTTGTTTATATTTCAGCAGTCTCATAATTGAAATCGGAGCTGATATGAGGGAGATCAAAGTGATATACCTGTGATATACCTGATTGGGCTGTTATCTTGTCGCTCCACATTTTGCTTTATCTACATGGACCCGCTTCAAATAATTTAGATCAGGCCCTGTTATACATATGTATAGCACATATATAATACCATCCAAGTGTCCGTTTTTGAAGATCGATGTTGTGGCCATCCCGGAGTCGAAAAGTCATGGTTACAGGAAGTATCAAGCACGAAACTCTGTTGGGATCTTGATCTTTCCGTGTATTCTGGCTGCCTCCCTCTCCACATTTACTCTGCTGCAATTCTGTGTTTTGGGATACATGTATATACATTGCTATAGCCTATTACAAGTGTCAGATATAATTTATACCATATTTTATTTGTGTAAGACCATGATTTATGGCTATTTTTCGTGTTATAGCCTTGAGATGTCTCTATGGTACTCCAGGGCTTATCAATATGTGATTCTCAACCCAGATTCTTAATTATATACATGATATCTATGTCTAAGAAGCTATGGTAGGCTATCTCACCCCCCTAGTGCTTTGTATATGAGGTGTAGAGTCTATAATATGCCATGACATGCAAACCTCCGTCATATGAGCCTTTACATTATCAACATGCATTTTACGTCACTGGAGAGTTGTATTGGGATCTAATATAGAGTTGTGGATGGCAAAAAGGTCATATTGGCATCAGGTGAAATATATAGCTAGCATATAATGGGGAGGATGGCTGAATTTGACCGAAATTCCATCCAACACTCCGTCCTCGTCCGTTTGATTTGAATTTGAATGGTTATTCAGTAGTAACATAAGTATATTTATTCTTTTAGAGAGCCAGGAGGCTGGCTAATCACTGTGGAGAACGGGAGAGGGTGTGCAAAGCTGAGTGGCTGAAGTTCAGCCACTCAGATTTCTAAATGCGGACGGAGTCCTAAATCCCACGGAGCTCCACGGAGAGCCATAGATACATCAATAGAGGGGTAGTATTAGAGAGAAGAAGATAAGTTCACGAGAATACATAAGTCCAAAGTCCCACGGAGAGCCATAGATGTATCGATAGAGGGGGATAGACAAGAGTAAAAAAGAGTCATCGATATATGATCGAGCTTGGCATCTGATGCCGGCATACGAGATTTCTGACGCCTCGGACTGTAGAGGCATCTATAGATGTAGGCCCCCGAGGCCCTATTTGTTGTGACATAGAAATAGGGCCTCAGACCCAGTGAGAATCGACGCGAGGGAGGTCGAGGGAAATAGAGGGAAATAGAGGGAAATACTAGTAATATAGGGAGATCGAGGGAGATCATCAAATGGATGATTTTCATGAGAAATCTTCTCACACAAAGCCGCAACCTAAGTCGTTCCACAGTCAGAATTTGTATAATGTATCCGACATCTATGCAGAACTTTGGGAATTTTCGCTAAGTCCGTCACACGTCTGTCGTCAACTCGCATTCCTCCATCTTGTTTGTCTATCCGTCCAGTCTGTCGAGGTTGCTCTTCCTTCTGAAATTACCACCTGCCTCTCTGTCTCTGGTTCTGACCCACTCTGACATCTGTCTCCCACTCTGGTTATTGCCTGACCGAGGCCCCCGCGGAAGACAATGTCGTCAAGGTGTTTCCCAAGAAGAATTTGGTTTCTGTGACTGCAACCACGAGTGGGAAGGCCGCTGCAAGCTGGAAGACCAAGGCAGAGCCTCCGCATAAGATCCTGGGGAAGATTGCTCTGTGATCGATGACAGCGAACGACGGCATCACTCTCGCTCCGTCGACTCCACGCCCATCATTGACCCGAGCTCCTACCACACCTCGCCTCCTCGCCTCTCCTCTCCAAGCTGTTCTGTTGCCCGAAGCTCATCTGCAACAAACGCTTCAAGCAGGCCAACGGTCTCAAATACCACAAGACCTATGGCTTGTGCCATCTCGCCTCAAAGTATTTCGAGCATCCACTGGCAGGCGGCAGAGGCCAGTGTTGACGTGTCCGTGGCATACAATATACTTGGTGAGGGTGAGATGTGCGAGGTCTAGCGGGAAGCAGAGACCCGGTTACACCTATTCACATGTGATGTGCCCGATGGCCAACGGGGATACAAGAAAATGGCCGGATTACCAGCACTCGGGCGACCACGGGACCATCGGGCTTATGTTACTCGGCCAGCGCGGATGCTTGCAGGACACGCGCAAGACCCCCACAGTTTGAGGCACTCGACTCCGCGTCCGGGATGCCATTTCAGAATTAGATTACAGTAGGAAATAGGATACGTAGAACTACCAAGATTGGAATGAACAATTTATTTAAACCCATTTTAACTGCCCCAATGTAACTTGACACGGCTCGACATCCCTCGATAGCCCTCGATGCCCCTCGATAGACAGTAAATGAGCTTATGTTATAAGACGAGGGAAAACGAGGGAAAACGAGGGAGATCATAATTCTGTATCTGACTCGATGCCCCTCGATGCCCCTCGATAATTCATAGAGGGACATATACAGAACGACACATTTTAGAGGGAGATAGTGATTAATAATAGTCTCTATTTCCCTCTATTTCCCTCGACCTCCCTCGCGTCGATTCTCACTGGGCCTCAGAGGCTGTGGGAACATCTATAGGGTGCTGCTAGTCCTGTGGTAAGCGCGCCCTTACATAGGGAGGTCAAAATCTGACGTAAGCTTTCGGATCCCGGAAGTGTGAATATCCTCAAATCTTTCCCCCAGAGCACAACTTCGATGGAAGAGCAAATATATATGGTATAAATCACTCGGAATAGCCCAATAGTACCCTCGCTGTTTTTAAATCACAACAGGATAAATTCTGGCAGATATTGGTGAGCATTGGCGGGAATATGGGCATTCGGATGGGCACTGAATAGCCCGAAAGCATTTGAAGAGCTCGGGGAAAAGGCAGCAGCTTCATTACATTGGGAATACATGGGGTAAAAAAAATCTAAGGGGGCGGTGAAGATTTGCGAGTGTAGTGAACAAAAGATGTGCTTGGGTGAAATCGAGAATGGTACGTGATCGAGGCGCGACATGATCATGTCGTGTCTTCGCTCTGCTTAATACCGTCACGCAATCTGGATCTCGAGCTCATCAGTACACTCAATTTGCGCTGGCAGGACGACATCAGGCTTGAAACTATCAAGAAAATAATCAGAAAGAAAGTTCCTCAATGGCCTACAAGCCTGTATGACTGGCAGCTCCCTCTTGTCGCGAAGATCCTCTACGGCGAATGTTTACTCTGCTGCACTGCGACGAGCGACGGCAAATCGGCGCTCTTTGGAGCCCCTGCTCTCATTCTTGTTGAGATTGGCCAGAGTCCTAGCTCGTATCCCCCACTGCCTAGGAAAGAGAAGCCCGTTTCGATCGTGATCACGCCGACAAAGGGCCTCTGCGAATATCGTGAGTTATCACGTTCCTGTCGCGTTTGGAGCTTCATACCCTATTTTAAAAGGTCTACGAACTTTAAAAGCTCGGAATCAAGGCACTCTCTTACTGTAGTGAAGTTCTAACCGTGGCACGGAAGTCGGGAAGGGAGTTGGTCAAGGAGATCGGAGATTGCGAATGGACTGTGATCTGTGTCGACCCGGAGCACTTCTCAGAGGCGGAATGGCACAGATTTTTTCCCGGCTCCTTTCTCGAGGTGCGCCGCTCCAACAAGCGTCCAAACCTGCAGTTCGTACTTGATCCCCTTACAGCCGGCATTGGTGGCGATGGGCTCCCCGACTTACTGTGATATCTGCATCTTAGCCGAAAGACTGGCATCTACTGTACAGACTCGATCGGACTCTGCTGGTGTGTTCATGTCTATCTTCTTCGACTCCTTGCTCCTGGTCCCGAGAGACTGAGAAGAATCCCGATATCGTGCTTGGCCGACTCGCTGACAAGATATACTTAGAGTTTGAAAGAGCGAGGTCCTCGGCCGCTTAAGTCCAGACACATGAGGTTTCAGGGGAGTAAAAGAATGCATTGAATGTATAGAGCCAAAACGAGCAGGCTTTAATGAGATAGCAAATGTCGAGACGCGTGAAACGACCGTCGTCGCGTCAAGAAGGTAAGAAACAGCAGGGGAGCGCGACGCGTCGTAAGTGATCGGGGTCCCAAATAGGGCAGATTAAAACAGTCACGTGGTTGAAGCTTACGTCAGTTCGGACGCTACGGCTAAATGCCGACCTTACCAACAGACTGAAGAACGAGGTACGAGTACTTGAAGGATGTCTAGGAGAGACTAGGGTGCTGCCAAGGGTGGGGAGAGATCGTTCGATTGGTACTATTCAGATCCGTACGTAAATACCAAATCAAGTAACTTGCTGATCGTGGCTCCGCGCGCCCGTGGCAGGTACCGCCTCCATGTCACTTGGCGTTGTCACAGCTGTCGCTGCCGTCCCTGGTGACGGCAAACCATGCGTGCTCGCTGTCAACGACAGCGAGCTCAGCTTTTCATGATAACAGGTTGTTAAATTCGGGAAAAGTCGTATATTGCAATTATGTACATAAATACCTATGACCTACCTGCACACGGTACCTATATTGTGACCAGACTGGTGTAATGCAATGGGTGCTCATTTGCAGGCACACCAATTCTGACTATTGACGCTCTCCTGCGGAAATTTCTGACATTAATCATTATTTATATACATCATTGCAATGGGTGATTTTTTCAGATTTTTCGTGCAGCCCAACAACCTGTTATATTGAAAAGTCGAGCTCGCTGTCAACAACAGCGAGCACGCATGTTTGCCGTCACCAGGAACGGCAGCGACAGCCGTGACAACGCCAAGTGACATGGAGGCGGTACCTGCCACGGGCGCGCGGAGCCACGGTCGGCAAGTTACTTGATTCGGCATTTACGTATGGATCGAATAGTACCAAATAGTACCAATCGAACTATGACTCGCGGCGAAGCCTCCTGACGATGCCCCTTTCGCAATACGCATGGGGCGAAACCCCTGCTTTCCTCTGTCTCGTTCCTCGGCGCAGAAACCGTAAAAAACTCATACTTAGACCCCATGTGACATATAAAAGTCCCGCGGCCCCCTTGCCTAAATTCGCCAAATCGGTGCCAAATCGCCCACCCTGAACATACTAAGTACACGGTATCATAGGAAACTCTATGGGAACCAGAAAGACAATCGACTCCGCCTTCTCCTTCAAGAAGAGTGCAAAAGGGATTGCTGACGTCGGGGGCGACTACATTTCTCAGGCGATCGAAGTAATATCCTGCTGCCGGGCGATTGACATCACAAATCGCCCGGACTTGGTTCACAAACTACACGAGTGAGTGACATTAAGACTTGTCTGCCTAAACGGTACCTCACGCGAAGAGCGCAGAATTTATCTAGCAGCTCATGAGGCACTCGAGGCGGCCAAAAATAACAAAAAGAGAACGAAATTATCTCCAGGTGCCATCGACGCGGCTTTCGAGAAGGTCTGGGGATTGCTGAAGGAGCCAGATCTCAATGTGAGATTTATTATTATCCGCAAAGTGCTGTATGTCAAAATAATAACAAATTCATCGTTTGCCATCCTATGAAGCTGAATGTAAAAGAGATAGAGAGAAAACAGAAGGATGGGCGAGAGAATGATAAAAAAAATCTAGCTTGTCTCGTCCCAATCATGAAACAGCTCGAGATCAAAAAGGTTGAATTAATAAATCTCATGCATTATGATAGACGTAGCTGACCTCAGATCACTCAGGCAAACCCACCCGGTAGAGATGTTAAGCTTGAACTATACGTCGGTGCCAGCAAGCTCACTGGATCTCAGGACTGGATCATTACCGGTGCGTCACTTCGTCCGCCAGGCACTCGTCACATACTTACACAAGGAACAGAGTCTTTCAGAAATGATCAAACTCTGAACACTGTGCTCTGGCTCCTGATCCAGAGTGGTCGGGTTAGAATGGACCAGAATCCGCAATTTTACTCGTCGGAGCTCCTTAAATCTGCGACTTCTTTCGACCGTCACTTCAAGATCAGCCCTCTCTCGTTTGACAAGAAGTTAGGGACGAAAGATGTGCGAGTGTTGCATGTACTAGTTGACGAAAGCTATCGTCTGAAGCTTCAAAGCCAAGACCCGAGTTTCTACCAAAACATTGGAAACATATGGTCAACCGGCCCACTTCACGAGCCTGTTAGGATCGTGAAACGTTCGTCATTTACACTGTCATGAAACAAAAAATACACCCCTCATCGCACTTTAGACCTTGATGGTACACTGGAAGCCACGAACCGGATCGACTCACAGATATCGGAGTCAAGACTGGAATTGAGACCGATTTCGGGATCAGCAAGTACATCCCAAGCTGGAGAGAATATTTGGGATGACTATCTCATGGCTGTGTCAAAGAACAGTGGCCAAGTAATTTACGAATATGAGGTTTGCCATTTAATTGATTTATAGCTGACATTATTCTGATATGTTTATAACGCCAGCAGCAAAAGGAGGAAGAGATGCAAGAAGCCGACGACTGGGAAAGAGCAGAGGAACAAGAACGAGAGGTGGCGAGAGAAGCTCGACGCCGTAATCGGGAGCGTTCAGATTCAGAGAAACGCAATAGAGAGGCTAAAGAGGTGAAAGAGGCGGCTAGAGTTACACGGGAGCGACAAAAGGAGCGTGAAGAAGCAGAGAAACGGAAGAGAGAAGCGGCAGAGGTGGCAGAGGCGGCTAGAGTTGAACAGTTGCGACAGAAGGAGCGTGAAGAAGCAGAGAAACGGAAGAGAGAGGCGGCAGAGGCGGCAGAGGGAGCTAGAGTTGAACAGTTGCGACAGAAGGAGCGTGAAGAAGCAGAGAAACGAAAGAGAGAGGCGGCAGAGGCGGCAGAGGCAGCTAGAGTTGAACAGAAGCGACAGACGGAGCGTGAAGAAGCAGAGAAACGGAAGAGAGAGGCGGCAGAGGCGGCAGAGGCGGCTAGAGTTGAACAGGAGCGACAGAAGGAGTGTGAAGAGGCAGAGAAACTAAAGAGAGAGACGGCGCAGCCAGGCTGGGTGCGCCGCTACTGGAGGTTTGCGCTCTGAGACGCCTAGATAGGTTGAAATTCAACCTACAACACAACTTGTCATATCCTCAAAATCAACCTAATTCAGCTTGAGTTTCAGCGACACCGCTCGAACTTCAACCAACCTGTAAGTTGACTATGGTAGGTTAATTTTCAACCTAAAAGTGCCAGCTCCCGTCTCCGGCCAAGATGGAGGCGGGTCATTCGGGGTCGTAACTTTCCCGTCCGGTGACAACTCGGTGTAAACCAAAACACGCTCAACGCTGTTAAAGTTATGTTCGTTCTGCGCGTACTGGGTGACCATGGTCGCTAGAAGAAAGGGTCAGTGGGGCCTCGACGAAGAGCCACGGGTAACTCACAGAAAGTTTGAATGATGCTGAGGGTGTAAAATGCAAAATGATGAGCAAATGCCGGTCTCCTGTCGGAACGATGTCACTCACCAATTTTTGACGGGCTGACGGTGTTGCGGAAGCCAGCGGCGAAGAGGACTATGCCCAAGATCAAGATGTTCCCGCAGAAATCCAAGCGAACACTGAGCCATCTTTGAAACTCACACCTCGGGCATACTGTACCATTACGACCTTGGGTTCGTCTTTTGTCCTGAGAGTCTTGAACGAACCTACTATTATATGTGACTGTCACGGAAATTTTTGCCCTCTGAACTTACTTTGTGACATATTTTCGCTCGAGCCATCAAAAAGCCGTTTGGATTGCTATTTTTGGCCTATTTTTGAACCTGTTCGAAGTTTGTCCCAGGTCGCAACCCAAATTGAACATGTGAACTTACGTGTGACCTAGGTCACAGGAAATCGGCGTGAACCTAAGGTCATAATGGTACAGTATGTGCAACATATTCCTCCTGAAATCCCCGGATCGGGCTAAATCCTTTTGCACCGTCGGAGGTTTCTGATGCATGCTGCATATGCGTTGCTCTTCGGCAATGCTGGTGGAGCGCAATCCGCACGACGTGGATCTTTCTTAACCTAATTGGCCTACGTTTAATCGAGTGTATCGTCATTAAATATATCCGTCGCTCGTGTGCTAGGAGCGTGGCCCACTGAATGGAACTTAGCAACTGTTAAACAGCATGTATCGTTTAATCTCGTAGTATCACTGGTGAGCGACGGCACAAACTTGGCACAAACTCAATTAAATGAACACATCTGACAGACGCTCTCCTTCACGTGCCACCGGAGCTAGTGTTAGATTCATCTCCCAATCTCAAATGTTGTCTGAAGAAATAGAACTTAGTTCCCAAGAAGCGAAGACTAGGCTGGATCCGAGATGTCCAGCATTCAATCTCAAACCACGAGTGTATGCGAATATATGGGGCGTCGCAGTAGCCCAGAGAGGACCAAACGGGCTAGATGGCACCGTTCCTGCAAGCTCAGAACACCTACCTAGCGGCACACCTCGCTTCCCTCTCGCAAATCAGAGCGGCACATAACATTAACGCACCTACGCTATGATCTAGCGCTCTTCACATTCGCCGGCTAACTCGACGTGCTCTGATCCCTTACCTGTGCAATCCTCGAGGCTGGCGGCCTGCGCCTCGACGTATAATTGCGCTTATATGCAACACTCATCTTCGTCATTGAAGCTCCACATTCTCTGAAGTCACCTACTCCGAGCCCTTCCTCTGTGAGGCTTGATCAATCCCACACCTATGCTGAATCTGCTCTCCTGCACGATCTATCTACTCGTATTTGCTCCCAGCTACGTCGCTGCCCGTGCTGTAGACGTTAACATCACCTCCCTTCCCTTCTCCAATATCTCATCGTCGATACTCTTGGAATCTACAAACGTCACCCCCTCATTGGAGAACTGCACCGATATCAAGACCTGCCGAACGTTAGATCAGATCGTCGTGAGCTGCCTCGTGACGATTCTCGCTTGCGTTTGGTTCGCGGTGCACCGCAACGTTCCAGCGCCGAAGATAGAGCGGTCCGAACATGAAAACTTCTTTGTCGATACGGTGCAGCGCGCTTGGTCTTTCGCTCTCGGTCAGAGAGAAGCTGCGATAGTGTTTGCTGTAGCCATACTCGCGCCCGAGTGGATCTTGGCTTGGGCCCTGCGCCAGATGATTGTGGCCTGGAAGTTGGTCGGGAAGCTCAAGATAGCTAAATTGGCGGCAGAAGAGAAGCGAAAAACGGAAAGTGCAGACTTGGAGAAGGGTGCAGAAGAGATGGCGACAAGCGTGGATGGCCAGCCCATTAAGCGTCGATCTAATCCATCCGCTGTTCCGAGTCATTCGACCTGCGACAAATGCGAAGGGAGGTGTCATTGTGACCTCTTTACCGCTGCAATGCAGGTAGCAAAGGGAAACCAGCGTACGTCTTTCTCAGCTTTTATAGATCACACTGTCCTTGCTCACATTCACGGTTCACCGCAGGCTGGGGTATGTCGCACGCTTTCTTCGTCGCCATGGGCGGATTCTACTTTTACAACAAAGACGGGGCACTTTATCCGCTATCTCCTGAAGACGTCGTTGAACTTGTCAAGCGCGGCCACCTCGTCCCACCCACAAAGGAAGAGATTTCGGACAGGAGCAAAGGCGATGTGTTGTCCAAAACCTTCGCTATTGCCCAGACGCTGTGGTTCGTGATCCAATGTATCGCACGACGCATCGAGCACCTCCCCGTGACAAGCCTCGAGGTTATGACGCTCGCGTACACGGTCATAACCGTTGCTATGCACGCTGCTTGGTGGGCGAAGCCGCTCAACGCCAGATGCGCGGTTCGTGTGCCGCAGGAGGATGTTGTAGAAAAGAAAGCAGAGGAGTATGGTTCGATTTGGCAACGGATCTTCAACTACGTCATCGGTGGTCAGGACAACTTCGTGGACTTGCGCCAGTGCGAACAAGTCCCGATATTTTGGGCCGGGAAGGCCGAGTCGGATGAATTTGCGATCGCCGACATCATTGCGCTTTTGGTGGCGATGGTGTTTGGGGCGGTGCACTGCATCGCCTGGTCCTACGAATTCCAATCACACCTTGAACAACAACTGTGGCGGTGGTCCGCAATCACCATTATTGCCGTTCCACTCTATCTCCTTGTCGGCTGGCTTCCGGCTTCTATGATTGGTAGCGCTCTCAAATCCAAGGCAGTAACCCACTTCCTCATAGGCATCCCATACACCCTCGCTCTCATCGCCTATTTTCCCGCTCGCCTGATCCTCATTGCCGTCTCATTTATGTCGCTCAGAGGGCTGCCTTGCGCTGCATACCAAACTGTGCAGTGGACCACATCCGTGCCTCACATTTGATCAGCCTTAGATAGCCTTCCATCGCCTTCTGCTACAATATGTACTTATTTAACCACGCAGAGTATAGAATCAGACTGAAATGAACAGATCCGATCCAAGTATCCAGATCTTCGGTTTCGATTTCGACTGCGATCCATACCTTCAGTGCTGATGCTCTAGCCCACATCATGGATCGTGTGACCAATACATACCACCCTTGAATCATTGTTATTCTGAATCGCAGACCGCCATCAACAAGATCCTGCGCACCCAATATGATTATTGAACAAGAACTCGCTTTGTTTCACCTTCCGCCCCCCGCTAGATGAGAGGCAGCCGTGGTAAACGAAGTGGACAAGCTCAAGTTGAGGGAAGTGCTGCTGGATATCCCCAAGTTAGACGTTGGTCACTGTTACTAGCATGGGAATCAGATATTAAGGTGAATATGACGCATCAGTTTAGCTGAATTTTCAAGCGTGCTTCGTTACGGAAGAGTGTGCTATGAGCTGCGTTTGACGCACGGCAGACACGAAAAGCATGAGTCCATCGCATCATAGAGATCTTCTGAGTCACCTGCTGCAGAAGTGCATGACTATGTACGACTGCGCGTTGATCGTGCTGAGAAGGAGGCGTGGCGCTGGATACTTGCAGCACAGTCACCCGTAAGTAGCATGGCAAGGACACGAGGCGCACTAGTTCGTTTTCATATTTCGCGCGGCTCCTTGAAATGAATAAAATGAGGACGTGTGATCGCGATCATGGGCTAGGGGTGACGCATCATCATAAGTGATATAGGCATAAGAAGCATCGTATCTCAGCAAAGAATCTGAAGTTCGAAGATTGCCTGGCGCAGGAAAAAAGGCCAGTGTGGAGTTCGGTGAATTATATCATTAGAATAAGCGACAGACGCAAGTGCCTAGACGAGTAAATCTGATAAAGCTAGACTCGGTGGAAGTGGGACGCTTGAGACCGTGTTAAGTGGGTACCTTCGCCTGATACTTATGCACAGTGCAGGCATGCTTTGAATTTCAAAGCAGCCTCGTAGGTGGATGGAAGGAGGGCTAGGAGAAGATTCTTCGTGTATTGCTACCAAAATTGGCCTCGAACAATAAACCCTAAGCACGGGATGATTGGCGACTCGGTTTGAGAAGAACTCAAGTGCGGAGAGGGCGGGAGATGAAGACGTACCACCAACAGGCGCAGATGCGGGGGCTTGAGAATGGATGACGAAGGGAATCACATGTTATGTGCGTCTGAAATGAAGTGATCATATTTGGATTGTATATGCACACGAGGACTGAGACTTACAACGGTGTTCATATGACGCCCAAGACACGGCATGTTGACCCAGCAGCACCTAAGCACATGTGAATACTTCTTCTATCGGGTCTGGTGGCTCCCTTCCTATCTTAGGTCACTCGAGCCTTCGTAAAGGGTTTGATATCGGTTTTTGGAATGGGAGGATTAGTCGCTGTTATTGTGCTTCCGAAATTGAGGGATCAGATATGCACATTACCACTGCGGCTTATGATAGGATTCATATGACGCGCGAGACACCACATGGTGACCAAGTAGAAATGATTATCATCTATGGGGCTGATTTGGGTCTTTCAGGTGGTCGTGAGCCGACAAGCAAAAAAGAGGTGACACTGATTGTAAGGGGCCAATATTGTCAGCTAGATGCCTTGTCATTCACGACCAAATCCAAGCAGCACACGACGGAGAGACGGAATGAGCAGCACAAGTACAAGTCCTTAGAAACAAAGATCAAGGCACCTGACACTGTGGCAGGTGATGGTCAGAGTGCAAGAGGCACAGGCCGCTTCCCGCCGCCGCCGCCGCGCCGGATTTGGCCGCTCGATTATCGCCGATCCGCTCGGCCTCGCCGTATGGAAGCGTTACCGGTAGTACTGTGTCCGGTTCAGACGTTTAGCTGGAGGCATTGGCCAAATTTAGATCTCTTCCAAAATCGAGATAGGATAGAGAGATATCTACACATTTTCTTGTTCGCAAAATCCTAACAAAAGGATTATTTTTCTGAGCCACAAAATCGCGGTTCCCGCGCCAAATTCGCCCAAAAGGGCAATAAAATCTGAGCACAATTCATTCTTTTGGTAGCATTTTTAGACACGGAAAGGGCTGCACCTACACCCCTACATGCCACTCGTGCGCTTCTTTTGTGCGCGCGCATTGGATTGTACCGAGATGCAGGACACACATCATACACCACGTGTTATCGAATCGACTCATCATCAACAATGTATTTGAGCCCATACCCATACCCATCACTCTCCATACTCTACCCCCGTGCTCCACTTGCCATGGTTGCCTTTTCTCGTGTGCATCACAAGGGACAACAATCCAACCAGAAACGAATCCTGGATGATCACCACGTGCACCAATACCAGCATTGCATACTGTGATTGCTTGCCTCCTTGCCTCCTCACCTTCATCCCCAATGGACTGCAGACATTATCATGGGCGAATATGCTCGCGAGCGAGTGCGAAACACAATGATCGTGGGCGAAGGGCCGTAGACGGGGAATAAGAAGGGCGGGACTAGCACACAGGCTATAGCGAGCCGTGGAAAGCCAAGCAGGCGATCCCGCTATGATAGGTTCGGGGTTAGAGCACCACATTGAACGTTGCACATTTGGGACCGCAGATCAATGTGCGAGCATCGTGCATCCACCTCCAACCTTGGGGCTGCGCAGAACAGCAGGAATTTGAACTAGCTTGTCCGCGGTCTCCAGCTTCAGACTCCCTGGAAAGTCTCATTTACATTCTAACTTCTCATCCCTCGTCCATTAACACCATCCCATTCTCATGGTTGACGTCCCCGAGGGTATGAGGTTGCTTGAGTTGGAGCCTATATGCACACTGTCGAGGACTTCGCCCAGGAGTTGCTGGCTGTGGTTGAGGTGACGTCTTTCCAGGCGTTGTTCATGTTACGGTCGACGCGCAAGGTGGAGGAGTGCATGTATACGAGGAGATTCAGGGCAGATTACCTGCAATAGCAGCTCTACTTTGATGTGTTTGCCATCAACTATTTTCTATCGCAATTTGTGAATCATATGCATTGGGTACCTTCAACCTATCCACCTGACATCAGTGACTGGGCCTGGGTCGAGCGTGGATTCAGTTCGTGACAGGACCTAGGACAGTATTACATTCAGATGCAGATGCAGACAGATTATAAGGGTTTGTAAAGGTGGCCGGCCACCAACGCGTCCCAGTAGCCCAAAAGCACATGCATACATCAATCAGAAGCAAGCAGCCAATGATTCTAGCGTGTAAAAACTGTATGAATAATGAGAATCAGCCGTCGGAGGGTAGCACTTCTTCGGCCTGCGGAGAACAACAGCGCGTCAATCAGCATGACACCCTGATTGGCTGAGCAATGCAAGTCATCATCTTCAAATTCAATTCCTTTCAGCCGACAAAGACACGGACCCTTTCCAAGCTTGTGCTCGGATTCCTCATGACCCGACCTAGATCGGGTTTACCTCACAGAGCGTCACAAGCTGACGACATCAAATCGGCTCTCCACTGGCCAGTGGAAGCTTACTTGAAGTTACCGGGTGCATCAAAGCCTCTATATCCAGCTGACTCACACCTAGGCTCACACAGACATGCAGACCCGAATCCAGGTCAGACGGGCTCGACTTGACCTGCAGGCTCTGGCAGCTGCTGTGCTCGAACTTCTTGATCAATGTCTCAATGTTTGGCACTGGCAGCTCCTGACTGTCAGAGACGACCAATTCCTGTTGAATCATGTCGAACTGATTCCAACAAGCGCTCGACAACGCTCGCCGAGCCACAGGCGCTGCTTCAGCCCATTTTCTTTCTTCCTTCCCTTTGTAATAACTGAACACAACTTTTATCTGAGGCTCCTGGAAGCGGATGGGAATCGATACACGCCGACGAACTCAAGTCTACTTGCATGCTGCAATAGTTTCGGCATCAGACACAGTGAGGGTGATGGCCTTGCAAGGATATCTATCATAACGGCTAAATTGTACCGGGTGTTTATTTATAATTACGTCGATTATCAAGTACGTGTTAGCTATATAGTTTAATATTAGATAATATGTGTATACAAAATCACAGTTGACAAAATGGCTTTGGCAAACACATTTAGACTTGTTACCATGAATAACAGCGACGGACAAGTAAGTACTAAGTACTGTGTATACATGGTTAAGCTGGCTCAGTTCATAGTCATACAAGTGATTACAAGCCTAAAAAATATTTCAGAAAAGTCAATAAGTATGCTCACTTGCCTACCGCAAACCTCCATTGGCGGCCCATCCAGCTCTCCTCAGCCTCCGGCGCCCCTCTCCTTCGTTTCTCTGCTTCTGCACGCTCCTCCCGTTGCTCCCGTTCAACTCTAGCAGCCTCTTTTGCCTGTTCAGCCTCCCTTCTTCACCCCTCCAATTTTGCATGCTTTTCCTGTTGCTCCTGTTCAACTCTAGCCGCGTCTGCAGCCTCTCTTGTCACGAGTTGCCCCTATCTATCTATCACATGGCCAACTCTTTCCTTCCGATTCCATATCGTTCCACATCCTTCCACGCCATTCCATCACATTCCATTCCATCACGGGTTTACTTCACCCACGACTACTCCACATGTCGTCCACTATCAACGGATCTTTACATACACATCTATGACTCCCCGGGCCCCTTAGCATCATACATGCTTACCCTTAGGGCCCCACATCGTCAGCACGATTACTATTACATTGATATAAGTAGACAGCGACTTAGACCTTGAGACCTTAGCTTATCCTCTTTGTCTCAAGGTACAGTCTCACTTACAATACCTTTAATATGGTGTGTCCTTTGTCTCAAGTGACTTGTATTCGCTCTCGATCACAAGGATCGACACCTCAACTACACCACTAACTATCTGCACCACTATAAGGCCCATCTGGGAACGACTACGAATACACGTCGTAACATCTCTTCTTCGTTTCTCTGATTCTGCACGCTGCTGCTGTTGCTCCTGTTCAAACCAACCCGCCGCTTCAGCCTCTCTTCTTCGTTTCTCTGATTCTGCACACTCCTCCCGTTGCTCCTGTTCAACTCTAGCTGCCTCTTTTGCCTCTTCAGCCTCTCTATTGATTTGCTGCAGGCGGATTTGCAATCTTGTTTGTCTCTGTGGCGCGGCTTGTATAGGTTCTTCCTGCGTGGCATCCTCTGATGAGTCCTGCTCCTCCTCTGGTTCAGTATCCTCGCCAGAAATCTACCGAGGTGCAAAATATGTCAGAGCGGTTGACCGCCAGAAGAAAATTGAAGAGCCGTACCTCCTCATAGTCATCGGTGGGCAGTATGGCGGGCAGTTTCTTGCAACAGATAATAAATCAGAACAATGCCAGCAATAAATCAATTGAATGGCGAACCCCGTGTTCGAAAATTACTTGACCAACGATGTTCCTTGACACAGGCATGAGGTAGTCATCCCAGATATTCTTTCCAGCTTGAGATGTGCTTGCTGATCCTGAAATCAGTCTCAATGCCAGTCTTGACTCCGATATCTGTGAGTCGATCCAGTTTGTGGCTTCCAGTGTACCATCAAAATCTAGAGTATGATGAGGTGTGTATTTTTAGTTTCACGACAGTGTAAATGACGAACGTTTCACGATCCTTATAGGATCCTTAAGTTTGCTGGGTGACCATATGTTTCCAAAGTTTCGGTAGAAACTCGGATCTTGGCTTTGAAGCACCAGGCGAGAGTTTGTGTCAACTAGTACATGCAATACTAGCACATCTTTCGTTCCCAACTTTTTGTCAAACGAGAGAGGGCCGGTCTTGAAGTGACGGTTGAAAGTGGCAGGATCAAGGAGCCCCGCCGAATAAAAGTGCGGATTCTGGTCCATTCTAACACTGCCACTCTGGATCAGGAGCCATAGCACGGTGCTCAGGGTGTGATTATTTCCGAAAGGCTCTGTTCTTTGCGTAAGCATGTGGCGAGTGCCTCGCGGATGATGGGACGCACCGGTATAGATCCAATATTGAGATCCAGTCAGCTTGGTGGCACCGACCACTAACTTGAGCCGAACATCTTTACCGAGTGGGTTTGCCTGAGTGATCTGAGGTCAACTATGTCTATCATAAGGTGTGAGATATATTATTTCAACCTTCTTGATCTCGTGCATTTTCATGATTGGGACAAGACGAGCTTGAGTTTTTGCATCATTCTCTCTCGCACTGTTCTGCTTTTTTTGTATCTCTTCTATTTTTAGCTTTATAAGATAGCAAACAATGAATTTGTTAGTATTTCAACATATAGCACTCTGCAGATAATAATAAATCTCACATTGAGAACCGGCTCCTTCAACAACTCCCAGACCTTCTCGAAAGCCGCGTCAATTTCAGGCGGAGATTGGTTCTTTTTCTTTTTCGCCGCCTCGAGTGCATCATGAGCTGCCAGATGAATTCATGAATTCTGCGCTCTGCGCGTGAGGTTGTTATGATTTTATATGGTGCGAACACCGAGTTCGCCGCTGTTTCTATGTTAACAGTTGATACTTATCCGCTTACATCGCTTATTTCGCTTATGGACTGATATATATATTGTATGTATCTATGTAGAAACGCTATCGCATTTGCCCCTTATCCCACTGTGCTATCGCCATTTACCATGAGGTGGCGCGAACTTTAACAGAGGTACCGTATATAAAGCTAAGTCTCAATGTCACTCACTCGTGTAGTTTAGGGACCAAGTCCGGGCAATTCTCGATGTTGATATTGTGGCAGCAGGATATTACCTCGATCACCTGAGAAAAGTAGTCGTGCCCGACGTCGGCAATCCCTCTTGCACTCTTCTTGGGGACGGAAGCGCCAATTGTATCTTTGATTCCCATTGAGTCGATTCTTATGATACTGTATAGACAAGAGAAAGACGGAGATCGAGGTAGTTGTCCTTGAGCTTGGGATTGAGAAGCGCGAGAGATAACCGGAACACTGTATGCGCATTGCCAACAAAATTAATTTCACATTACTTCACAGCCTCGTTTCGAAACGAGCCTTGAGCCTTGTGGTCAATCTCAGTGGAATCGTCGGACATAGTGGCCCAGCGTGGAGGGGACTCGTCACTCTTGCGCGAGTCATTAAAATTGGGACCCGTTCTGTTTCCCACCATAATGCCAGTAGTTCTCGGTCAAAAGGACCCAAGTGGATCACAGTATGAGCGTGCCCGGCCGCGGTAGAGGTGATGTTGACGGTCAAAGCGTAACATTACTGTGTCCGGCTCCGATGTTGAGGTCGCTGTTTGTATGAGTGAATGTGATCTTTGACATTTGTAAGGCAACGGTCACTTAGCTGCTCTTAGCTGATGCACCTTCTTCTTGCCCAATATCCCAATAGGAACACCCTAGACTATGTTAGGCGGATCATCTGAGCTTCAATTTTCTACCAAAAAGTGCCCAGTCTCTGCGGATACTTGTATTTTACCTCCTGCCTAAGGCACTTCTACGGCTGCAAATTTGTCCAACTGTGCCGAAACAGCAAAGGAGAAATCGAAATCGAAGCTTGGACGTCTCCAACAGCAGTGCATTATATATACAAAATCACAGTTGGCAAAATGGCTTTGGCAAACACATTGTCATACAGGCGGTTACAAGCTTTAAACATATTTCAGACCAGTCAATAAGTACATATGCTCAGTTGCCTGCCGCGAACCTCCATTGGCGGTGCATCCAGCCCTTTCCAAGGTTCTGCTCTTCGATTTCAGCCTCCTGTCACTCCTGCTCAACTCTAGCCGGCTTCTCAGCCTCCTCCTCTGCCATTCGCGCTGCATCCCTTGCCTTCTCCTCTGCCTTCGCCTTCAATATTGCCTGCATAAGCATTTCCGCCTTGCACTTCCCCTCTGCAATTTCTTGGTCTTCTCGAATTTGCTCGTCGTCTGCCTGCTTCTTCTTCACCTGCCGTATCATCTCCTGCGCCTTTTGCTCTCCCTCTTCCTGTTTCGCCACCTGTTGTACTCTTTGCATCTTCCTCGCCACCTCCTGTACTTTTCGTGCCTCCCGTGCCTTTCGCTCTTCGTCTTCCCGTTTTTCCTCCCGTTCCCGCTGTATCCCCTGCGCCCGTTGGGCTTGTTGTTTCTCCAGTGCTGTTCGCTGTTCTTCTACCCATTCCGCTGCGGTAGTATTGACAATGGATGGTGTAACAGGAGTGGTCTGGCCAGAAGGGAGGGTGGCAGAGCTGCCAGAGCTAATGTCGCTGAAGATACTATATGTCCTGTCTGTGGTGACTGTAGATGCAATGCGGGTAGTGGAACTAACGGGGCGGTTAGCAGCAGTGGCCGGTACAATGGCCGGCTGAGCAGTATCGCGAAAGAGGATGACATCTTTGGTGTCCCCGCGTTTTCGCTCTTTCCAGATCCTCCTTATATCCACCCGTTGTGCAACACCATTAACGCGAAGGCAGAAGTCCGAGCCCTGGATGCCCCTCTCAATTGCGAGGACAGGCTGCAAATTTCCGCAAACGTCTGATGTTATCAGTACATCGTGCATTACTTCTATACTGAATCATACTTTTCAGTATAGTCACTTCGTCCTTTGTTGTCCAGACATTGCCGATATTCTTGTAGAACTCCCCGTCCCTGCTCTTGAGGATGACATGATTACCATCATCCTTCAGTGCGTGGATCACATATGTCCTGTTCCTCGATTTTTGCTTGGGCGGTTGTCGCTGTTGTGACTCCCAATGTGATGTTACATACTGGTGCTGCAGGTCTTCCAACTTCTCCAGATTTGTGAGCGTCTCGCTGAATGCCCAGGGCTTTATATAGACATTATTTGAGAAATTTTTTATCCCGGGATAGAAATGGGAGTTATCCAACAACTTGACAATTTTGCGTTGAATCAGATACCACAGGACCGTGTTAAGAGTGTGGGTTTCGCCGAAAGAAGCTACAGACATTGCCATGGTCAGCTCAAGGTGCCGTCTGATGATACAAAAATATGGTTACCGGTGCATGTGTGATGCTGATCCGCCGTCAGACCCCTCATCCCTATGACAATAGTCAGCTGGATGGGGTCTCCTGAATCTTCGTTCTGTGGTAATTAGGTCAGGCCGGTAAGATCATTTGAACGACAGAAAGGGCAGATCAACCTTCTTAATCTCATATATTTGCATGATAGGTATCCATCTCTTTGCCGTTCTTTCGTCCTTGTCCCGAGCGGCTGTCATTGTTTTTTGGATGTCATAGGCATCAAGCTGTCCGTTGAGTGTCAGCACATGTTCGCGCAGTAGTATCAACACGGCATTTTCGATCAACTTTCCCACTGCCGCTGCTAGCCTGGCCTGCTTAACATCTCGGCCCCCACTCTTAACGATTACTGCGTCGAGTGCCGATTGTACGGAGCTGTGCACACTAAGAATCTATATATAAGTGCTCCTCTACGTGGCACTTGCAGAGAAAGGGCTGACCTTGCTAGAACTTGCCTCTTTTCAAGAGAGTCCAACTTCGAGAGATCTATCGCACGACATAATGTTACCATTTGAAGAGCTTGGGAGAAGTGTTTGCGTCCATGATCCATGACGCCCAGATTTCCATTGGCATCATTGTCCATTCCGCCTGATGTCCCAAGAGTGTTCAAAATCTATCGAGATGAGTTAGATACACTTAGATAAGCAACAGAGGCCGGCAGAACAAATTATCTGACTGCCTTGTTCATATTGCCCACTTCCTCGCTTTCCGGCTTTGTATCCATTTCAAATGTCAGCGTAGGAAATAACAGCTGGCCTAGCCACAAATATTAGGAAATACAGGATCCCAAGACCCAGATAGATGGGCAGGAGAAAGACGGAGATCGATGTAGTTGTCGTTGAGCTTGAGATTGGGAAAGATTGGGAAGCACGGGCATAGGTGGAGCACTGTATACCCATGACCCACAGAATTCACTGGCACTTCATACTGCTTCACGGCCTTGTTTCGAAGCGAGACTCGAGCCTCGTGGCCAATTTTGGCCACCGGTGCAATCGTCGGATAGAGTGACCCTGTGTGAAGGGGACTCGTCACTCCTGCGCACCTCATTAAAGTTTTGACCCATTCTGTTTCCCACCATAATGCCAGTAGTTCTTGGGCAAAAGGACCCAAGTGGATTAGAGGTAGACTCGTTACCGTCTGTATAAAAAGCGACGGACAAGTACTCGGTCAAAGCTCGCTCAGTTGATACAGACGATTACACCCCCAAACAACGTTCCAGTGGAAATCAACAGAATTCCGCGTCTGTGGAAACGATGATCCAGATCAGTGGAAGTACGGCGGCCAAAAACCCTGTGGAAAATCACTGCCCGAGTCTGTGGAAAATCACTGCCCGAGTCTGTGCATATCCACAGACCGCCGTCGCCTTGCCAATGACAAAATGAGTACTGAATCTTACATACACCTTAAAAAAGGCCAAAAAAGCGGCACATACGAAAATCGAACTCCTGATACCTTGCACGCAACGCTCAGCCGCTGCGGCATAATGATTATAAAATTAGTGTATGAGATGGATCTATCACACCGGCGTGGTAGTCCTGTCCTTCAACTACTACAAAGTTACTGAGGGGGATTGTGATTACTGACCCGCATACTGATCCACATCACAATATCCCTTCACTCTTTTGGCCTGGAAATTGCCTGTAAATATATGGGCCACATATTCCATGACTCGCATTGACATTTTGAAGCAATAAAACTATCTTTTTGCATACAAATTGCACCAGGCTTAGGCTTTCCCTTGGGCCTAAGATCGACTCGAGTTCGGAGACTCGTACTTAGAGAATTTGATTGATTATCAGGTAAATAGGGGTACTTTGGCTGGTTATAGGTCTACCATGAGGCACAATGGGTTGACTGTGGAAAACTGCCGACGGGGAGGTGGAAATCTAGAGGGTTTTGGGGCCGTAGAAACCCACAGACGCGTTCTGTGGAAATTTGATGACAGTGTCTGTGGATTTCAAGCGACCACGTGAATCTGTGGAAAGCCACTGGAACTCTGTTTGGGGGTGTAGAGGCACGTTGAGGATACAGAGTCCGACTCGATGGTCGAGTTCGCTATTTGTACGAGGGAATGTAATCTTTGCAGGCAACGGTCACTGGCTGATGCCCCTTCTTCTTGCTCACTATCCAAATAAGAACGTGCCAGACACCCTCAATGTCTTGGAAAGCCTCTCTGCATCTCGTTGAGTCGAGAAACCGAAGTGCACTGCGCAATGGATATCTCGCCGACCCTCGACTATGACCACAACAACCACACTGTTTTTAGTGGTTATGGGGGCAAATTAGACGAATCAGGCTTTAGAACAGAAGGTGAGTAAAACCATGACTCTCCCTTCTGATTTCCAGATCTGATTGGGTCATTTTCTTATTCTCGTAGCCGTGGTCGACCTTAGCCTAACCCCATAGTATAGGGTACAACGTGCATACTCTACCCACGCGCCAACAAGGAGCATCAATCAGTATCGCCGCACATCTGCCGGTCTGGTTGGGGCTCTTCCAAGGAAGACATCACCACCTGCCCGCGGCATACCAGCTGCATTTGAGTCATGGGTCACAGGAGCACAAATGTCGTATCTTGAGACTTGCAGGTCAGAATGCTACGCCGTTGGCGGACTGCAGTCGGGAAGCGGCCTCACCCCGCAGGGTCCTGATGCCTTACCACCTGGTGCGTCTGCCGAACTATCGCTTCTACCCCATGGGCTGACGTGACTGTACATAGCGTGTTCGCAGCAAACATGATTGATACTGGTGCTGCATCGAACATTCCCCAGTCCTTCGTCCACGGCCCCGTACAAGTTGCAATACCCAGCTCCCAGACGCCCGTCCTCTGCTCCTCGACTGGAGGTGCCCAAACTCGCTAATGCCAAGTTCGGTCCCTTGCCGAGAAACCTGTGGACACCCGATATCCAAGTCCCGGCCGATCCACTTCGCGGTCCAACGTGCACGTATCTCTCAACCCGCGGCGTTTCCAAGCACAGCTGCACCTGCACCCCTCCACGACACGCGCGCGCCTTCCCTGTGTGCGCACATTGGCTTTTACCGGGCACCACACAACATCGAATCGAGTCATCGTTGACAACGTATTCGAGCCCATACCCATCCCTCCATACTCCACTCCCGCGCTCCACTCCCACTTGCCATGGTCGCCCTTTCTAGTATGCATCACAAGGGACGAGAATCCAACCAGAAACGAATCTTAGATGATCGTTGCGAACACCAGCACTAGCACTCCATCCTGTGACCCCTCGCCTTCTCGCCTTCCCACCCTCATCCCCGTTCTCCGACCCGGGATGGTCTGTAAACGCCATTATGGGCGAATATACTCGCTCGCAACGCGAAATACAATGGTCGTGGACGATGAGCCGTGGACGGGGCATGTCCTCATACCCTCGGGGATGTCGACGAACGATGAGAATAGGAGGGCGCTGATGGATGAGGGATGAGAAGCTAGAATAAGACTGGAGACTTGGGAGGGAGGTGGACGCTGGTGACCGCCGACAAGCTCCTTCCTGCCTTTCTGCACAGTCCTAGACAGGTTGGAAGTGGCTGGTGGAAGTATGCTGCTTGAACGTCGATCCGCGGCGATAGATGGGGAACATTGAACGGGGCGGCCCGGACCGGCCCGTCTCAGCAGCCTGCTCGGCTTTACATTGCGTCACAGTCACAGTCACAGTTTACGCGCTAGGCAAGCCCTTCTCGCTCGAGTCGAAGCCGATATGCCCACTATCGAGGACCTCGCCCGGGAGGTACTGGTCGCTGTCGAGGTGACATCTTTCCGGGCGTTACGTGTGTCAAGGTCACCGTGCAGGTGAAGGGGGTGCATAGGAGACGAAATATGAAGCTTTGATGAAAGGGGAGATTACCTGCAATATCAGCTGTACTCCATGTGTTCTCCATCAACCAATTTTCCGTCGCGATCTGTGGCACCAGTGAGCACGCGTGGCCAGCCCGATTTATAACAAGCATCTGGCGTCTGGTCAGCTGCAGTCGATTTGGCGAGCGTGCATGTGCGACTTGACAGGTATTTATCAATCCCACTCCGGCCGAACCAACTTGCCATTTCTTGTGGCACGGGGGACATTCCTTCTTACTCCCACTCTGAGGACATTTCTAGAATAGCTTCACAGTTGGCATTTTCAGTTCTGGTAATGAGCCAACGTGTCGGGCCATCGTCGTGGATGTTGATTATCCCGGACGCACGAGTCATTTAGGAACCGCGGAAGCTAACCGTTCGGCTGATCTCGGCTATCTCCGCGCAAAAGATAAAAACGCGCTTCGCGTCTTCATCTCATGTGCGTTCCTCCTCGGACTCCCCTAATCCAAAAATGCGTCTCACTCTCGCGCTTTCTGCCCTCCTCTCCCTCCGCCTCGCCAGCGCAGAGACGATCCTCGGCGCGTACATCTACCACCGCCACGGCGACCGCACCGCCAAGCTCCTCCCCCCGGTCTCCCTCACCGATCTCGGCTATCGCGAAGTCTGGCAGTCTGGCCTGGGTCTGAACGAGCGCTACATCACCGCCGCCGGCCTCACCCCCATCGCGGGCATCTCTAGCCCGGCCGTGCTGCAATCACAGCTGACGGCGTCGACCTCGGACGACGTTGTGCTGATGAGCTCGGCGCAGGGCTTCCTCCAGGGCCTGTACCCGCCTCTGGGGAACGTCACCCAGACGCTACGGAACGCATCGGCAGTACCGGTGCCGCTGGACGGGTTCCAGATCATCCCGGTGCACACCGTGACTGCGGCGAGCAGCACGAGCGAGAGTGCGGGGTGGCTGCAGGGCGCGACCGGGTGCGCAAACGCGGAGACGGGCTCGCTGGAGTACTATAACACGAGCGAATTCGCGGCCCTGATGAGCAGCACCCAGGCGTTCTACCAGACCCTAAACCCCATTCTGAACGGCACGTTCACGTCAGCTGCAACCACCTTCCAGAATGCGTACACGAGTGAGTCGAATAGCATTCGCGCAGGCTTGTTATGCAGCTGACGTACCCGCCTCGGTAATCAGTCTTTGACACCCTCAACGTCGCGGACATCCACAACACGACCCTCAACACCAGCGCCTTCGCGAACTGGACCGACACGCTCTTCCAGGTGCGCACCCTCGCCGACCAGCACGAATGGAACCTCGCGTACAACGCCTCCGCACCCATCCGTGCCGTCGCCGGCGCCACCGTGGCCGCGCAGATCCTCGCCGCGCTTAACACGACCGTCACCGGGGGCGGCAAGTCCAAGCTGAATATGCAGTTCGGCTCGTACGGGACGTTCTTCAGCCTCTTCGGGCTCATGCAGATGCCCGCCGCGAGCGCGCTCTTCATGGGCATGCCCGACTACGCCTCTTACCTGTCGCTCGAGCTCGTCACCAACGCCTCCGCCACGCCGTTCCCCGCGCCGGCGGACATCAGCGTGCGCTTCCTGTACCACAACGGCACCTCCGCGTATGGGGAGCAGCCCGCGGCGTACCCCATGTTCGGGCAGCCCGCGGTCGAGATGCCGTGGACGAGCTTCGCCGAGCAGATGAGCCAGATCGCGATTGGGACGCAGGAGCAGTGGTGCAGCGCGTGCGGGAACTCCACCGGGACGTGTGCCCCCGCCGCGCTCGGCATCTCCTCCACGTCGCCCACTAAGAAGAGCAGGATGTCGAACGCGGTGGCGGGGGTGATCGGTGCGGTGGTCGCGCTCGCGGTCGTGCTCGGCGCTGAGGCGCTGATCATGCTGCTCGCGGGGCTCAGGCTCCGGCGCAAGGGCGGTGCTGCTGGCGCTGCACAGGGGCATTCGAGGGCGAAGGATGCGGAGCACAGTAGTGTGGGGAGCGGGGTTGCTTACCAGTAAAATTCCACGGAAAGTCGTGAATGGGGAGGGGTTATTCTGTCTGGGTATTATCACCATGTAACACGATATCGCGCACGTCTGTATCAATATACGTATCTGCATCCGATCTTGTATCCCAGCTATCGCGAATCGGGGGCGCTTATCTTCAAGCTCTTTCAGTCCACAGCCGCTTCCTACTTTCGACGCCACCTGTGACCTTTCCTGGCAGCTGGACGACTTTCGATCCGAACCCAGAAGCAGCATTATATTGAGCAGAGTCAAGTGTGATGGACACACTGCTCCGCGAACTATGGGCTGAGCTCACCAACAGCGTGCGCATCCCGCATTGGTGGCGGCCTGATCAATGAGCATGCATCCTGGCTTGATGGAAAGGGGAGAGTTTCTCCCTGTATTTGGGCATTTTCAGATCTCTCCTTGTCTATGCAATTGCACTTGAGCTAGCATGGCATCACAGACATGTGTATATAAATGTAACTTGCATCCATCTGCCCACTGAGGACCTCATTCCTGGTGTTCAGAGACCGCCGTTGACGAACCAACCCGCAGTTTTTTTGTCACCAGCTCCTCATCCGTTTCAGCAGAACGTACAGTCCTGCGCCAGGTCTCGATTTCCCTCACTCGATCAATAAATTCTGAACCTTTATCCTTGCGGATGCGCTTTCTAAGCCGGGTAGTGGATAGAGTGCCAATGCCGGAGTAGCCCTCTTCGTCTGGACACCGAAACGCTGCCAAAGAAGAGGACATGGGTTTCGAATTCCAGATTTCCCAGATGTCGTTGATGCTCTGTACAATCGCGAGGCGGTCGGCATCGCCATAGTGAGAGGTGCGTTTTTGGAACTTTTCGTGGGCGCTGATAATGACGTGCATGCCACTGCATGGGATGGATGTTCGATTCAACGATCAGGAACGGATCCGGGCCATGCAGTTGTACGAGGCGGTATTTCTCGGTGGCACTATTTTGAGAGCCACAAGCAAGCCACAAGTCGAAAAAAAAAATCGAACATTTGACCTCAGATTCCGGGGTTTTTGAGCCAGCCTTATCAAGCATATTCAGGGGGCCTGGGTTATCCCCTTCACATTGAGCCGCTATATCCGACGATTGCACCGAGATTGGTCACAAGGCTCAATGAGCGGGCCGCGTTCCGTCTACTATCTAGAGTAAGCCTCATGCCAACCTCGTGCTTCCCAATCCCAACCTCAACGACGATTACTTCGATCTCCGTCTTGCTCCAGCCCATCTTTCCAGGTCGCGGGATCGTGTACTTCCTCAACAATTGGATCGAGGCCAGCAGTCCTTTCATACACTGGCTCCTTCGCTCGTGACTGCTTTTGAAATGGATCCAACACTGGAAAGTGAGGAAATGGAGGATAGAGCAGCGGCGGTTGGACACTTTGCTCCGCCTCCTTCTCAATTTACTTATGCAGGATCTTGGCAGAATTTCAACACCGAACATGTCTCAGGTGGAACAATACACAACGTCAACGGTGATTACATCGTCAACAATGGCGATGAAATACAAATACAAGCCGGTCACATTGAATACAGACAAATCAACAATTTCTACCACACCATCGAATCCGATAGAATCTTCGAGCACCTGCGGGAGATGTACAACAAGGGACCCCATATGGCTACGATCAATGTCAGCGCCAACGCCAAACGCGTGGCCCATCCCTCGCCTAGGGTTGCGCAACAACCTGACTCCCGTCCCTCTGGCCCATTAGTCGTCAACACATTCTACCCCTCTTCCAGTGGTGATCGTTCACTCATTGAGATCCAAGTTATTGCCGATATTATGGACGCATTGATGGAAAATCCCTCCCTGCGCAATTCTGCAAAGTTACCGGAGACTCTAGCCTGTCTTCAGCGAATCTTGGAGTTAACGAAGCTTGTGTTTCTGGTCTATCGACACGGCCCGCTAGCGAAAACTCTCAGTTTTATCATCATTGCCGAGGCAGCCCATTGTCGACGACTCCTGAAGGAACTCCTGAGCAGTTTGGCGAATTATCGCCATGCCCTTTCGGCTGCCATGCTTCACTTTATTCGAGGATATATATGGAGCAGGGCTGGTGAATGCACTGCATTCGATGACCTTAACTCGCAGCTTCGAGACTGCCATAGTTCTTTTGCGGCATGCATCCTCGCTCTAGGCAGGTCAGTCATTTCCTCTCGTATGATTACAGTCGACGATGGTGATGATGATTATTATTCTTTAGCGTTGCTTCGGCTGAGCTAAAATGGGGCACAGGAACGGCGGATCTCGCCGCACTCCACAATTTCTGTCTTTTATTTAAACAGGAGTCGACATCACTGCAGCACATAAAAATAGACACAGTCATTGTAATCGACCATCTGGCGCGCCACCTGCCTGTACCCACCATATTCTGTAAATTGTGGCAGGTATGAGCATCTTCTCAAGAAAGGCTTGCGAGACACTAACATTCGGCATTACAGGACTTCAATGTCGTGATCACTGGATTTTGCAAAGACTCAGTCGGGGGTATGCTTATCCAGCGAGGCGACTACAGGATCCTGAGCTCGGATGACGAAGAATATATCGACCCCACGGAGATTTCTACTGCACTTCAGCCAGGGATGACAGTTGAAATGTGCATTGTGCTACGCGAGCCGGCGGAGGAGAGGTATGGGAGCGAAGAACACAGGTGCCCTCGGTGCGATCACATCAATAGTAAGGTGATAACTGTTAGCGGATGGGTGAGCTGGTAAGTGTTTGCATTATTCTAAAGATAAATAAATTATTGATTATGATATATAGTCGAAGATGCGATGGCCAATTCGAAATCTCCCCAGAGAACGAAAGTGTCGTTTCTCCAGCAGTGTGAGGACTTTATCCCCATCGCCGATAGCTGCTCGCTTACGTTTATTTTCCAGAGATGACCTACCCGATGAGCGATCACTGTTCCGCAGGATTTCTATTTTACAGGATGATAGGCGGAAGAAGGAGGCTGCTGAAGCTGGGGCAGAGAAGGTGTGCCATACAATTGATTATATGGTATTATTCGCAGAATTGATGAGAAAGCCCAAAAGGCACTTGAGGCGGCCGAAAATAAAAATGAAGAAATTCCAGCTGAAATCAACGCGGCTTTCGACGGGGCTTCTGGGGCCTTGCTGAAGGAGCCGGATCTCAATGTGAGCTTCTTCATTATCCGCAAAGTGATGTATGTCAAATACTAACATATTCATTGTTTGCTACCCCATGAAGCTAAAAGCAGAAGAGATAGCAAACCCACCCAGTAAGAAACGTCCCAGCTTGGTCCCCAAACTACAGGAGTGGGCTCCTTGTGACTTATCTATCTACATGGTATCATAGGAATCGGCTCTAAGGGAACCAAAGGGACAATCGACTCCTCCTTCAAGAAAAGTGCAAGAGGGGTTGCCGACGTCAAGCGCGACTACTATTCCCAAGCGATCGAGGTAATATCCTGCTGCCGCAAGATTGACATCGAGAATCGCCCGGACTTGGTGCCCAAACTACACGAGTGAGTGACATTGAAACTTGCTTGTCCGTACGGTATCTCATGCCAAGAGCACAGCATTTATCAAGCTGCTCAAGTTGCACTCGAGATGGCTAAAAAGAAAAAGAAAGAATCTCGAAATGACATCGACGCGGCTTTCAAGATAGTCTGGGAGTTGCTGAATGAGCCAGTTCTCAATGTGAGACTCATCATTATCCGCAAAGTGCTATACGTCAAAATACTAACATATTCATTTTTTGCTATCCTATGAAGCTAAAAGTAGAAGAGAAAGAGAAATGGCAGGGCAGGGCGCGAGAGAACGATGTGAAAACTCAAGCTCGTTTCGTCCCCATCATGAGACATTCCGAGATCCAAAAGGTCGAACTTATAAATATCATAACTTACGATAGACGTAGCTGACCTCAGATCACTCAGCCAAATCGACCCGGTAAGGATGTTAAGCTTGATCTAATCATCGGTGCCACCGAACTCACTGGGTGTCAGGAGTGGATTATTACCGGTGTGTCACATCATCCGCTAGGCATTCGTCACATGCTTACGTAAGGAACAGAGCCTTTCGGAGAAAATCAAACTCTGAGCACCGTACTATGGCTCCTGATCCAGAGCGGCAAGGTCAAAATGGACCAGAATCCACACTTTTACTCGTCGGAGCTCAATTCTGCGACTTCTTTCCACCGAGACTTCAAGATGAGCCCGCTCTCGTTTGACGAGAGGTTAAAGAGGTCGAAAACGGTGCATATACTAGTTGATGCAAGCTATCGTCTGGAACTTCAAAGCCAAGTTTCAAATTTCCACCGAAACTTTGCAAACATATGGTCAACCGGCCCGCTTAACGAGCCTGTTATGATCGTGAAACGTTCGTCATCTTCACTATCATGAAACTAAAAAGTATACTCCTCATCGCACTCTAGACCTTGACGGTACACTGGAAGCCACGAACCGGATCGACTCAGAGATATCGAAATCAAGACTTACATTGAGACAGATTTCGGGATCAGCAAGAACACCCCAAGCTGGAGAGAATATATGGGGTGACTACCTCACATCTGTGTCAAGGAACATTAGTGGGCAAGTAATTTTCGAATGCAAGGTTCGCCATTCAATTGATTTATGGCTGGAATTATTCTGATTTATTTATCTGTTGTCAGCAACTGCCCGCCGACTACTATGGGGAGGTACGGCTCTTCAATTTTCTGCTGGAGATCAACCGCTCTGACATGTTTTGCACCTCAGCAGATTTCGACCAAGAAAATTGAACCAGAAGAGCGGCAGGACTCGTCAAAGGATGACGGGCAGGAAGAGCAGATACAAGTCGTGCCGCAGCTGCAAACAAGATCGGAAATCAAACGCCAGCGGCAAAAGGAGGAAGAGATTCAAGAAGCCGACGAACAGGCAAGAACAAAAGAAAGGGCTCGACTCAGTGTGGAGGCAGAGAAACCAGAACAAGAGGCGAGAGCAGCGAGGAAAGCTCGACGTCACATTGAAACAGAAAGACGAGACAGAGAAGCTCAGGACGAGCAACGGCGCATAAAAGATCGACATCGCATGAATCCGCAGCTGCAAACAAGATCGGAAATCAAACGCCAGCGGCAAAAGGAGGAAGAGATGCAACAAGCCGACGAACAGGCAAGAGCAAAAGAAAGGGCTCAACTCGGTGTGGAGGCAGATAAACAAGAACAAGAGGCGAGAGCAGCGAAGAAAGCTCGACGTCACATTGAAACAGAAAGACGAGACAGAGAAGCTCAGGACGAGCAGCGGCGCATAAAAGATCGACAGCGCATGAATGCTGAGAAACAAGCCAACGCGGCTCAAGAGCGTTCAGATTCAGAGAAATGCCATAGAGAGGCTGAAGCGGCGGTTTGGGCCAAACAGGAACAACAGGAGCGTGTAGAATCAGAGAAACGAAGCAGAGACGCTGCAGTGGCGGTTTGGGCCAAACAGGAGCAACAGGAGCATGCAGAATCAGAGAAACGAAGCAGAGACACTGCAGTGGCGGCTTGGGCCAAACCGGAACAACAGGAGCGTGCAGAATCAGAGAAACAAAGCAGAGACGCCGATGAAGTGCGGGTTTTGATTGAACAGGAGCAGCATGAGCGTGCAGAATCAAGGAAACGAAGCAGAGACGCCGATGAATTGCGGGTTTTGATTGAACAGGAGCAACAGCAGTGTGCAGAATCATGGAAACGAAACAGAGATGCTGAAGAGGCCGCAATTGAAAGGCAGCAACCAAAAGAGAGCTGGGTGCGCCGCCAATGGTGGTGGTGAGGTTCGGTTTGAATCTTGATGACTTTTCAGTTGCTTTTCAGAAATATGTTTTAGGCTCATAGCCGCCTGCAATGCGGTGCTTGCCTCTGACCTCACCCGCGCGCCACGTTAGCCAACTTGAACCTACCTAATACTGTATCATTACGAACCTAAATTCGTCACTTCAAGGGACAAGTCCCAAGGCCCCCCGAACTGAGGCTTGAGCCTATTTCGCGTGACTGTCACGCGGAAATCTGGGCCATGAACATCATTTGTGACATATTTTTCGCCCGAGTCTCGCCCGAGCCACCCAAAAGCCTGGCGAATTGCTATTTTGGATCTTGAACCCAAGGCAAGTTCGTCCCACGTCACAAGGACATCCGAACATCCGAACTAGTCAGTGACCGAGGTCACAAGAAATCAGGCTGAACTTAGGTTCGTAATGATACAGCAGATATTATCCCTGATTATCCACCACGCATGACGATTGGACTTCAACCTCTCCTTCGTCTCGTTTGAGCCACATATTCGGGGCACGCGCGACCTGATCGAATTGGCCTTGCACTCTGGTCTCTCTACTTACCTCGCTTCCTATTTACGTCAAGCATCACTTCTTCGCAGGGGTGGGACAAAGCGAGGCGCGTTCACCGAGGAGGTCCAGTATGATGCGTCGACAGCGGCTACGGCGAAGCGAAGCGTCTACGAACGGGTGCGTGCGCATGGAAATCTACTTTTGAGAAAAGCTGATGCATATCCTCTAGCTTCCTGCTAAAAGCTGTCCACGCGCAACTTCATTCAGAATTGGGCAAATCAGCGGTGGTAAACCCAGTAGCGCGTGGGCCACGTCCAACTGGGTGCCGTCATTTGCGAAGTCGAGTCTAGTTCTGGGTGTGCTTCCCGATGCACAAGTAAGTCCTGCATAGTATGCGCAGTTTAGATCCGCCACTAACGCGCTTCGCATAGGCGGCTTCGTGGCTGCCCACGGACGTAGTCTCGCAGGCTATTATGGATGTGGCATTGTCTAAGCAGTCACCGAGCATCGCGCTGGACATGTCCACCCAAGACCTTCCCAGTGGTCGACTATCATTACCTCCGTGGCTGATGCGCTGCATCGCGCTGGGGTCGCCGACCATTGTCTGCCGCTAGTTCGTTCCTTTCACGGAATGGTTCGCGCGGTTGGAGCAGCAAGCCAAGGTGCCGATGCAGACGCGATGGCAAAGATCGTGTTTCATATGGATTGCAATAATGACCTTGCTCACATTACTTCTTCTCCAGCCCGCCCTCAAGCTTCTTGCCTTTTTCCGGGGGATGTCAGATGTCGGCAGCTGACGAAGCCACGCCCAAATTTGGACAAACAGGCCGAGGAGTGGGGATGGCGTCGCTCTCTACCGCCAAGTCTCGAGCTGCCGGCAAGACGATGGCCGAGGCGCAGCCGATCGGCGTGAGGGGTGCCCAGCGCTGGGCGGATTACTGGATTACTGGATATCCGAGGGATTCTTCGATTGATAGTACATTGCGCGTTATTCAAATGGAAAGCACGTGGGTTATATTAGCTTTACGTTCCTTATAAACTTGTACACCCTGTGTTCACCCATCAATGATAACTCAGAGTACGTACACTGATTTGAAGAAACGCGTCGCATCTACAGTCAAGATTGCACCACCTGAAACTTGATCTGAAACTTGATCTAAACGATAAATTGGAGTACATCAACTGCTGACCATCCTTCGCGTGGTCAATAACAGTGGCAGTGGATGCGGGAAGCCTGGGGATGTTCACGCGCGAGCTGGAACAGATGCGGAAAATGCAGAAAAGCGCAGAATCCGACGCCCCCAAGTTCCAACTGTCCGACAATGTGAAAGCGGGGCAGATGCATGTCAATGGCCATGCGATGATTGAGCGTTGAACGGTGATATATGGTACAGTAATGTATGCAGGTATGTGGTGCAGACAGACGCGACAGGGATAATGGGATAATGGGATACCGGGATTGGGGGAGCGGCCGATGGGTGACGGGTGACGGGACTGGGGGTGCAAACAGACAAGGGCGCAAGAGGGTGGGTATGAATGGGGAATGGGGATTGACACTAAGATAGCACACAGCGAGGATGGAAGAAACCGTAAACCGTAAGTCCCACAAGGTAGATAGGTATATTCGAAGACGGAATTTCCGGTCAGAGTCCCTGAATCTGCACGATGAGGAACTGCTTCTCGTCCTGTAAAAGAGAAAAGATCTCAGCATCGCGGGCGCGCAAAGAGAGGGGCAATAAAGAGATAGGGAGAGGGGCGCCACGTACGCTGAACTGCTCGTCCTCCTTGTCGTTGTGGAAGTCCTTGAGGAAGGTGAGCAGCTTGTCCCTGTTCCGGCGCAGGATGGCCTCGATCTGCGGCGGCTTCTTCGGGTTCGCGACGAACACCTGCGGGAATGCAATAACGCAATAACGCAATAACGCAATGATCAGCATTTCGCGGCGCAGACGGCGACACGGTGCACGGCGCACGGTGGGCAATATGTGGGACGGGCGGGACGCACCTTGAAGACGTGGAACGCCTCGAACTGGATGTTCTTGCTCTTGTCGCGCAGGAGGTTCATCATCATCTTGAGGTTCGCCTCGTTCGCGATGTAGCGCGTCATCACGCTGAAGTTGGCGCGGTCGAGCAGGATCTCGCCGAGGAGCTTCAGCGACTGCCGCTTCGTCACGTAGTTGCTGGACAGGATGAGGGTCGTGAAGGAGGCGAAGAACTGGCGGGGCGGGACATGTCAGCTACGCGGTGCTGCAGAGGAACAGAAGGAAGGGAAGGGAAGGGAAGGGAAGGGGACGGACCCTGTCGTAGTTCTTGTCCAGGTACTCGGCGACCATGGATTTGTGCCGCGTGAGCGTCTCTTTCAGATTCGCAAACGCGTCGCACGAGATCCCAAACGTCGTGGTCTCGATGAAATTGGGAAAGGTGTAGAACCTGCATCCGTCAGCGCCGTAGCCAGACGGGGGTGACAGCGGGACAGCGGGGCGACGCACTTGTCAGAGTAGAGCAGGATCTTGGCGAGCTGCTCGCTCTTGAGCATCTCCTTGAGGATCATGCCCGTGTTGAGCGCGATCTCCTCGTTCTCGTACCCGGCGAGCGTCGCGAAGATGACGTCGTGCTTGCCCGAGATGTACTCGACGGTCGGGTGGCGCGTGCCGATCTGGCGGCGCAGGAGGTTGTTGAAGATCTGCACGACGTCCTTGCGCGCCTCGAACTCGAACTTGGCGATGTTCGTCACGAGGTGGTACAGCAGCTCGGTGCTGTACGTCTCCGTCGCCAGCTGCGCGACGAGCTCGGGGAGCGGGTCTGTGTGCAGAGTCAGCAGTCAGCAGCGTCAGCAAGGCGGGGAACGGGGCGCACCTCCGTCGCCGTACAGGATGGCCTTGATCTGCTGCAGGCTCTTGGTGACCTCCTCGTTTGCCTGCGCGGTACGGTGAGCCCCGCGATGCACGCTTGGCTGCCATCGATCGACGCACCTTGCGGCGGGTCTCGCCGCCGGGCGCACCCGCCTCCAATCGCGGAATCGCATCGCGCAGGCCGCGGACGAGGTCGGGCGGCGCGCGGGGCTTGGTCTTGAAAAAGTTCATGGTCGGGGGGAAAGGGTCGCTGGGCGGGCGACAGGTCACAGAGCGTCAACAGGCAACAGTCAATATCGCCTGCACGGCACAAAGGGGCCGCCGTCCGAAAGCAGCTCTCTCTTCCTTCCCGCCACCATCGCATCCGTCCATCGTCATAACAAGCTGAGCCCTCTGGTGCACAGTCGATTTGAAGTACAACTGCGGCGCCGATGACGACGCTGCCAACGGAATTAATATGCGCAATCGCAGAGAGCCTCGTCAGCGAACGCCGCGCCGAGCCGCCCCAGTTCGACAACTCGTGCAGCGTGAAGCAGCGCTGGGGCGCCATCGGCGCGCTCTCGACGGCGTCCAAGCTGTTCCGCGCCATCGCGCTCGAGGCCTGGTTCCAGCGGCTGTACCTCAGCAGCGAGGACGAATTAAATTACCTGACGCACCATTGGCCCGCGGTGTTCGACTGGGTCAGGTAGGCCCCCATCCCCATCCCCGCCCGATCCGCTGCACGAAATGACGTCCCGCGCTAGGGAGATCCACTTCGTCATCGAGGGCGCCTCGGAGGCGTGGAGCCTGCGCCGCTTCGCGCGCGTGCGCCGCATCCGGATCGACCTGCTCGACACGGCGTCGTACGGCTTCCCCTTCACCGACGTGCCCGCCTCGCTCGCGCACCTCAACATCCGCAACATCAACTGGCCGTCGCCGGGGGTATACTCGACCATCGCGACGACGTTCCGCCACATCCAGACGCTGCACATCCACCAGCCGCGCGTGTGGTGCGGCCTGTGCAACGTCTGCGAGATCCCCAATTTCCAGGCCGCGCGCACCGAGAGTATAAGTTACGCTGGCGGCGTGGGATTGCCTGTAAGTGCCAAATGCCACACGCATCTTTCCAGATCACCGAATGAGTGCCCGGCGCGGCGATACAGGCGCACTACGCGATCGCGCTCGCGCCGATGCAGCGCCTCGCGCGCGTGCAGCTCACCGTCGGCAACCTCGGGCGCGCCAAGCGCCCCCTGAACCCGCGCGAGAACGCGGACGCGTGGGCGGGCGAGTGCAGCAGCTGCATGCGCAGCCTGTACCGCGACGAGGCGTTCCGCGCGTCGTGGGTCGCGAAGAAGACGAGCGCGCCGCCGGAGGTGGAGGGCGGGGGCGGGGGCGGGCTGGCGGACCCGCACCCGCACCCGCACGGCGCGGGCAAAGAGCAGTGGGACGTGCTCAGGCGGCCCCCGCTTCTGAGGGATGTGGTGTGGGAGTTCTGGGGGGTCGACAAGGATGATCTGGACAGCCACGAGGGGATGGAAAATGGGATGTAGCGGCGGCGAGCCGCAGATCGATTTTCATTTCTCTCCCGCTGAGTCTTAACATGGGGGGCGCTGGAAAGGCTTGTAGGGGCACATGCTTATCTATCTCGGTATACAGCTTTATCTCTTTGTCTACTTATTTCTTGTATAACTTACAAGCAGACGCGGTGGGGCTACACCTTCGCGTTGACGATATCCACGAACTCGGGCTTCAGCGACGCGCCCCCAACAAGGAAGTCGTCGACGTCGGGGAGGCTGGCTACATCGACATCGGCACCGGTCTGTGAGCATGCTACATCGGCCAGATTGGGAGTAAGGAGTAAGCGTGCACGCACCGAGCTCCTTGCAGTTCTTGAAATGCCAGAAGTTAGGGCGGTCTACATACAAAAGTCAAAATTCTCATTTAATTAGTGCCAGATAATAATTGGTGAGCATGTACTAGCATGATGTTCAGAGCGCGACTTGCTGGCAGTCGTGCTGGCAGTGGATTGGCCACGTCGAGTCTCGACTGAGGTCGGTTCTGACGGTCGACTGCCGACTAGCTCAGACGCGCTCCCATGAGCTCCCATGTCGGCGAGCCATTCAACATGTCCGAAAGGCGGCACGTCTCATCCATGTCCGAATTTTTGCTATCGGCCTTCCGACAGTATAGAGAGCCCCCCAAATGTCCGTTTTTGACGACCGTCCCAGGACGATTTTTGTCCGAATTTGAGAAACGGCCCTATCCAACATAATCAAGGGGCCTCGCTGCCCCCGTACAGGATACGGGTGCGCTCGGCGACAGCCGGCGAGACCACCGACGCGAGGAACTTGCGCACATCGGAGTGGGCTCCTCAGCCCTGCGCTTGCGCGGGTGTGGCGACTTTGCCGATGCCGATGGCCCATACGGGCTCGTAGGCGACCACGATCCTGCTGGAAAGTTGGCGCGATTTTAGCATGGTTTGGAGGAATGGGGCGGAAAATAGAATGTAGCGGCGGCAAGCCACATATTGATTTCTCTCCCACTCGAGTCTCAAGTTTCAACATCGGGGGCACTGGCAGGCTTGTAGCAGGCACATGCGTATTTGTCTCGGTATACAATTTTATCTATTTATATTTCTTGTTACGTAACTTACAGGTTGGTCTATACCTTCGCGGTGGCCTTCTTCGAGTTAACGATGTCCACGAACTCAGGCTTCAACGACGCGCCCCCAACGAGGAAGCCGTCGACGTCAGGGAGGTTGGCTGCATCGAAACCAGTCTGTGAGCATGCCGCATCGACCAAACTCGGAGTAAGCATGCACGCACCGAGCTCCTTGCAGTTCTTCGCGCTGACGCTGCCCCCGTACAGGATGCGGGTGCTCTCGGCGACAGCTGGGGAGACGGCCGACGCGAGGAACTTGCGCACATCGGCGTGGGTCTCCTGCGCCTGCGCGGGCGTGGCGACCTTGCCGGTGCCGATGGCCCACACGGGCTCGTAGGCGACCACGATCTTGCTGCAAAGTCGGCGCGATGTTAGCGTGGTTCGGAGGAATGAGGAATGGGGCGGCGAGGGGGGCGGGACGCGTACCTCCAGTCAGACTCCTTGAGCACGTCGATGACGGGCTGGAGCTGCGCGGCGACGACCTTGGCGGTGGTGCCCGCCTCGCGCTGCTCGAGGGTCTCGCCGACGCAGAGGATGATGCTCAGCGTCGCATCAAGTGCGGCGCGGGTCTTCTGCGCGACCTCTTCCGAGGTCTCGTTGAAGAGCGTGCGGCGCTCGGAGTGGCCTGGTGACCGCAGCCCGGATTTAGCGCGGAATGCGACGGGGGTGGGGATGGGGCGGGCCGCTTACCGAGGAGCACCCACGGAATCTCGGCGTTGACGAGCTGGGCGGGGCTGAATTCGCGTGAGGATACGCGGAAGGACGGCGCAGAAGAAATACGCCTACCTGATCTCGCCCGTGAACGCCCCGCTCGACTTGAAGTAGCAGTTCTGCGCCGCGACTTTGATCTCCTTCCTGATTATCTCCGAGACGGGGATCAGGTAGAGCGCGGGGGGCGCGATGACGACCTCTATCGCCCACAATCATCGGCCCTGTCAGAACGCTGCTCATCCGTGAGATCAGTGCGCGCAACGCACCGGTAGAAGGGTCGAGATCAGCCTCGTTCAGGATCTTGATCAGCGCTTTCTTCTCGTCCCGTGTGCACGGGTTCATCTTGAAGTTCCCTCCGACGAAGAATTGGCGGCCCATGTTGGAGAGATTGTAGTGTGGTGGTGGAAACGGAAGAGAAATTTGGGTCTGGCTTGAAGCTTTAACATCTTGATCACTCGGAGACGATCGTGCTGGGGTCGTAAATTCCCACGCTGCATGTCCCTAACTTTCACCTGTCAAGCTTGTGTGCTATGTTTATTTGTCCGCATTGGCCCGACAGAAGCTGCGGGATCCCGAGAGAGCATACGCTTTGCATCTGTTGCCACCTTCGTCTTTCGAAAGATATAGAGTCGTCTAGACAAGGCCAGCCGCGCTCCGCCCGTGCTGTACATCAGGAAAATATTTAGGAGGTTGGCGGAGGTTGAGACTGGTCTCAACCCACCAACCTCCGCCAACGACGTTGGCAATTTGAGACCGGTCTCAACCAGTTGGCAACCTGACGCATCTGGCTAGTACTATTTACGTTCTCGCTGCATCTTGCATTTCAATCTCATTTCGATCGCAATTTCGGTGCTTATGGCTTATGCTGTGGGTGTCACTGACTAAGTTCGGAGATAGCAAATGGCAAAGACGGTGGAGATTCGAGAATTTTATCATCATTATTGTCAAATTTACGTACTGTATGTCGCACTTGAAATACTATACTCTACAGTTACTCTACAGACGCGGACATATACAGTACGGCGCGGAAATGTTATAGTACTGCCAGTGACGGAGTACTACAAGCTGTGGCGATGGATAAGCCAAGGATTATGAGAAGGCTCAGGGCCGCGAAGGAGGAATCCCGTGTAGTACAACAAGGGTAAGGTGAGGGGAAGAGGGGAAATAATGAGACATGAACGAGACAGAGGCTTCCTTATATAGGAGCGGGGAGCTCTTGTGAGGCCGCACACGAGTACGGGAGCTTCGAGTTCATTTTTCTTCGCTAAGTACAAAATCTTCTCACCGATTGTATCTACAGTTACGGCTGTGAGCTCAATTGGTAAACTAGTATGAAATATGTCCAGATTGTGTTCCCGATTGACCGGTTGGCAACCTACATTGTGAGTTGCCAACTGGTTGGGCGGTTGGGCAGGTTGGGAGCTTTTTTATTTTCCTGATGTATTGCATCAAGATTCAAATCTACACTCGATATTCAGGTATAGTCTGTAGAATTCCTTCATTCGGAGTCTTCAAGCTCCGTCGACGCGTCCTCAGGCATGACTTTGGCTTTCATTCTGGAAGATCTTTTACCCAGACGGAATAAAGCAAACTTGGGATCTGCTTGTAGACTAATTCTCATATGAAACCAGCAAATGACCATCCGCACGAACACTACACAGCTTGAATATCGCGACAATCCGCTGCACCGACGCCCAGCGCGCTTAGACCTGGGCTCGTGGTGGCTGAATTTCTCAATCACTGGTAAGTACCCCTCGTCGCTGCTTGACCATGAGTTTGGAGTAAGGAGGGACATGGTACTGTGAAAGGGATAGCACGAGCTCGAGGTATGAGGATTCGTATAGAGCATTAGTGTTACTAGTAAGAGAGACTGACGTCAAAAGGAAAATTTTCTAATCGAGAACTGACTTGAAATTGAAAGTACCTCAAGCTGCCGCGGCCGGCGCCGTGGCGCTCCGGGAGTCCGGGGCTTCGGGCAGCCTGCTCCTTTTCAGCTAGGATCGGCCTGGAGGCATTGGCCAATTTACTATGTCCTCAAAGCCTTTCAAAATCGAGATACTGTATAATTACGATGCTAAGTTCAGGCCAATTCCTTGTGACCGAGGTCACCGACTAGTTCACATGTTCATATACACTTTTGACGTGAGACAAATTTGCTTTGAGTTCAAAAGAAGGTCTAAAATAGCAATCTGCAGGGCTTTTGTAGTGATTCGGGCGAGCCTCGGGCAAAAATCTGTCACAGAAGATGTTCACAGGCCAGATTTTCGAGTGACAGTCACCCAAAATAGGCTCAGTTCAGAAGGCCTTGGGATAGGTGACGAACTTAGTTTTAGAACCCAAGGACACGGAGTAGAAGAACAACCGGTGAGGAATTGCATTATAAGTGCCGAGCTACATATATGCTAACGGTGGCGAGATTCTAGCACCAAAACTTAGCATCGTAATTATACAGTAGGATGGTATTAGAGAAATATCTACACATTTTCTTGTTCGCAAAATCCTAACAAAAGGATTATTTTTCTGAGCCACAAAATCGTGGTTCCCGCGCCAAATCCGCCCAAAAGGGCAGTATAATCTGAGCAAAATTCATTCTTTTGGTAGCATCTTTGGACACGGAAAGGACAAAGAAAGTTCGCTATCCTATCTCAGTTTTTGAAGGCTTTTCTAAAATCGAAAGTTGGCCAATGCCTGCAGTGTCACTGTGCCACTTCAGATTCTTTTCCGATGAGTCGCCCCATCCACCCATCCCCCAAAAAACTCGACACTACTGCAGACCTCCCCATAACATGTCATAGCGATCTCTTTGGCCCGAAGGCCCCCGATCTATCAGACACCATGGCCACTTTGTTCGCACAGGAGCAACCGGTGCGATTGGTGGGACAGAAGGAGGCAGCGTTCAATGTAACACACCTCACCATCAACTCCCTTCCAAATGAGACATTGTCTGCCATTTTCAATGAATGTCGATGGAGCACCATAGCGCAGGGGTGTACTGATCTCCTCA
>KV417481.1:780082-911973 GCA_001630335.1 Athelia psychrophila | reverse complement strand
CCTCGTTCAGGATCTTGATCAGCGCTTTTTTCTCGTCCCGTGTGCACGGGTTCATCTTGAAGTTCCCTCCGACGAAGAATTGGCGGCCCATGTTGAAGAGATTATGGTGTGGTGGGGGAAACGGAAGAGAAATTTGGCTCTGGCTTGAAGCTTTAACATCTTGATCACTCGGAGACGATCGTGCTGGGGTCGTAAACTCCCACGCTGCATGTCCCTAACTTTCACCTGTCAAGCTTGTGTTGTATTTATTTGTCCGCAATGCCCCGACAGAAAGTTGAAACTGCGGGATCCCGAGATAGCCTACGCTTTGCATCTGTTGCCACCTTGATCTTTCGATCGATAATAGTGGTAGAGCCTTATAGACAAAGCCAGCCGCTCTTCAGCGCCTCCGCCCGTGTTGTATGTATTTCTGCATCGAATCTACACTCAACATTCAGTCTGTAGAAAAAAATCATCCGGGGACCCAGATGCAATAAAACAAACCGAAAACAAACTTAGGATCTGCTTGTAGAATTCTCGTACGAAACCAGCACATGACCATCCACACGAACACTACACAGCTTGAATATCGCGACAATCCGCTGCACCGACGCCCAGCGCGCTTAGATCTAGACCTGGGCTCGTGAGTCGTGGTGGCTGAATTTATCACTGGTAAGTACCCCTCGTTGATGCTTGACCATAAGTCTAGAGTAAGGAGGGACATGATACTGTGAAAAGGCTAGCACGAGCTCATGGTACGAGGATTTGTATAGAGCATTAGAGCATGTTGCTAGTTGGTTGCTAGTAAGAGAGACTGACGTCAAAAGGAACGTTCTCTAATCGAGAACTGACTTGAAAGTTGAAAGAGGGTGGTCGGCGCCGTGGCGCTCCGGGAGTCCGGGGCTTCGGCAAGCCTACTCCTTTTCAGCTAGAATCAGCCTGAATCACTCTGGAGGCATTGGCCAATTTACCATCTCAGAAAAGCCTTCCAAAATCGAGATAGGATGGTATTAGAGAAATATCTAAACATTTTCTTGTTCGCAAAATCCTAACAAAAGGATTATTTTTATGAGCCACAAAATCGTGGTTCCCGCGCCAAATCCGCCCAAAAGGGCAATGGAATCTGAGCAGAATTCATTCTTGGTAGCATTTTTAGACACGGAAAGGACAAAGAAAATTCGCTATCCTATCTCAAATTTTGAAGGCTTTTCTAAGATCGAAAATTGGCCAATGCCTGCAGTGTCAGTGTGCCACTTCAGGTTCTTTTCCAATGAGTCGCCCCATCCACCCATCCCCCCCAAAACTCGACACTACTGCAGACCTCCCCTTAACATGTCATAGCGATCTCTTTGGCCCAAAGGCCCCCGATCTATCAGACACCATGGCCACTTTGTTCGCACAGGAGCAACCGGCGCGATTGGTGGGACAGAAGGAGGCAGCGTTCAATGTAACACGCCTCACCATCAACTCCCTTCCAAATGAGACATTGTCTGCCATTTTCAATGAATGTCGATGGAGCACCATAGCGCAGGGGTGTACTGATCTCCTCAACGCGTCGTATGTCTGCGCTCACTGGAGAGATGTCGCGATCCACTCCCCATTCCTTTGGAATCGCATATATTTTGGAGCACCGCCCCAGTCTTTTCCCAAAACATCATTGTTTTTGCTGCGCTCGCGCGAATGTCCTCTGGATGTCATTGTGCACACTCCTGACTCCTTCGCTTACTACAAACTCAATCGCATCCGACCACCCATATGGGCTTGGATCAACAGACTTGCAACTATTAGTGCATATCGCTGGCGCAGCCTTGACATGAATCTATACGACATGATTACTCTAGACGGATGTCTCGCTTCCCTGCAAGTCAACGCCCCCATGCTTACGAACGCGCGCATCGTCCTGCAGCACAGCACGACCCACCGACTCCTGTCAGGATTTGGTTTAAAGACAGAGCTGCTCTCGCGCATAGAGTTGAGAGGTGTTAGCTTCCCGTGTTATCAGAACGTCTCACTGCGTCGCCTGACATCGCTGTCTCTGACGGAAGTGGTGGCGAATCTCCATCACACCCAGTTTACATCACTTCTGGCGCAGGCTCCTGAAATCGAGCAGCTCTCGATCTTCGGGGATGTCGTCTCGATGGGTGGAAGCTCGCCCTCGCCCTTGCCTATCATCCCCATACCTTCTTTGAAGGCCTTGACGCTCCTACCTGGGAGTCTGTTCAATTTCAGACACCTCTCTAATTCCCTCGTGACACCAGCCATCGAGGAACTGAGTCTCCACCACCTCGATGCGGATTCCATGGGGGCATTCATGCAGTCCTTTCATTCCGACGATTCAAAATACCCTATGTTGCGATCTTTGGAGCTCCGCGCCCCCATCGCCTTTCCCGATGCCACACCAACATTCCTCACAGCGTTCCCCTCCATCACCCATCTTTCCCTGGTCGCATACCGCCCCGAGGCGCACGCGCCAGTCATCAGGGCACTCGCACTCGCACGGACACTCAAACAGGCCTCGGAGACGAGATATTGTGGGTATCCGTCAATAGGCGTGAACTTGAAATTGCAGGATGACTTTGACCAGGTGGCCTATGAAGCAGTGCCAGTGCATATCTGCCCAACGCCCATACCGGAAGTCTCTATCGCGTTGCTTCCCAACCTGAAAAGTCTGGGTGTGGCACCCCTGAGCGAGGACGTCTTTATCGATCTCCGCAAGGTTATCTCGGACCGTGCAGAGGCAGGGGCACCCATCCAAACACTGAAGAGCTCAACCTATGATCGGCTTTCACAACAGAATTACACATGGCTACGCGAGCGTGTTTCTTTGGGGGCTATCTAGCATGAGGAATATTGACTGTGGTGGCGAAGCCCAGTGGGATCGTGGATGTAACACTGTTGGAAGCAAGCATTCGGTGATAGGTTGAATAAATTACGGACATTCATTATCGCTCTCTATCGCTGCTCGCGAGGGACATATGTATTTTGGAACAATCATACACTCCATTAACCGCACCCCCCAAATACGAAGAATAACAAGGTGATTACTTGGCGAAGGCCTTGATAATCTTGGCGGAAATGTGCAAAAAGAAAATGGACGCAATGAAAGAGAGAGATAGGACGAGGACAATGAATGGGTCACTGTGAAAGAATTCGTGTCAGTTAAGGATGCAGAGATAGAGCATAGCGTTCACGAGTGAATGAGCAGTAGTAACTCGTGGAAAGTGGAGGGAAATCGGGCGGATAGGGGCAAGGGGGGAATGACACGTACACTCGCAGTCCTGGTGAATCATCTGTGTACAGCTTCAACATGGTGTTCGACGATCCACCCGCGCCTGCTGCACGGCTCGAGTTGGGCTTCTTCTCTGCTGTCACAGCCGCCGCGCCTGCGCGTCTCCTGTGTGCGGAAGCGAAGTTGCGTGTGGCGTATTGGGGTAAGTGCGAGTTTTCCAGTTCCAATGAGCAGGATAGGAAGGCAAGGAATGCAGAAAAGAGTAAGAGTGAGGTTCAAGAGAAACTGGTCAGAAGAATGCACTTGTGAGTGAGACAGGATGACGAACCGTATCGCAGCAGTCTGAGCGCCAGGGGGCTTCGCGACCCCAGACGAGGAGCGGGAGATGGCAGTGCGGGAGGAGTCTGAGTCGGACTGTGCAGAAAAGGCTTCGTTAGCATCCAACCGTACCAGCAGCTCGAGGAGTAGTACTTACCATGATGGTAGGGTGGTGAAGTGAGTTGCTGGCGTTTCCCAAATAATTGCAAGTGCTGTCGTGTCGGGGCGTGGGAGATTTCCTTGGATCACCTGACAGGTTCTTGTTTACCACCACATTATCATTTAGTAGCTGTTTCGGCTGCAGCTTAATTGCACGTAGGGAGTTTTCAAGTTGAAAGTCTGCGAGTATCATCTCAGTTAATAACACGATTCTCCTTGAGAAATCGGTAATTATCACGATACCACCCTGTACGAAGTAGTCAAACTGATATTTGGCAATTGCTTGCTCTATTCATTATCATTAGTCAAACGATTCGTATCTGGACATTTCATAGACATATATATTTGAATGCATCTAATCCTCCCTAAGCCTTCAGGAAAAATCATTGGCGTGCGTAGGGTCCGATATAAATAAGTGAACTACATAGTTAGCACCGCCCGAGCATCTGACGCGAGTCGTGTATCCAAGAATGAAGCGCCCGGTCAGAGCTTCAGTCAGAATCCCACTTCGCATTCGCAGAACATTTTTCAGAATTGTACGACATGCATTAACACAGGCGCGACCCGCATCTAATGGCTCCACATGTTTTTCCACGTATCATTGTCAACTGCACATCAAACCCCGCACTTAAAAGTACCTTCTCCGTCGGCATTCCCTGCGAGACTTTTCATTACTACTGGATAATCCTTGTACATATAATGCTGTTTGACCATGAGCGGCAGCTCGTGTGTGTATTTTTGCGGGTCTGATGCAGTTGGTGACGGGTCACTGAAACACGTTTGTGTCCACTCTAGCAAGCTCAAATATTTTTTGATTAATGAGACTCCTGGATGGTCTTCAAGATACAGCCTCTCTCTACAAGATAATGTAACGCTGCACCTAGTAGCTTAAAATTTAATTGTACAGCAGCATTCGGGGGTGCATTTCCGCATTTAAAGTTTCGGGCTCATATCGGTCACGACGCACAGTCCCAGCTGTTAGTTACTGTTGGATATTGTACATGCATGATTCAGTAGCAATCTAGAAGCTTCAAGTCGCTTCAGATTTGGGAAAGAAAAGAAAAAAGAATCTGGACCCAGTTTTTCGTTTTCGGTATTTCACCGAGCCGTCATAAATTGTTCTGTCCTAGCAGTCGGTTAGATGCTACTGCTCCACTAAATTTGAAGCAGGGATTATATGCTGATCTCAGGTGCAACTCAATGTCACATATGCACCTGTTACAGACATTGCCAAGGCCGTGGAGGGCGGCGAATTCAGCCGACACTGACTCTACCCTCTACCGCCGATGAAGCCTGATGACTGCCGACGTTCCTGTCGATCCAGCTGGATCTGAGTTAAAGTGTCGGAGTAAACTATTCCGTGTGTACAGACTACATGGGTAGCAGTTGTAGATCACACTGATCTCCTCGGAAAATGTGCCACCGAACGGTGACCGACCCTTCAACGCGGTGGCTAAAGCGTAAAGACATTGCCTTATTTGGGCAAAACATAGTGCTTTACGCCGCCGACACCGCCGAAACGCGCCCGCCAAGATCTACATCAGCAAGCTGCCTATCATTCCCTATCTGTTCCTGTTCCCACCCAGTCGTTTTACATGATAGAATAGCACAGGTACCAGGCATGATGGGATCTCCTGGGACCAGTCAGGCAACGCCATAGTTTTGTGACGGTCCACGGAGGTGCAATTGACGACAATGTCCTCGATCTACCGACCTCCAGGAGAGTCTTCGTCCACCCTCTGGCAAGAGCGGTCTAATCTGGACGGAATCTTTGTTATGGCAGTCGCGTATGGTGAGAAATTGCGCAACTTTCTGACCGAAATTGCGCTCATCAGAGAGCTTCCCAGGATGTTTGCTCATCATTTTTCTGTACTGCGCGAGACTCTTCCTTGGGGAACAAAAGCAGCTAAGCAGGAAAGAGTGGTCACTCTTTGTCTACACAAGCCTGGTCTTCACGTTGGCCACTCTATTCGTTGGCTTCCAGCTCAAGTTCACTCAGATGACTTTCATCGACGACCGTGCTTACCCTGGAGGCCCTGCCGCATTCAACATTGATTACTACCCTTATGGGGTCTCATTGGGAGCCAACTGTTCTTTCGTGATACTCAATTGGCTCGCCGATGGCCTTCTGGTAAGTATATTGCGTTTGAATTTCTGAGCGTTACTGAGCAGCCTTGTAGCTTTACCGATATGTCATGATTTGGAGTTTCACATATCCCATGCTCATTCTGCCGGGATCGATGTATGTTGGTTCTATCGGTGAGTCTCCCAAATATCCATGCGATCATATCTGATCGTGGTGTGTTCATAGTAACGTCGATATGCCTGCTCGTGTCAATAGAACGCACGGGAGGGTTTTGGGGTAAAGAGGCCGTCAAGTTTGGAATTGCATATTGGACGCTCTCCATATCTCTCAACATCATCATAACGGTCCTCATCGTCGCCAGACTCATTTTACGGAGGAAGCGAATGCGGTCTGCGCTAGGCGACGAGCATGGGCACATGTACACGTCAATATCTGCGATGCTCATCGAAAGCGCGGCCCTGTATAGCGTGTGGGGCTTAGTTTTCTTGATCACGTACGCCAAAAATTCAGCCTTTAACAACATCCTTCTCCCCGCCTTAGGGCAAGTTCAGGTCAGTTACTCCGGTGTTGTCTATATTCGTTTGATCCTAACGTTTTAATCTTCACAGGCGATCGCTACGATGCTTATTATCACGCGGGTTGTTGAGGGTCGGGGTTGGTCCAGGGATACTTCAGCAGGCGTAGCCGAAAGGCTGCGGCAGTTCCGCTTTGGAACGGGAACAGCTGAAAGCATATCCAAAGACCAGCCGAGTGGCGCAACCCTTACAGAGCTTCGTTCCCGCGAAGGGAAGGATATCGCCAAGCCGGAAGATTATCATCCTCCAACTTTTAACACGAAACCTGACTCGATCACCGGTTACGATAACGACGATGACGAGCAACGGACTATAGTGTATAGGAATGCCTAGCATTTCCAGCTCTTCGTTCCACCATGTAATCCCTATTGTATCACTTTTAGACTACTTTATAAGAACGAGGAGCTTCAGGCATTTTAGAATTATCAGCAGGAGCATGCGTGTGACTTAAATTCCTTTCTGAGGAGTCTTGCCATCACCGACAACTTATTGTCATTGTCTCTAACCACCACCGCAGCAATCCTCTCATGTCTCTCGTATGTACACGCAATTTAACGACGCTCATCCCAACGGCTGAAAGTCTCTCTTAGATCCATGCTTTAGTTGCGCGAGGGGGCACCATCCTCGCTGAACATCAGGCAGGCAAGCGAGATTTCTCACAAGGTACGCATGTCCGATAACTGCCTGTGAGCCTCGTCAAACTAACTTTGGCCATCCCTCAAGCTACTCAGACGATCTTGTCAAAGATACCTCCGAACAACAGCAAATTGACCTATGTTTGGGAGCAATACCTCTTCCACCATGTGTCAGAAGGCGGTTTCACGTATCTTGTGATGGCTGATGATTCTGCTGGACGGTGCGTAGGGGTGTGCGACCTTTGGAAACACATGCTGATCGTATCATCTTAGACGGATGCCCTTTGCGTTCCTGGCCGAGCTTCAGAGAGCTGTGAGTTGTTTGCATAGCCCCGCCCTCGTCACTACGTACTGACGGCACACCCAGTTCACATCACTTCCGTCCTCGTCGACATCCCTTTCTTCCCTTCCGGCCCATGGCCTCCAAGGCTCATTCTCTCCGATCATCGCAACATTGATACAGACTTACAATACGGCACCCCCCACCGATGAGCTTGCTCGTGCTCAGACAGAGCTCAACCAAGTCAAGGACATCATGGTTCAAAACGTCGAACAGATCCTCAGTCGTGGAGAGCGCATCGAGCTTTTGGTTGACAAGACCGACAACATGGCGAACCAGGCCACTGCCTTCAGGAGAGGGGCAAGGGGCGTTAGGAGGCAGATGTGGTGGAAAAATACGAAGATCACCGTCTTGGGCGCATTCGTGGGCCTGGTAAGCAGTCGCAGGACTTTCTCTCAGTTTCTGAAAATCATGCTGACTGTCGTCTCCATGCTCCTTTATTGTAGGTCCTGCTCTGGATCATTGTGGCCCAGTTCTGCGGCGCAGGCTTCAACCGATGCGGCAAGAGCAATGAAATAGACAACCCTCCCCAATTGGCCCTTTATTGAGCACCATCCTTCCTGCTGCGTTACACCGGATCAGCGGACTTCAGGCACGTCTTCATTCCGCCCCTGCCTTTGACCCTGCGGGCCACTCTTTGTCCATTATTTATCATTACAACGCGTTGTATCCACCAGTCTTCTCCTGACTCCGAACACCTACCATGTTCATTTTTTGTATAATGCAATCCTAATCATTTTCCATGTACCTCATGCCCGCACGCGTGCGCTCCTCCTGAACTCCTCCATTGGAATTAGGTTATATGTCGGGCGGATATATCCTTTCGCTCCATGCCTCCCCACCTCTAAATTTACCCTGAATGGAGCATGGGTCGCGTATGATATCATTTAGGCTTAACGACGGCGGTATCGGCACACAATCTAACTCTGAAGCTTGAACCAGCCCCTGGCCAGCCCTGTGACAGGGAGCGGGGGGACCGACCTCTTCGAATTCACAATTTCAAGTCGAGAACGACCTTATCAACTAACCCTATGTTCTTCATTGCTTATCTTCTCCTAAATCTCGGAAATGAATTCATCAAGAGACCACTCAATACATTGTGGGGGATCCGCGAAGGCCCCAGCGGGGAAGAAGATTGAAGGGTGCAGATCCTGTTACGCAATCTCTGTGAAATGCGAGAGATGAAAAGAACGTGGCATTCATAAACATCGTTAATGACATGGAGGAAAGCAAATTAGAGATAGAAGTACAGTTCCGACGAAGCTCGAGAGAGTGTGCATCAACGAGATCATCAAGAAATCGACGAATACACTGTATCAATCGATCGAGCAGATTACTACTACATGGGACCCCGGTGTCCAGCAGGTGCATATCGAGTGGGGATGAGCATACCATGCAAGTGATAAATAAGATAATGAGCGAGTCATAATGCATGGATCAAGGGGAGTATATCTTGTTGGCGTTTTTGCCTGCAGCGCGCCCGAGGCTTCCAAAGCTCCCTTGGCTCGCCCAGTCCCTAGACGACGCAGACACTGTATGGCGACGCTCGATATAGCGATCCTTCACTTCTCGCTCCTTCTGCTCGCGCGCGCGCTCCTTCTCGCGCTCCAGCCTCTCGCGCTCCAACAGAATGGCGGCGCTACTAGCATGGGAAATGAGAGGCGGGCGTGTAGAGGGTGGCGGAGATATCCTCGAGCCGAATGCGCTGCCCTGCGACTGCGAGCTGAGCGACCGAGGAGGTCCCGATTCGGACGTCATGATCGCCTGCAGGTAGGAGTGCGTAGGGAGTGAGGAAGAGGTGGAGGTTCCCGGTGATTCCAGAAGATCGTGCAACTGCACGCGTCGCCGGTGGTAGTCCACGGGATCGCGGGAGCGGCTTTCTTCTCTAGAAGGGTTGTGGCCTAAGCTGCTGTCCCTTGGTTTGACGGTGTCTGAGGCATGAGACATGGAGCGCTCGCGACGCGACACTTCCTTTGTGGGCGAGGCGGAGCAACTTGCCGGTGGCGAGTAGCCCTTCGTTGACGCGGGCGTAGCACACTCCCATGCATCTATCGTCTTCGGCGCAGTCATGGCGAGACCACTGGATACGCGCGGTACATGAGTCTTGCTTGCGACAGGGAATGGGTCGATCGAGGAGAAAGGCTCGTAAGGTGTCGACTTTGGGTCTATCGGAGACTTGTCGATACTCTTGAAGTCCTCATCTTCCTCGTCGTCCTCTAGCGCGTTGAAGTTTGTCATGGCGGGCAGCGAAGGAATGTTGACAGGGAGTGGCGACAGATGGAACATTGTCTTGGAGGATTTCAACGACTTTGAATCGGCAGATGAATCAGCTTTCGAATCAGCTTTCAAATGTATGTCTTCGAAGGCGTCCGAAGGTGACTCCGGGACTGCGTAGATCTGGCGGACATCGATGACTCGCGTGGAATCTAGGTTCCCGCTGAGAGGGTACTTAGCGTGCTTCAGTTCATCACGAAGCTTCGCGCATTCCCTAAAGAAGACCTGTCAACAGGATATCTCCAGAAAGATATTCCAACTCACTTGGATATCGCCAGATAGTGCGACCTTAAGCTCTCTTCAACCACGCGCGCCGTCTCCCTCTCATCCGCCCTTGCTTCTTCCAGCTCGGCATACTTTGTGATGGTCACGTCGCGCTCGGCCTTCAGCTTGCGAGATGCGTCTCTCTCTGTGTCAAACTGTCGACGAAGGTTTTCACACTCAGTGCGGAGGGTGCGGACCGTATCCGCCTCAGTGGCGAGTTTCCGTTGCGTCTCAGTGAGGTTATACAACAGTAGGAAACTGATCCTGAGATCCTCGTGCTGCAGATCGATCTCGCTGTTAGCCGATCAGAACAACCGAGGGTGTAGTTTAATCAAGTCACCTGGTCTGGCGCCTGTGTCTTCAGCCACAAATGACAACGTGAGATCAGAGCCCCTAGTTCCGATGCCGGGGCACCCTCCTTCACAATGCGAGTGATGTCCTGCTGGTAGCGACGCGCCTCGTGAGCAATGGCAGTCGGATTGCCTGAGGTGCTGGGGCCCCGGGATGGCGCGGGAGTGGGACCTGCGTTCGTCGGCGACAAAGAGGTGAGATGGGGAACACGCGGCGACTGTGACCTGTCGATGTGAAGCTTCCGTACGTCACTCTCTTCAAACATGGTCCTGCAGAGGGGACATATTGGCCTTGACAGCGATTCGATGCAGCTATATGGAAAGGATGGGCGCGAATCGGTGACAGTACACGGTTTGTAGTAGTGAACCTACATACCTTGCGCAAAACACATGCCCGCATGTGATGCTATGAGGCGCGTGAGCCCCACTGGAATAGCTCTCTAAACAGACGTCACAAGTCGAGTTGGCGTGTACGACGAGCATAGTCCGGCAGCGAAAGAGTGTTGGTGAGGGATACAAGCAAAGCTCGAAGGCCTGCTTGTATCGCTGATTTATAGGTATGGATAGCGGTAAACCACTAGCCTGGATGGAGTGGGTGGACCGGTCGTGGTACAAGTCCAAGAAGGACGGCTATATTGATGCTCCTAGTTAAGAGGAGCTGGTATAGCACACACGGGGTGTGACTTCTACGAGGTAGGTCGAGTCTGCCCGGTGAAGCCAACCACTCGGTGTGATCTCCGGAACCCTTAGATAAGAGTTTCTGATGGCCCGGAACGAGGCTACGCCTTAGTGATTCAATTGGTTCGGGCAACCAAGAAGCTTTGCAACAGCGTCCCAAATCGAGGCGGCCTGGCCCCCGTAGTACGTATTGTGGCTATAAAGGTCCATCCTGGTGGGTAACTTGGACAGAAGAGGCATGAAGTCCCTCGGCCCGTGTTGCCCAAGGCTCATCTGAATCGTGCATCACACATGGTGCCTTCCGCGCACGTCACGGGAGGGGATTGGCAAGTCCGAGATATGTCATGGTTATTGGTTTCATTGAAAGGTTGAAGTGATTTAAATGAGAGATGAAAATCGGGGTGAGGGCGAAGACGCGCATGAGGGACAGTCAAGAAAGGAAATGAACAAACCCCGACGACGACAAGCTCAGCTTTTCCGCCCGCCACATGCCCTGAACTTAGCAAACGCTCTCACACAGCGGGTTACTCAGGGTTTCCTCCTTTGCTCGTATGCTCATGCTAGTCCACGGTTTTATATTCATAAATGCCGACCTTGCGTCCTCGGCATTCACGTCCACCATCCAACATGCTTTTTGCCTGGTGTTTGCGGCACATTCGCAGATTTGCACCGCCTTTGCACCACCCTGAATTCTGAGCTTACTCAAACCTGTGTCAGCTGCAATGTAGATAACAACTTGAACTTACTCAGACTATTTCTCAGACTATTGGCTTGGACGACACAGGGGGTACAGAAGGACAGGATCTAGAGCGGAGGCATCCTCAATAATCTCGGTGGAACCGCTGAACAAGCCGGTACGAGATGAGCATCACCAAAAATCGTCAGATGACTCTTTCATTATGTACATCCACAGCGCGGAACGGGACGGCTGTTGGTTGTCTTTGATAACCGGGGGCTGGCATCTATAAATTATGTCTTCCATCTGGCACTGATTATCGCCCGCTGTTTCCCGCAGAGGCACTACCCTAGCCGACGCCTTCGCCCGCATGCACCTGACCGCCGACCAGATTGCGCTGCCACTCCCGATGCCGCCTCAGCTCTCCTCAGCTCATGCTCTTGCACTGCGCTGACAGGCGCTGACGCATCAAATGATGCCAACCGCCACCGTCGTCCTCCATACGCTTCGCGGGAACCTGCGGTTGGATCCGCGTCCTATCCGAGTCTCCAGAGCTCTTGAAGTTACCACCCCACAACTTCTATTATGCTGGAGCTACCCTCGTTCTCGCTGTGACGCTGTGCTCTCGTCACCATCTCCCAGGCTACAGTCTTTTCCAGCAATGTTGCTTTCTGCTTCCCGGTGCTTGGATATTGGCTCCCTTTTCAACATTCACTCAAACGCTCTCGATGGCACAACAACCCTCAACCAACTTGAAAATTGTATCCCAGAGTCCGCGAATCTGTTGCCGGCAGGGCCACATCAGTGAAGAAATATACAATCTATGTAACAGCCAGCAGGCAGCGGTCGAACGTTGGTACAAAGTGGTTATCTTACTACATCGCCCGCAAGTCGCAAGTCGCAAAACTTCCTCAACTTTCCATCATGTGCCGCAATCGCCTCTGCAGATGACTCTTATCGAACCCAAACCGTCAATGTGCGTCCAATTGCAAACGTCGCAGATGTTGCGATTGCTTATTGAATGCCAAATTGACATGGTTATCAGAACGAAATCCGAAAAAATCCGAAGAAGTCTGAATCGCGACCTTGCATTTCCACATCTACAACGTCGGGTCTTGCCCGCATGTCCGTGACATTCAGGATTGGTAACCAAGAACCTTCTATTAACTGACTGAACTGCTCTCGAAATATCTAGAGCGAAGACGCGAAGGACCGTGCGTCTCGGATGTATGAAATGGGCGTAATCGTTATGCCGCTCCGAGCTGTATCTTCCGATGTCTTTCCTTCGCTGGATCACCATTATGTCCGGCTACAGTCACGGACGCTCGGAGCAGATACGAAGTCGCACTTGTCCGATATTCTCAATATCTGTGGGCCCGACCGGTTCATCGATAACAGAGAATTATGTTTCATTGATATTGACAGCTAACGTCATTGGCACACTTCTTCCCCACGGAAATATCGACATGCGAATGAGATGATTTGTAGACGATTTTAATGTCCACACCATATCTAGATGACCGGGCGACTGGTGACCACCGGCGGCTGGGGCGTGAGCGGGTTGAAACAGGCGCGTGCGCGCCACTGGAGTATCCCAAGGAGTATCACGCTCTCAGCATTCGTAAACTGCTCCAATCACGGGTTACGATCGTCTCGAAATCTTAGCCTCGTCGAGCACGCGAGCAACAGCTGTGAAGAGTTGCCTCGTGGTGAAGGAGAGATATCGGATCCTGCTATCGAATCTGAACACATGCAGTGCCACAGGCTCATTTTGGGACAGAGGTCTGTGACGGAGGTCTGTGACAGGGCAGGGGGGCGAGCTCTGGACCTATGGAGGGGTAGAATTGGCACATAGAGCTACGTACAAGATGCGTAGACAGTTCTACGCGGAGGCTAGAATCCCTGAAGAACGAGAGAGCATAAGAGTCATCTATGGGGAGGTATCAGTCGTGACGTTGCATGGATATACTTTGGTAACAATACATATGAAGAAGTCCAGGGTGAGCGTATATGCAAATATAAAAACAGAGAGCAAGATGGCAAGATATGTAGTGATGGAGAAGACCGTCCGGGGTACAAGCACAATTGGTGGGAAAGGAAAGACAAAATGAAACCCGTAGAATGAAAAGAATGATGCGATACATCCCGTCACTGTGGTTTTATCTCCACATTGTAGTGAGCACAGTTGGGCCACCAACTCGGGGTGCAGGTGCACGGATCTGCTCGGGGCTCTGCCTTCTTCCGTGGAAAAAAGACCCCGGCGGCGAGTTTTGGAAGGTGAGGGCTAGGGCGTTATCGCCGAGCGTCTGAGCTTGAGCCCTGTGGCTCACTAGCGGTGGCGGGGTGCCGGAATCTAGGCTGGCTGATTGATTGAGTGATTGGCGGCGTCCAACTTGAACACGGAGGTCGTCAGCGGGATATTGGCGATAGGAGTCATGTGCCAATGGACTTTGATGCTGGGAGAAAGACGACGAGGTACTTCGTGGATAGCGTATGCGCTCATCATCGCTCATATAACCCTGAAGTCGGGGTCGCCTTGGCGTGTGAGACGATGTATGAGAGGGGCCGTGGTATTGGTGGGTTGGGGTTTCGACTATGGGAAGCCGTGACTGTGGTAGAGGTCGAGGTTCGTCTCTTTCCGAATCACTGTCCAGTTCACGAGGAAACATGGGCGAAGTCATGGCCACAGCACCCTGCCCTCTAACTCCACCGTGGCTAACGGTGTTGGGCATTCCGAGGGAACTCAAACTTCCAATAGAGTCATGCGCGCTTCGTTCACCCCATGATGAGTTAAACTCCAGGGACGAGTTCATTGAGCTGCGTGCACTATGCGTGCCTCGCGCATCTGGAAGTGTATTTTGGGTGGGGATGATGTAGGAAGTCGGCGAGGCACTCTGTGCAGGCGGTTGTGTCACGCGTTCCGACACCGAGCGCCCAGTGCTCGGTGGCATGACCACCCAACTCGGTGCCGAATGGGAACTGTCCAAGCGACCATGGACCTGCCTGGGCGTGGTGCCAATATCGTGGAAAGTAGCAGCAGGTTCTACACTCATCGTGACTCCCGGATTACGCTGTGCATTGTACGTGCTAGGGTAAGCCGGTTCCCTGACGAAACTCGTGGTATCCCGCGTCGATGCAGTGTAGCGATCGTTGGAAGGGGTCGTGTATCGGATAGATGATGTGGTATCCCGCGTCGATGCAGCATATCGATCACTGGATGTGCCGTTGGTGTAGCCACCTCGTGTAGGCGGATAGGCCACGCTGTTCGCATGTCCGTGGGCTTCATTTAAACCCTGGCCGTAGCCAGCCACATGTGCACGGGCAAGATTTAGCCGCCTAGTCACTTCGTCTACTTCCTCGTCGCTATCATAGCTTCCATACACACTTCTGCCCATACCGTCCGAGGTGTCGCGTAGGTAGCTCGGTACAAGCTCGCGGGGAGGATACACACGCTTGGTGGGTTCGGGGTCGGGAACTGAGACCCGCGATTTGACAGTAATTTGCTCAGGCTGCTGGGTGCGACGAGCAACACGCGGGTCGGCATCCGCGTTAGCAGGCGGAGTTGTTCGATACTGGCTGACTACATCCTGTGATGGCGTAGAGTGCTTATGCTTGGCTGATGAGGTAGGCTGGGGCCGAATGGCAGCAGTCTTGGAGATTTTGCGGGACCGTGGGTGCTCGGTTTCACGAGCGCTGCTGGGTTGGTCGCGCCCTGCTTTTCCATTTACTTTGCCGTTTAAATCCGGCTGGGCTCCGCCGTTGGGGATGTACATGGCGTGCGTGTGAGCGCTTCCATTGGAGTTACCATTCGAGGTATACGCGTTCGGGTGAGAGGTTCCATCGAGAAGCGGTAGCACGCGTATAGCGTTTTCAGATTCTGTTCGCTTCCTGGGTCCAAAGGGCGTGGGGGCAGCCGGTGGGTGGTCCGGTGAAGACGTGGAGTCCACGGAATAGTGTCGCGTGAGAAGGGGAAGCGGGAAGCGGTCAAGGGGGAGAGGTTGGGGCGGCGGTGGAAGTGGGTTGTTGGTCTTGGTGTACCGGGAGAGACTCAGGCGCAGCTGCGCGATCTCGTCCTCTGCTGCGTCCAATTTACTAGTGCAGATGTCAGTAATCTGGGGGGAGCAGAAGGGATAGCAGACGCACGAATTGAACTCTTCCTCGACCTCCAGCGCTCGAGCCTGCAAGCCACGTTCCACGGTGAGTGACTCGTTCTTGTCCTGCTCTGCAGTGTGCTGAAGAGCTTCGTGGTGTACGCGCAAGGACTTCAGTTCACCCTTCTTGCGATCAAGCCTTTCTTGTGTAGCTTTGTACCTTCGGAGGGCGTCGACTGACGCACGTAGGGCCCGATGCTGAATTACATATTAGCATTATTGGATACATGGAGGTGGACCAGGCCATCCCGAATGAGAAGGGAGTGCTGGGGATGAGATCGTTGGAGAGACGCACCACAGTAACGTCTTCCCCTTGAGCTTCTAGCCATTCCATGACATCTGTCACCACTTCCGCAACATCTCCATCAGGTGCATTCTCTCCCGAGACCATTGCTATTCGGTGCAACAGCAAATTCATCTGACATTCTATCTGTCGATTAATTTCATCTTCTTCCGGTGCTTTGTCGACGTGCAATCGTTTAATGCGGTCTACTTGAAAGGACTTGCGACAAAGCGGACAAGAGGACGGCGTGATTGACCGCAGACATCTACACGTTCGTTCGCCATATGAGCTTCACTCTTCTATGAGCAGTATGGCACTCACAGTAAACAAAATATATGCCCACAGGCTATGGCATGGGGTGCATTGGCTGAAGAGTCCCAATTGTAATCTTCCAGGCAGATATCGCAGCGACTGGAAGGATGAAGGACCAGCATTTGAAACAAGAATGATAAAAAGGAAACGCGCAGCGCTTAGAGCAAAAGATAGACACCTAGGTCAACAATGCCTCTCCATAAGTAAGTGACTGGGGAGGACAAAGAGCCGGGAAGACAATCGGAGGGGATTACGTCCCGTTTTGGACAGGTTGTCCGATGTGGCGTAAGCTGGCTCTTAATTGCGTGTACGCCTCATGTTGCGACTGTACAGCTAGCCATTGTCCCATCCTAAAGGTGCAGATTTCGAATGCCATGAGGCTGTTTCTCGATAAACTCGCCAGATAATGTGACTGAACACCAACTCAATATTTCAAAAATATACTTGGCCGATAATAAACGAGCGGAAAACTGAAGCTACCTATTGGCTATCTACCATGTATAGTGTCGCTGCTGTACGGCTGATTGCAAAACGTCAGGCCACGTCGATGTAAAATGGGTGTGATGTTGGATGGCGGAGAGGGCTAGTTACCAATTTGCCGTCATATATGACGGGAACGAGATATGAAATTGGTGGAAAGCAAGCAGCGAGAATGTTCACATCCGGCCCACCGGTACTACATATGATACCTGCTCCTCTCTCCCTGCGGCGTCCAGCACCACACCTCGGCGCGGTCTGACGTTTTGCAATAAGCTGTAATTTTAGTAACGCATACACAGATATTATGACCATCTGACCATTACATTGTAATCGCGAAAAGTGGGAACAAAGGAGGTAGCTTTTCTGGCCGCGGATCACTATCGCAAAGAATCAAGCACCTGGTACATCGGAAAATTTAAGTCAGTTGACATTTCATAGAGATTCCAGAGGGCATACATGTGGGTGGTTCAGAGTCATAAGGCGCCTAAACTTCTTCTTCAGCTTTATAACACCTCCCACGTAATCGAATGTCCGCCCTGCCATTGCTGCGTCGTGCAGAGCGATTGGATCTCCCTTTTCGCTTTCGAAGAAACGTCTGTAAACCTCTTTGAGATCCTCCTGCTCCCGCGGCTGGTCGAGGCAATTTGCAAAGCCGTATGCAATAATAGCTACGGCGGGGATTGACTTCGGGATCTCATTGTCGCCTACGAGGACATACAATTTGAGCCACCAGACTGATTTAAATTTCTTCGGCGTGGACCCTGTGCAAGAAAGGACCTCCTGAAGATGTGGCAACGACTCGCGCATGGCGCGGAGTCCGCATTCATCCATGAGAGTTGAAAGAGAAGATGCTCGGAATGCAGCTAATATCTCGTCGAACTTGCAGTTCTCGATCATGACGCGGTAAATCCTTCCCAGTCGGGCGCTCTCTTCGGCAACTCTGCATGTGCAGAAGCCAAAATACATCCAGCTCGGCAGCTCCGGAATTGGATTGAACTGGGACAGATTCAGCCCGAAAAGCTCATAGCACTGCTTCTTATCCTCCGGCCATCCGGACCGTACTGCGTTAATCTCTGCGTCTGTAGGATCTGCTGAGATATCATCCACCAGGTATCTCCAAGGTAGCACGCTTGGGCGTGAAAGCTCTGGGCCAATTATTGATAAAGGTTCTAGCAGCGATTGGTGCTCTAGAAACCACAGAAAAGGCAGTAGGCGAGTAGCTCCAGGCACGGCCTGGAAAATAGCTTTGATCCTCTCCGCGAGGTTATCACGAGTGCGCCAACTGTGCAGCACTTTAGATTCCACCTCGAACCCCACGAGTAGTATCTCGTACAAACACAGGAGCATCCTTTTATCCTCTGCAGACTTGGCATTGTAGAACCCGTAGTCCTGTTGCGCTTGCAAATCAAAAGGTGTTCTGGCCAGATGAACCGCTTGCGCTATTTGGTATGCGCTATTGATGGGCTTTGTTGGATTGCAATCGAAGATATGGATGGGCCAATATTTGCGCTGGCAGCGCTCACTGCAGTACCACGCCTTGCGATCCTTGCACCCTGAGCATCTTCGAGTCGCTGGCTCCATGCATTTCTCGCATTTGCGATCAAGCATGCTGCAGTCTGGTAGTTGTGCCTCGAAAGAATCGGATTGGATCTCTAGGTTTGGGTGATATCAATCGAATCGTCACCCACAGTAGCCTGACTAGCGTACCTTCGATGACAGACCGATTAGATATCTTCTTTCCGAGTAGATCGTCGTTTTTGCTACTGGTGAAGTCCAACTGATGCGAGACGACCTTCTTTCTAGGTATGCGTCTAGATCTAACGTTCTAGACCCAACATTCCAGGATAATATAAATTGGCGTTGAATGCACGCTTCGGCTTGCGGAAGTGATATTGATATTGATAACGCAGGGCCGGGAATACTTGACGCAAACGCGGGAGCGTTATGCATGATCGCGTTCGAAGTCAGGCTTTTCGTCCCATCACTGCATAATTAAGAATTGTTCAAGCTCATTTAAATTTTGTTCTCAGTGTACATGGAATATGTGTAGGGAGACCAAGTTAAATATCACCAGGGGGAAGCAGAACAGAATATCAAAACTTGCAACAAAAATGACGCAGGCAGGTAGCTTGCACCACTGGTGATTATTTAAAGGAGGTTCTCCAGGGGATGCGGGCTCTTCATGAAATGCCTAAACTTCTTCTTCAGCTTCACAATTCCCTCGACGTATTCGAAAACCTTTCCCGCTATTGCCGCATTGCGCAGCCCGATAGGGTCTCCTGCTCCGCCCTCGAAGAACTTCCGGTAAGCTCCCTTCATATCGTTAATTTCTTGAGGCTGTTTGCAGTTAGCGAAGCCGTAGTCAATAGCGACAACAGGGATCGGATCTATGGTATTTCCGACATCTGCAAAGACGAACTGTTTAAGCCGCCACACTGACTTCAACGATGTTGAGGCTGTGCACAAAAGCACGTCTTCGAAATAAGATAATGGCTCTCGCATGTTGCGGAGCCCGTATTTGTCCTTGAGAGCGGCAAAGGAGTTCGGTATGCAGAGAGCAGTTCGTCGAACTTGCAGCTATCGATCACCTGACCGTAGATCGTCCCCAATAACTTCTCTTCTTGTGCATCTGCGCAGGTACAGAAACCGAAATGAATCTAGCTCTTCATTGCCTCGCGCGGATTGTTGGATAAGCTGACCATGCATGACTCGAAGCATCATGTGTCCATTTCTTCCGGCCATATCCTGAGCATCGTTCCCATATAATCGTCTGTGGGACTCTGTGGGACTCGCTGTATGATCGTCGGCGTAATATCTTCAGCCCAGTAGCCACATTTCGCGTAGGGGGTGCGGAGCTGGTGCAGATTGAACAGGGTCTAGAACCCACTGGTTCTCCAAAAACCGCAGGAAGGAACTCTGGTGACAGGCTGCAGGCACGCCTGAAATGCTGCCTTAATCTCCTGCGGCAACGTATTGCGAGTCATCCACCGGTCCAACGTCTTCGGCTCTACTATACCCATTGGACCGAGTAGCATCCGACACACATCCAAGAGCGTCATCTGATCTTCCGGAGAAAGCTTCGAAAAACCGTAGTCTTGCTTCGTTTGCCAATGAGGAGGGGGTATATTAAGAAGGCTCGCAATTGCCATGTGGTATGCAGTTTTGGCCGGCTTTGTAGTGTTGCAATCGAAGATGTGCAAAGGCCACGCTTTGCGCTGGCAGCGCTCGCTGCAGTACCAGCCTCTGCGATCCGTGCATGCAGAGCATCTCCGTGTTGCCGGCTCATTGCACTTGGGATTGCCACATTCACGTTCAGCCATAATGAAGCACGGTACTAAGGGAGCGCGGTGAAGATGAGGGCCAAGTCTGTATACGTTGTAGTGTTGATTGGAAGACTCATGTCAGATGACATACGCAATCGAGTGGCTCAGTTAACTCACCGACATTCAATATTGTGCTTGAACTTGCAGACTGGGAGTTAGGAACAGCGAGAAAAAAGAGACGACAAGAGCCTGCATGTTCAACTTTCCCTCGAACAGCTAGTCTCCCGTAGTCAAACCAAAAAAAAATGAAGACAATCGTTCCTTCCTTATGGTCTGATCTTAAACGCGCCCTCCGAGCCGTACCTCAAATCCGCGCGTGGAAACCGCGTGGAAACCGCGTGAGTCTCGCGTGTCTCGCACGTTTACCTCACGTGGGTAGCTTGTGGCACCAGGCATCAACTCCTACCATTGTAGCTCATGCGAAGCATTGAGGCTGCTGCTGCCCTCCAGGGGTATTGAAAACGATTTTAATAATTTATAAACAAACCTTTCAGGCCTTTAAACACATTGCAACAAGTATATTCGGGCCATTCTTGAGATTTTCAGCTCCATTTTGCTTCCTTTGCGTCGTCATGCACCGCCTGACATCTATCATAGTTATAGGGAGTGCTTGATCTCTTAATACAGATGGTTAGCACGCTTGAATTGTCATGGTGAGCTTGCAACGATAAATTTGGATTTTCACACCAGATGATTCACCCCCAAAAGTCGATTGGGTACTAGTGAAGAGTTGCTAAAGCTCGTGAGATTGCTCTTTTTTCGTCGTTTAATCAGTTATGAGTGCTTTAGGTCCAAGGTTCACAGGACACCTTGCTTTAACAAAGGCCAGTTTGAGGGCCAGCACCACTAAATTGGCCAAACATCGAGGAGTATGCATTCTCAAAGGAGAAAGAATATAGATATATCGTCTATACACATGTTAGATACATTAGCTGTCGAATATGGCTGTTTGGAATAGTTTTGACGCGAATACGCAGTCGATTCGCGGTACATGAAGACGCGACGATGAACGCGTTGTGGCGCATCAAAACTGGCATGTGACTACATTGCATCCGATTTTTGAGGTACGGCTTCGCATGCGCCATTAGCGCAAGACTATCGAACAGCTAAGTTGGATGCCAAAGTGTGGCTCAACAAGCCAAACAGGGTGAATATATGAGAGGTCGGTAGAGAACTGAGAGTTTTTATTTGTGGCTGAGAGAATTCTTGGATTTGATGAAAAAATTACGAGAGGTTTTCATGAGACGCATGCGGCAGGCTGGATTCCTAAGAAAAATCCGGCTCCGGAATGAGCCGTGGTAGGCCGCCGTACGCACGGAAACTTGCCAGATGGTCCAAGACTCCAAGGCATGTTCGGGAAATCAAAATCTTGTGCATAGGTGGTACAAAGAAGCATAATAGAACGCGCCGAATCCGGTGTAAATGATATCTGTAGGTATCATGAACATATTAGCGCCCACTAATTTCTTCCTTGTTCCCTTTCCATAACACACCCATCTTTCTGCATCTTGCTATACATCTTCGCATCCTTCAAAATAATGCTGCCTTATAGGGGGCCCGTTTGGGAACCCGTCGTGTTCACGATAGTCGGTGTTGTGGGGATTGTCGTGGTCATGACGTTGGCCTGGATCGTGCGGTCGAGGGTTCGGGAAACCTCGTGGGTTTCACGGTGGACTGTGAGGCAATTTCGTTTCTTGTTCTTTTTGCCAAGCATGCTTATGCGACTGCTTGAACCCCCAGGGTCGTCAAAGCCACATCTCACGACCAGATGAGGTCGTGTCAGAGGTATACTTTCGGAACAGTTATGAGCGGCGCGAGGCAAGCCTCCAAATCGACAAGGCCCGGTTCGTGCAGGAATGGCAGCAAGAGAGCGCCGACTTTGCTGAGGCCCGCGCTCTAGCCGGGGAACCCCCCATTGAGGACGGGGCGTCGTTCCTTGCCGCCTACGCCGAAGCTGCAGAGAGAACCAACCAGCGCTGCATAGATGTGCAGTTGGGGCTGCCAAAATATCCGCCAATAGTGGCATGCAGCAGCAATGTTTAGTGTCTCGGTGAGTCACACCAGTTTCGTGTGTACTGTGATATGGACTCAATGAATCTCCCGCTTCGTAGACACAAAACGAAAAACCATAGAGTCCAATATGACGAATCTCTCCAATCTTCTTTTCCCAACATATGCGTTTCTTGAACCCGCCACGCTACCCGCCTTTATCACACTCATTCCCTTGTCGTTGTCCTTTGCACGCTATCTTGCTTTCGTTGTGTTGCTTTCGTCCTCGCTATCCATACACTCTTTACCTACATTTCATTGGACTTTTACCTATCACCGATCTGTAAATCTGGTAGTCAATGTTAAAATGTGTTCAGTTCCGTAACTCACCATTTTGAAAAGGGCAATGGAGATAGATTGATTACATGGCAGCAACCAGGCTTTATACGATCGCCGCCATGAGCACACATGCACAATCAAGTTCCGAACTACCGAGCTTGGCTGCTGGCCATGATTTCTTCTGTTATCGATGACCGTGGAAGGTTTCAAATTTCAATCAATTGCAACGACTAAGTACGATTTGACGCCACATCCATCACGTTTTCCTTCATCATCTGTCGTCGCGCCTCGGTCTTTGCTTCCTCCCCCTCAACCCTCCTCCAAACTCCATCTTCAAGCTCCTCAAAATGGTGTGTACTCTTTCAGTGCTTCTCGGATGCCATGGGCGGCAAGACTGGCAGCTTGGATCGCGTTTGGCTGGATGGAAAGGCTGGATGGATGTTGAGAATTTGGATGGAACGCGATCAGCCAGCCCAGCTGCTCCCTCGTCTGCTCGCGATTAGATTCGATTCTAAAGCCTTATCCCCTCGATAGCCTCCCAAGAAGGTCAAAGCACCCAAGGAAGAGAACACCGTCTCTCTCGGCCCCCAGGTCGCTGAGGGCGAGCTTGTTTTCGGTGTCGCGCACGTCTTCGCGAGCTTCAACGACACCTTCGTCCACATCACCGATCTCTCCGGCAAGGAAACCATCAGCCGTGTTACCGGTGAGCCTCTTTCGTTAATTCCATATCGCGAACCGATCGCTCAAGCGGCTTCAAAACAGGCGGTATGAAAGTCAAGGCCGATCGTGACGAGTCCTCGCCCTACGCTGCCATGTTGGCCGCTCAGGATGTTGCCGTCCGGTGCAAGGAGGTCGGTATCACCGCTCTCCACATCAAGCTTCGTGCTACTGGCGGTACCGGTACCAAGACCCCTGGTCCTGGTGCCCAGAGCGCCCTGCGTGCCCTCGCACGTGCCGGCATGAGGATCGGAAGGATCGAGGACGTTACCCCCGTCCCCACAGACAGCACCAGGCGCAAGGTATGTCACCAATCCCGTTTTCTTTCAATATGTTGCTTATAGTGTAATCCATAGGGTGGTCGTCGTGGTCGTCGTCTGTGATCTCTGGTATTCTCCCACCCCCAAAAGCCATCCTCGTTGCATCATTTCCATCCCAATCGCGTATTGTGCTATTCGTGTATCTACCCACCCTGTGATAGTACAGCCAATATGTATGTCGCCGCTCGACGCGCAGCAGGTTTCCTTGTGGGACCTGTCCCGCGGTCGTACTTGTTTCTTTCAAGTTTCGCGTGCTGTCACCTTCCATTGCTTCCTTGTACCATTGTTGTGAATACCTGAGTTTTCTCACATGTACACGTTTCATGTGTGAAATATTGGAAGCAAGTAACCTTCACATTAATATTGGTTTTCATTTCCGCATCGTCATGCTCGGCGGCTGCAATATTAATACCCTTTCGCGCACCGTCACCATTCGGTTTGTGACTTCCGTCTTGGTCCCAATCCTACCATCCAACCCTGATCTGACCCTTAAGCAACCTCCTTCAAATTTCGCCCTGCTAATAAAGTCATTCTCTGAAACTGCCGATCAACCAGGCTCTGGCACACCTGACATTCACCACAAATTTAAGATCGCTTGCGGCCTCATGCCGGCTTTCTGTGAAATGATATCCTTCAATTATAGGCGGGTTTATATTACACCCGTATCCTCGAGTACTAGTCCTATTTCACCTCCCAACTAACGGGAGTCCGACGACGCATATCTCTGGTGCTGGTATTAAATGGTTGTTTATGCATCCCGCTTGGAATAACTTGCTACCACATCATGCAGGCAATGTTGCCTCCTGTACCTGAATGCCACATGTTTAAACGGCACTGTCGACCATACCTCGAGCTGGTTCTTAACGCCTCGTACGCGATTGGCCTGCGGCACGTGTATTTCGTTAAGACGATGACGATGGCGGCGAGGCGGCCCAGAGCAACCTCGAGGGTCTGATCCCAACAATTTGGCACCATGAACGCTGTCACCAGCCTCATGTAGCCAATGTTATGAACGCCCCAGAGTGTATGATACCCCCTTACTCACCTCTCACTAGCATCATCAGGTCGCGTCTAGGTCGTAATGCCAATCAAAACAACAATCGACGACACCTTCTCCTTCAAGAAGAGTGCAAGGGGGATTGCCGACGTCGGGCGCAACTACTTTTCTCAGGCGATCGAGGTGATATCCTGCTGCCGCGAGATTGACATCGAGGAACGTCCGGACTTGGTCCCCGAACTAAACAAGTGAGTGACATGGTGACTTACCAGTCTGTACGGTACCTCACGCGCAGAGCACAGAATTTATCTAGCAGCTCATCAGGCACTCGAGGCGGCCAAAAAGAAAAAGAAAGAATCTCCAGCTGACATCAACGCGGCTTTCGACAGGGTCTGGGACTTGCTGAAGAAGCCGGATCTCAATGTGAGATTTATTATTATCTGCAAAGTGCTGATGTAAAAATACTAATAGTTTGATATCCCATGAAGCCGAAAGTAGGAGAGATAGAGAGAAGACAGAAGGATGCGCGAGAGAAGGATGTGCAAACTCAAGCTCGTTTCTTCCCAATCATGAAACTGTTCGAGATCAAAAAGGTTGAAATGATAAATCTCAGACCTTATGATAGACGTGGCTGATATCAAATTACTCAGGCAAACCCACCCGGCAAAGAGGTTAAGCTTGAGCTATACGTCGGTGCCAGCAAGCTCACTGGATCTCAAGAGTGGATCCTTACCGGTGTGTCGCATCATCCGCTAAGCAATCGTCAAATACTTACCCAAGGAACAGAGTCTTTCGGAAATGAACAGACTCTAAACACCGTGTTATGGCTCCTGATCCAGAGCGGCAAGGTTAGAATGGACCGGAATCCGCACTTTTATTCATCGAAGCTCCTTGAACCTACCACCTTCAACTGTCTCTTCACGGCCGTCCCTCTTTCGTTCAACGACAAATTAAAGAGGTCTAAAGATGTGCCAGTGTTGCATGTACTAGTTGACGCAAGCTCTCGTCTGGTGCTTCAAAGCCAAGATCCGAGTTTCTGCCGAAATTTTGGAAATATATGGTCAACCAGAGAACTTAAGGAGCCTGTTAGGATCGTGAAACGTTCGTCAATTTTACACTGTCATGAAACTAATGAAACTAAACATACAAAATTTCATCGTACTAGGCTTTGATGGTACCCTGGAAACCACGAACCGGATCGACTCGCAGATATCGGAGTCTGGAATGGCATTGAGATTAATTTCGGGATCAGCCAGCACATTCCAAACTGGAGAGAATATTTGGGATGACTACCTCATTGCCGTGCCAAAGAACGTCGTTGGTCAAATAATTTTCGGACACGGGGTTCGCCATTCAATTGATTTATTGCTGGCATTATTCTGATTTATTTATCTGTTGTCAGCATCTGCCCGACCTACTGCCCACCGATAACTATGAGGAGGTACGGCTCTTCAATTTCCTTCTGGCGATCAACCGCTCTGACATGTTTTGCACCTCAGCAGATTTCTGGCGACACTGAACCAGAGGAGGGGCAGGACTCGTCAGAGGATGTCACACAGGAAGAACCTATACAAGTCGTACCGCAGAGGCAAACGAGATTGCAAATCCGCCAGCAGCAAAAGGAGGAAGATATGCAAGTTGCCGCTACGAAAGCCGGCGAACAGGAAAGAGAAAAAGAAGAAGCTCGACTCTGTGCAGAGAAACAAGAACGAGAGGCGAAAGTTGCGATGGATGCTCACCTTCATGATCAAGCAAAAAGGCGAGACAGAGAAGCTCGGGACGAGAAGCGGCGCATGGAAGATCAACAGCACGCGGCCCGGGAGGCAGAGCAACGAGCTCAAGTGGCTCAAGCGGCTCAAGAGCGGTCAGATTTAGAGAGACACAATAGAGAGACGAAGGAGGCGGCTAGGGTTGAACGGGAGCAACAGGAGAATCGAAAGAAAGAGGCTGAGGAAGCGGCGGCTGCAAAGAAGAAACCAAAGCTAGGCTGGATGCGCCGCACAATTAATTATGTGGCAGGTACCAAGTGAGCGTACTTGTTGACTGTTTCGAAATGTGTTTGCCAACGCAATTGTGCCCACGGTGACTTTGTGTACACGTACTACTTATATTATATTTGAACTACATAGCCAATGCGTAATTGATAATCGATGTGATCACAGATAAACAATAATTGATAAACACCCAGTACAATTCAGCCGTTCTATTACCAAAGACCATAAGCTGGATATCGCCATCGTCACCGCCCTCAACAGTCTTCCGCGTCTGACGTTGTTTCTGGTCCTGTTAGGCAACAGCAGAAAGGGGAGGAAGGGTGGGTGGGGCCGATAATGCGATGAGACATGACATTGTGATTTTTAAGATGAACACCAATTTATATCTATGAAGATACACCAGGTTCTGAGAGAATCCGATTGAAAGAATCTAGGGAAAGAGCGCGAGAGCGCGACTTCAGTACAATGCAATGATCGTCTTATTGTATATGGTCCGTACCTAGGGAAAGAGCGCGAGAGCGCGACTACGGTACGATGAGTAAGAGATATAAATATGTAGAGGATACGCTTACCTTCAGTACAATGCAATGATCGTCTGAAGGAAAGGTAGGATGCGGCAGTAATGTAAAATAAGTATTGGCTGCAACACGTGCTCTCGTGTTCAGCTCTCGTCGAAATCCCTCAAGTGTCAACGTCCTGCTCGTATTTCAACAGGTTCCTGCTAGCATACAGAGAATACCTATAACGCAAACAATGATTTAGTCACAGCACATTATGGTTAAGCGGTAATACGTGGGATTGTTGTCAAGATGGCATATGGAGGGACGACCGTTTCATGATCATGACCAAATCATGACCTCCCGCCAGCCCAAAAGGCCATTTAAATGTATCGCCACCAGTGCCCCCAGATCGGTGTCGTCGACAGAACCGGTACCAAGACCCCCGGTCCTGGTGCTCAAAACGCGCTGCGTGCCCTCACTTGAAGTGCCGGCATGAGGATAGGAAGGATCGACGACGTCACCCCCGTCCCCAGACAGCAACAGGCGCAAGGTATGTCGCCAATCTTGTCCTCTTGTAATCCTTTGCTTATAGTGGATTCCATAAGGTGGTAGTCGTGATCGTCATTCTCTCCCACCCCCAAAAGACATCCCCGTTGCATCATTTCCCTCTCAGCCGCGTATCGTGCTATTCGCGTATCTACCCATCCTGCGATAGTACATATGTATGTCGCGACTCGCCGCTCGACGCGTAGCAGGTTTCCTTGTGGGATCTGTTCCGCGGTCGTACGACTAGTTTGCGACTCGTACTTGCCATATCTTTCAACTTGAAGATTTACATGCTGCCACCTTCCATTGCCCGTCTCATTGTCTCATTGTTGTTGAGTACCTGAGCATTCTCACATGTGCACGTTTCATGTGTGAGATATTGCGATCAAACAGCTTTCACATCATGTTGTAATACCGGTGTTCATTTGCACATCGGTCATGCTCGGCGGCTGTACTGTGGCTTCCCTCTTGGTCCCTTGTTGGTCCCAGTCATTGCACCACATCCTGATCCTTCGAACTCCCCAGCCTTAAACCTACTATCAGAGACATTCTCTGGAAGATCCATCAGGTTCTAGCACACTTACCATCCACCCCAAATTTGAGATCGCCGATATCGCTCACAGCCCCATGCCGGCTTTCTGTGAAATGATATCCTTCAATTACAGGCGGGCCTAGAGTACACCCGGGCCCTCGATTACTGGTCCTATTTCACCACTTTCAAATCAACGGGAGTCCGACAGCCCATATATCTGGTGCTGGTGTTGAATGGTTGTTTTGGTATCCCATATAGAACAACTTGCTATCCCATCATGCAGGTAATGTAGCCTCCGTATCTGAATGCAACATGTTCAAACGGCGCTGTTGACCATACCTCGAACTAGTTCTTAACGCCTCGTATGTGATGTGCCTGCGGCACGTGTGTTTCGTTAGGACGATGACCATGGTGGCGAGGCTGCCTCGAGGGGCTGATCCCAACACTTGGGCCACATGAACGCCGTCACCCGCCTCATGTTTCCGATGTTATGAATGTCCTAGAGCGTATGGTACCCTCTTGCTCACCTCTCACCAGCATCTCCAGGCCGCGTCTAGGCCGTAATGGGAATCAAAGGGACAATCGACTCCGCCTTCTCCTTCAAGAAGAGTGCAATAGGGATTGCCGATGTTGGGCGCGAGTACTTCTCTCAGGCGATCGCGGTAATATCCTTCTGCCGCAAGATTGACATCGAGAAACGCCCGGACTTGGTCCCCAAACTAAATGAGTGAGTGACATTGAAATTTACCTGCCCACATGGTACCTCACGGGAAGTGCGCAGAATATATCTAGCAGCTCAAGATGCACTCGAGGCGGCCAAAACCAGCAAAAATAAAAAAAAGCAACGGCCTGATATCGATGCGGCTTTTGACAAAGTCTGGAAATTGCTGAAGGAGCCGGATCTCAATGTGAGATTTATTATTATATATCCGCAAAGTACTGTATGTCAAAATACTAACATATTCATTGTTAACTATCACACGAAGCTAAAAGTAGAAGAGATAGAGCAAAAGCAGAAGGATGCGCGAGAGAATGACGTGAAAACTCAAGAGCGTCTCGTACCAATCATGAAACAGCACGAGATCAAAAAGGTTGACCTTCTCATATCTTGTGATAAACATATCTGACCTCAGATCATTCAGGCACACCCGACCGGTGATGAGGTTCGACTTAAGCTATTGATCGGTGCCAAAGAGCTCACTGGAAATTCAGAGTGGATCGTCACCGGTGCGTGAAATCACCCGCCATGCACTGGTCACATGCTTACGCAAGGAACAGAGCCTTTCGGAAATAAACAAACTCTGAACATCGTGCTATGGCTCCTGATCCAGAGCGGCAAGGTTAGAATGAACCAGAATCCGCACTTTTACTCGTCAGAGCTTGCCACTCCTTTCCACTGTAACTTCAAGACTGCCCCTCTCTCATTTGACGAGCCGTTAAAGAGGTTGAAAGTGTTGCATCTAATAGTTGACGAAAGTCATCGTATGGTGCTTCAAAGCCAAGATTTAAGTTTCTACCGAAACTTTGGAAACATATGGTCAACCGGCCAACTTAACGAGCCTGTGAGGATCGTGAAACGTTCGTCATTTATACTGTGATGAAACTAAAAATGCGCCCTCATCACACTCTAGACCTCAATGGTACCCTGGAAGCCACGAACCTGATCGACACACAGATATTGGAGTCAAGACTGGCATTGAGACCGATTTCGGGATTGGCAGGCACATCCCAAGCTGGAGAGCATATGTGGGGTGACTACCTCATGTCTGTGTCAAGGGGCATCGCTGGTCAAGTAACTTTCGAGTACGAGGTTCGCCTTTTAATTGATTTATGGCTGGGATTATTCTGATTTATTTATTTGTTGTCAGGAACTGCCCGCCGACCACCATGGGGAGGTACTGCTCTTCAATTTTCTTCTGGAGATCAACCGCTCTGACATGTTTTGCACCTCAGGAGATTCCTGATGAGGAAACAGAACCAGGAGAGCGGCAGGACTCGTCAGAGGATGACACGCACGAAGAGCAAACACATGTCGCGTCGCAGATGCAAACAAGATCGCAAATAAAACGCCAGGAGCAACAGAAGGAAGAGATGCAAGAAGCCGATGAACAGGCAAGAGCAAAAGAAAAGGCTCGACTCGGTGTGGAGGCTGAGAAGCAAGCACGAGACGCGAGGGAAGTTCGACGCCGTAATGAAGCAGAAAGACGAGACAGAGAAGTTCAGGACGAAAAACGGCGCATAGACGATCAACAACGCGCAAAGGTCGAGAAACGAGCTCAAGCGGCTCAAGCAGCTCAAGCAGCTCAAGAGCGTTCATATTTAGAGAACCAAAGAAGAGAGGCTGAAGCGGCGGCTTGGGCCGAACAGGAGCAACAGCAGCAGCGTGCAGAATTAGAAAAACGAAGTAGAGAGGCTGACAAAGCTCCAGTCGAAAAGAAGAAACCAACGCTGGGCTGGGTGCGCCGCACAATAAATTACTACGTGGGCAAGTGAGCGGACTTATTGACTGTTTCGAAATATGTCACTGTGACTTTGTGTATACGTATTACTTATCTTATATTTGAACTACATAGCCAATACATAATCTATAATCGACGTACTCATAGATAAACACTCAGTATAAAGCCAATACAATTCAGTCGCTCTAGTACCCAAGACCACCGCCCTCAACCCTCCGTTTCTGATGCCAAATTTTTGTGTCCAGTCCCGTTAGGCAACAGCAGGAAGAGGAGGAAAGGCGAGGTCGAAAATGCGAGGAGGCACGTCATTGTAATTTTGACCGTTGTTGATTCTTGCAAGAATATGAACACCAACATCTCAATAAAGATACACCAGATTCCTGCTAGCATAGAGAAAATCCCTACAACGCAAACTATGATTTAGTCACAGCGCATTGGTAGAGTAGAAATAACTTACAGTGCCAGACACCAAAAGTCCAAGCTGACCCTGCGCCGTACCGTTTGAGTAAATATGTTGGAGTTGCCTGTACAGAGCCGTCTTGGGCCAACTCCGACTTCGTGGAAGCGCGGATGGGAATCTCTCCAAGCCTATCAGCCAGAATGAGGGAGGTCACCGTGGCGCTGATGGAAAATACGAGGCTCGAGTAAGAAAGAAGAGTGAGGAATGTCTTGGCCTTGGGATTTGTGTCTTCAGGATAGGTGCTTAATTTCACGCCGATAAGTAGAAGCGCCGACACGACGGCGAAAAGGCCGTTCTGGATGGCAATCAATCATCAGAGTCGGGGCAAAAATGAATGACATGGGACATACAACAGACGCGGATGTTTGGAAGGACGCGAGCCAGCCCAATTGCAGTGATTTGATCACAGGCGGTAGCTTATCTAGACAGGATCTAAATTATTTCGCTCAAAGTCAGCGCAGGAAGATGCTTACAGGTGAGAACGATATTTCCCGACATTCTTGATTTATTCTTGATACTTGAAGTAAGTCTGAACAAAGTCTGAGTAGGGATTGAAAGTGTTCAGATTGAAAGGGTTAAGATGGAGATGGATGAACAAGCTAACGGAGGATAGACATTTATGGGTCACTGCCAGTCTGACCACGAGAAGACCACGAGGTATTATCTATCAGGGATAAAGACATTTCCGTGGCACAGCCTGTGCACGCTTGGTGCACGCACCCAGATCTCATACTTTTATGAAACTTTATGTTTATCTCCGCGCAATTGAAAATGCAGCGTGTCATCATATCGGCTGCTGTAGGGCGGGATGGTCAAGTTGAGTTTCGCCCTGACGGCTGGTAAAACGTGTAACATGGTCATTTTGTTCAACTTTATGGAAAATATGCGTTGACCTGCATTCAGTTCAACCCACAGCAACCGTTTAGACAGTAGAGTGGGAGACACAGAGGAACGAATTAAAGAACAGGCCTACTCCACATTACTTAATCATAATTAAAACATTGAAGGAACGCAGAGGCGTGCCGTGCAGGTGCCAACTTGAGAAATGAGAGTCTGAGACGAGTAACCATATTAATGGACCACTGACATTAAGAATGCGATAAAATTACAGCGACACGACAGCGAAGACCAATGGCCTGTACGCATTAGACGTGAGGAAGAAATGTCAGCCAATGAACCGTCTGATAAGCGTCCAAGGGAAGAGATCGTAACGTGGTAAATGCAAGAACAAGTAAAACAACCCGAGCCACAATGTAACAGGGAATCCCCAACACCGCCCCAACAACTGCCACCTTCGAAAATCGCTTGCTTTCAAAGGCCAAGAGACCAATTAGAATAATGAAAATGAAAGGTACGGCGACGATAGCCGTGGAGGAGATGCGCCAAAGGTGCTGTTCCACGTGTGATGGAAAAGTGAAAGACCATGCTATGCAGTGCACTGCTCCGAATATAAGTGCGATCAGCAGGGCGATGAAGTCGGCGAGGAGGACGAGGTGGTGATCGGGCTTGCCAGCGTAGAAGGCGGGTACTTGTTCCTCGCCGCGAAGGTCCACCTCGTCGTCTTGTATCCCGACCACGGTGTACATGAGGTTTTTCACAGGGCCCAACCGCCCAGGGTCCAATCGCCCAGTACTGATACTGCTAACGGTCGGAGGACGGCTCGTCGGAGGGGGAGGCGTCGGAGGAGGCGTCGGAGGAGGAGGAGTGCATGTGACGCGGAAGGGTTGAAGGACGTTGAGCGGCTTCGACCACCAAAACCAGTACATCGCGACGGTGATGGCGGCGTACGCTAGCGTGACGAGCTCAAGTTTCGTTATCGGGAGACTCTGCAGGCGCCGCGCGCCGCACTGCATGACAAACCACAGAGTCTGTATGATCGCGAAGGTCTTTGAAAGCGGGTCGCCTTTACTCTTGTCGTTTATCTCTGCCTTGTGAGGCAATGTGAATTTCTTCATCTTTATGAGCTTTGTCAGGTCTTCTCGAGAGACTGGGTGTGTCGGCTGTGGTGGGGCCTCGTTGTCGTATGGTGGGGTCTCGTAGTAGTAAAGGCCACCCATGACGACCAAAAAGCCGTGCGTGATAGTCCATTCTGCAAGGGAAGACGTCAAAAAAGCTATCCAGACGCGGGATAGATCGGCCAACCTTGCTCATTCCGGGTAAATGTCTTCGCGAGGGCGTCGGTAACGAGGTGGAAGCTGAGGCGGAAGCCGCGGGGCTTCACCTCACTGTGAGACGCCTTGTTGACTTCAGTGTCTATCCCGTTCCCCTCGGAGTCACGTTCCTTGCCTGCCTCTGGGATAGGTGCCATGCCCTCAGAGGCATGGTGCTGCGTATTGAGATCCGGACGGGAGACGGAAACTCCGCTGTCCTTCACAGATCGCTTAGCCTGCTGCTCCCGCTCTGCGGCTTGCTTCTCCTTATGAGCCTCCTCCTCTGCCTGCTTGATATCGCGGATGATATGACTCGCGACCAGCCACTGTCGAATCGACCACGCCACGATGTACTCCGGGACCAGCAGCGCACACAAAGTAACTGCAACGCGGCGGCGAGCCGGGTGGTACCAACGTTTTGGCTTGGGAGCAGGCACGTTGGGGTGTACCGCAACCCAGGTGCATGCGAAGATGGTGGCCAGGCAGGACCACACTATTCCGAACATAGTCCTGCAGTATGAGATGTCTGAGCATTCATAAGAGAAGATCCCGGCGTCCTCTATTGGAGAGATGGGTAGCGCAGACGCGCCAGACGCCAGCCAGACGAAAGCGATGGACATGGTTGGGAGATCGGAGATGTGTAATGGGAGCCTTGAATGGCAGGTTAAGGAGGAGAGGAAAGACAGGCGGATCGAGTGAGGTTGTGTGGCTTGGCGTTAGAGGATCAGTTGCAGGTATCCACGTGTGGTATCATGCGCTCTAGAGCGAATAGTTCGCGCTGATCGAATAATATGCGTGATCATGCGTAGCCGTCGAGGATTTGCAGTGGAAGGAAAATCTGATAATGTTGGGGCGGGTGGGAAGCGATAGACACGAGGAGGCCTCGCGGCAATTGTAGTGGTAAATCCGCGGATAGGAAGGATCCTATGTGCCGGAATGGATTAGCTCAACTAGTAATGCTTGGAAAAGATCTCGTTTGAAACTTACCAGCTGGTTTGTGCGTGGTGAGATGATCGAGCTGGCGTGCATGCTGTAGAAGAAGCCGCTAACTACCTCGGTGAACGAAGCAAAAGCATCGCAGAAAACTCAGAAATATGGTAGCATGCTGAACAGAACTCGGGAAAGTCCATATCCTCTGCGCTTGAGGGGGGGAAGAGTACATGGCCGCAGAGCGTACTTCGGGCGTAAAACATGCGCCGATTCCATGATAGTCCGATTCTAATTCGAGTGGTCCTGCTGGTAGCCACTGCCAGCTTGAAAGGTACTGCGAACAGGTAATTTCCCCCTTCACCTCCTGCGCACTCCCTCCCCCTTCGGCGTCGAGCTTGGCATAAACGACGCCCGGAAAATCATCACCTGAACCTTGGCCTCGACCAGCACACAGGTCCGGAGGACACAACAAAAAAGCGAAGTCGATAAGGGCGTGGCATTAGAACATCAAGCTCCGTACATGAACATTCGGGGGCATAGTTGGAAGCTCGATCTTGGCCAGTCTTGAAGGATGCCGAGCAGCGAGAGCAAGAACGTAAGCTTGGCCACATTGTCTACTCTCGGCCTCCCTCCCTCGTCTCGGCTTCATCCCTGAGCGCCATGCCATCCCACTGACAGCCCCGGGGTTATCCCCTGTCGATAGCCCTTCGCCTACAACCGTCGCGTTTCGTGTTCCCAATGAACGAGGGTATGCACCCATGTGTCCCATTGTGAGGGTTCCAGTGGTTCGGGTCATAGGCAAGGTGAGAAGGCGACGAGTCGGAGGATGGAGCAAGTAGCGGTGCTGGTGGTGGGTATTTTTGCTTCTGGCCCCTCGCGGATGTGTTGGGAAAAAGCGATCAATGGAAGAGGCCGCGTACTGGGTCTCCGGAACGTCCATTGTGAGTGATGGGTTGATGATGATGGATGATGTGGATGGGCATGGGCGAGCCGGGAATACAACGTCGGTATCGCGTATGCTGCGAACACACTACAGTCGCATCAGCTCATAGCCAAGAACAAATGGTTGGGCAAACGTACCAGTTGGTATGGTTAAGTAAGGTTAAGTAACCTGCGTCGAGAAGCTCGCGATGTCTATCCCGACTACCAAAGGCATTGAACGTGAACCAACCAGATGCGAGACTGTACTGCTTGCTCCTGTGAGCCAGGTTCAATTGGTATGCCGAGCAGCTGGGGATGCCTTTGGTGAAAGAACCACAGTCAGACTGGCAGCTGCGCCGCAAAACTAATGACCCTCGTTGGCCCGTGGGTTTAGCGTTGTGCTGCACCCTTTGGGGTTGATCACTAGTACTGTTGATACATATCTGTGAGAATGAGATGACGACCCAGTCAGCTCTGGAAGCCATCCAGTAGAACCGTGTTTTCACTCACCGAAATCAATAATCAACTACTCCGTCTCATGGTTCCTTGGTACATTGTCCAGCCAAACGGTCTAATTAGTGGGCAATCGATAGCGAGGAGAGAGAAGTGAAACGGTTGGGACATTGCAATGGGGTGCAGCTGATTGGTGGTGGTTTGTGCACGTGTGGTCACGGCCGAGTCGAAGCGAGGCCGTGGAAATCGGAGACACGGCCGTCGTCCGATCGCGACTTTCATCGCCTATCCCTGATATGCACCCTCACTCTGGGGCATCCGCCGCAATACCCGAGCGACTTTGATTCCCATTGAACCCCACATGCACTGCACTGTGCCTGGGCTCAACCTTGTTACCCCCATGTGCGATTCAGACTGATTCAGATGCTACACGATCGAGCTCTGGTGCCCCTCGTGCTACGGGCTGCTACGGGCACCCCGGCCTGTAACCACTGCTCACCGGGTAACGCGTTCTTTGCTTGCAAATGCTCATTCAGGCGTCACGTTTTCAGTGCGTTGGGGGAGACTGCACGCCGGCGAACAAATTTTCGTCTCGGCTGTCGTTGGCGAGTCATGCAATTCTAATTCTACAGCATGCTAACTTCAAAGGACATGTGTCGAACTACTGTCCAAGCTTCTTGTCCTTGAGTTGAAATGGCCGGAACATGTTGGGAACATGTTTTTGCTTGGCTGGGCGTCAACTAAGTAGTGGGGTTGTTTCAATTAGCTCGCTGGAGTTAGCTCAGAGGTAGCTAGTGCGCGCTCACCGCTGGTTGCCAGCGCGTTTGAGGGCTTCCTTGGCGTCCCTGCTTCCATCCTGTGGCTGCTCTGAAAGCGTTCGAGGTGCTACTTACTGGTGGACCCTTTGGCCTGTAAACACTTTTACCGCCCGCGCTTCGAGTCTTGTTGTTATGCTATAAGCCTTGGTTGATGGACCACAAGGCTTGCAAGACTCACATTCGTTTAGGCCGGAATCAAAATTAGAACGGCCTTTTCAAATGTATGTACGGGGCGGCTATCATGAGATGTAAAGTTCAGATCGACGTCCAGATTACAGTAACCGGATATGGCGATTTGATGTCCTCCCATGTCTTTCCGTGCGGCCAACGTGCGGCTTCAAATTCTTGTGGCTGATCTTTCATGAGACATTGTTGGTTGTCGTGGGACACAATCAATGGGATCCATGTGAGCTGTGTCAAAGCTGACTGAAGCCAACGGGCAACTCGGAGTGTCAGACAGTGCGCTGGCACAGGCAGGCACAGGCAGGCGGGCGGCTACTTGAACTCTTACCAAGTCCCTGCCAGTATACCCTGTGCCGTACAATCGTTCACGGCGCTAGTACATACATAATTACTAACGTTGCTACACGAACGATCAGATTGGATCAGAATGCGACAGGGGTACCGACCCGAAATTTTCGGCTTCGATTTGGCTTCGATTGCTAATTCGCGCACACGGCATTGGCTAGCCAGCGCCTATAGATATCTATGTACATATATAACAGAGCAGGTTACACATTGCGTGAGCAGTCCCGAATTTCCCTCATCTTTCGTTCTCACATAGCGATGCTCTCCTCCAGCTTTGCGATATTTGTGTTGACTGCCCATGCAGTGGCTGCGAATTACACCTTCGACCTCTTTCAGGGTGTTAATCTCCAAGATGATACCGCCAGCAAAGCTCCATCTGATCTGTACTACACGACTGGCGGGGGAGTCGAGTGCGTCACTATCCGCTATCTTCTTTAGGGTGGCCAGTGAGCTGAATATTTTTGCGCAGATATGCTCAGCCATACGAAGCCCAGCGCGTGTCCGAGACAGGCCCCTTGTTGACCCAAGACTTCCACCTCGTGCGTTTTCTCACCTTGGTGACTTAAACGCAATACTGAAGGCTGTAGACTGAATCCCTGGCGCACTTCCATCGCGAGCGCATTCCTGAACGTGTAAGTTAGAATTGCAATCGTCTATGGCCGCACGACTGATATCACCCTTTGCTTCTCCAGGTCGTCCACGCCAAGGTACGATCATGCGCCATATATCCTGCTTCTTGCAATCTAACGATATGCAGGGTGCTGGGGCCCATGGATATTTCGAGACTACTACGGACGTAGGGAAGAAGTATAGCATGGCGGACGTATTCCAGCGCGTCGGAGAGAAGACACCTCTAAGCAGTACGGCCCCTCTTGATTACCTGTCCAAATATCAACTAAACACAGTCGTTTTCCAGTGCGGTTCTCTGCCGTCGGTGGCGAGGAAGGATCTGCGGATGTCGTCCGGTGCGCTTTGTTTCTATCTCCGACAATATTCCTTATCTGACTCCCCGTCTGCTCAGTGATCCGCGAGGCTTTGCGATCAAGTGAGTACATCGTGCGGCGGCGGCTGTGTTCTATCTCTAATATTGCTATTCTCCTTTCAGGCTTCGCACCAAGAAGGGGATTTGGTAAGCGCTTATTATCTATGCTATGCGTCAGTTCACTTACCTGTTACGCCTGCAGGGATTGGGTCGGTCCTGCAGTGAATTGCCTCCGTGTTCAAACTAATGCTCGACATGACATAGGTTTGGAACAACACGCCCGTCTTTTTCATCCGTGATCCGGCCAAATTCCCAAGTACGTGACTTTCAATTACTTTAGAGAGCGATTTCTTATTTCCCCCAGACTTCATCCACACGCAGAAGCGCAACCCTCAGGTGATTCTATAAAGCTGTCCTTTTAGGTGCCGTCCTAACCGTCCGTTTGCAGACTCATTTGAAGGATAAAGACGTGAGTCAGCGATGATGCTTTTAAAAGAGGGCGTTCACTAACTTCTTCTCAGATGTACTGGGGTAAATTGCGCCGAGGCTCCGTGGATACTCCTTTTCTGATTGTTTCTCCTCAGACTACCTATCGTCCAATCCCGAATCACTCTACCAAGTGATGCGTCTTTTCTCGGACCTCGGCACACCCTACGGCTTCAGGTATGTCGCGCATTATACATATTGCAACCTTGGCTAAAATTCAATCTAGGCATATGAACGGATGGTCGGGCCACACCTACCGCCTCGGTGCGTTTATTCAATTAAACCTGATGCTAACAACACAGCTCATCGAGCTCTTGAACAGTCCAAGATGATGATTCCTGGCATTACGTCAAGTCAGTAACGCCAAATATTCGATAAACTTGGCAGTCCTTTAACCGCGATGGGAACAGATTCTCGGCGTACACCAACCAAGGCGTCAAGAACCACACTAATGCCGAAGCCAATTTCCTTGCTGTAAGTGTCTGCGCATCCAGTGACGGACTTATAGCTGACATTGTGTGCAGGGAACCAACCCAGACTTTGGCACCCAGGATCTTTTCGAGGCCATCGAGGCGAAGAACTACCCCAGCTGGACCGTTTATGTGCAGGCCATCACTCCAGAAGCCGCAAAGACATTCAAATGTGAGGTCTTTCAATGTTAGAACTCGCTCACGTTACTGACAGAAGTATCAGGGAATGTCCTTGACCTCACCAAGGGTGCGTCTTTGTTATTCCAAAACAATAGCAGCATAGATTGACATGGGCTTATTACAGACTGGTCCGATGAAGACGTACCCCGCGAAGAGGTCGGGAAGATTGTGCTGACGCAGAATCCGTAAGCATGCTTTCTGTTCTCGCCGTCGCGTTACTTCAATTCGTCTACAGCAATAACTACTTCGCCGAGATTGAGCAGCTCGCATTCGCCCCAGGACACATGGTCAGTCGATGGTTTTCCATCTTTTGTCACAATATACTCATTGTCGTCGTCGTAGGTCGCAGGCTGCGAGCCATCCGAGGACCCAGTCCTGCAAGCCCGTCTCTTTGCCTACCCTGGTCAGTACATTCGAAAGTGATAGTGTCATTGACTGGACAGCAAGACTGATGTCATAACCAGATGCGCAGAGGTATCGCCTCGGTGTCAACTATCAGACCATTCCTGTGAACTGCCCATTCGCGCCCGTCGGTCAGTGATGCTTTAAAGCTACTTACATTTATTCACATGGCTTACATCCCGCCCGCGTCATCCAGCCAACTTCCAGCGCGACGGTGCGGGTGTACACGACGACAACCAAGGCAGCCGCCCGAACTATCCCTCGACGCAAGCGAAGCTGAACCTCCCGAAGCGCCCATACCAGGATGCCAACCACACCATCTGGGTGAGTTTCGTTCTTCCCGCTACAAATTAATTTCAAGCTCACGCGCGACCGTGTAGACCGGCGGAGCCGTTAGGTACCTCTCTGAAGTCTCTGAGATCGATTTCGCATGGCCCAAGATCTTCGTAAGTCTTCGGCGCACAAGCTTCCTGATATAACCATAATCACAAACTGACGACGCTCGTGAATCCTTAGTGGGGAAATTTGACCACCCATGATCAAGAGAACTTCATCGGGAACGTCGTCGGCCACCTGGGCCTCGTCACCTCCGACGAGATCAAGAAGAGGCAACTTGCGCTCTTTTCGAAGGTCGACAAAACTTTGGGCCAGCGCCTTGCACAGGGCATGAACATTACTCTGTGAACTCCGAATTCGGGCTTTATTCTATGCAGGAATCTATCTTCTCTATCTTAATTATCAGAAGACTGTTGCCCAGCACGGGCTTCTGGACCATTGATACGTTATACCCCGCACCATTGTGATGCGATCGTTCTTTACTATCTCTTTAACTATTCAATGCGAATTATCTAGCTTAACTATCGTTCTTTACCGTGTCTTCAAATATTACTCAGTCACCAGAATGCAAATGATCCGGCTTCACTGCGCTCGCCCAGGACAGGTAAATGTGACACAGTATCTCCAAAGTAATTGGAATTATGTGCGACACGGCCTCGGTGAGGCTATGAAAGTATCCCAGTCAATATTGAGCCAATACGGGGCTGGCATTTAGACTCGGAGGTGGCTCGGAGGCCTACTTAATCTGTGTTTTATCAGCGGAAGGGCAAATAAACTTCCGGCAGATACGAAATGACATTGAGCTCATCGAGCGGAGTCTGAAATATGACTGACGGTGGCCGCTAAGGGCCCTGTACTTAGCAGAAACGCTCAAGTGCGCCGGCCGCCGACCTCCTTCCTTCTCTTACCACCACTACCACCACCACCACCATCCCAGATAGATCTAGATTTGTCGTTCGCTTACTTGCTGCATACTTTCAGTCTGACTCGCACACTACTAGTAGAACAAGGGACTTTCATTGATCTGATGCTCCAACTTCTTGAGCGCTGAGCTCTCTGATCGGCTGTGTAGTGTGAGGCAAGTGCCGAAATATGCCTCTTTCCTTCCTTCTTAGCGTTGCATCGATATCTGAATCTCCTCCAACTCAAGACCTGGGCTGCCGCTCGCACGCGAAAACACCTTCCAGCTCGCTGCTCGATTTCCACCGACCGCTGAATCAATCTCCTGGCTTTAGTTGGTCGAGACAGCGCAGACTACAGTATCTGGCTATCTCTGACGGTATCACGGCGCTGGCTGGCTGGCTGCGTTGACAGGATCGGGGATCCGTGCTACTTTGTGTTTTGTAAGCGCAGATAACCTCGCTTGCTCGCTCGCGATTAACGTGAGATCCCAGAGATATACAATATCGACTTTCCGCAGGAAGGCGGACCAGCTCGCGTTCTTGGCTATCGAAATCTCTGTGGTGGGTGTGTTTGCCACTATCCTTTTGGCCCATCATCAATGATCATGACCTGCATAGGTTTCATTTGGTCAGCTCAGACGGCGGACTTGTGCTACACCCCGCCATCATTGTTGTCCCATCAGTCTTATCCAAATGCCTCAAGTACAGTTGCCCCTTTATCCGTGATCGCAGCTTTTGTTTTGTGCATTTGCATCACACCCGTCATAGGGGGGAAAAAATCGGCTGAAACAACTTCCTGCCCATATACACATCCCGGACAGTCAGCCCTCTCTGCCGTCGCCGAGAACGGCGCTGTTAATTCGACTTGATTCCTGATTATGGTCCATCTGTCGGCTTCGATTACTTGGATTTAACTCTCACGAGGATTACCAAGGAACCGTACTGATCATGTGAACTCTACTCATCCACCACCGGCACCCTCTATTCGTGCGCCTTATTTGAACAATCTTGTCGCGGGGAGTCTGGAGGTTATTATGATGGCCGCACCCTGATAAGTGAGATATTGAATTGCTCAGTATCTCACTTCTCAGGACCCTCCACATAATTTACATGGCCAGTTCCTTAATCCTGTGGAGTCCTGCTGGTGCGTTGCCAGCCCGTTCCCCTAAGCTCGCCACTCAACGCTCAAAATATGCTTACCGTGCACTAGGAGCCCGGGTTGCCTCACATGGTCACCCACAATCACTTCAGGTGCTTGATCCACTAACAACGCCCTCATATACAGGAGGATATCGAACATGGTGATGTATGCTGCCATGCCGCTGCCGCATGGCAGCGTACATCAGCGAGGTGGATATTGATAGGGCATTCACGGATACACCGTATGCCGAAGGAAACAACAGCGTGTGCCAGCGCTCACACATCGGGGATGAGGCGGGAGGGGGGATATATCAGTGGCGTACGGCGTCTGCAGACGGGCAACAGCGCGAGCTGCCTCCGATTATTAGTTATCGTTAGTTGGCGCAGAGCTTGGAGATGCACAGAAAACTGCCACGCTTGTTGGCAGACCCACAGTAGTTGGAATCCATATGCAAAAAAATTCCATGTGCTTCACAGACCCTGAAGCATCTTCCGAATTCATGTTGATGTCCCTGGAATTCCTCCCGCCCCCCCCATTCACTTGGCTGGTTCTTAGGTATACAAGGCCCAGGCGTGCACATATCACCCCGTTGCTGATAGCTGGTGTGAATTTGACTGCTGAAGCGCTGAAGGCGGCCCGGGGCTGGTCCGGGGCAGCGCTTGTGCACGTGAACCGCCGTCATACGCGTCCCTCGAGATCCTGCTGTCTATGACTTGACTTGTCGTCCAACGCCCATCGAATCACAACCAATGTCTCCACAAATCGTCCTTCCGATCACCACCATCCAACGCGACTTCCTTGACGTGATCGCCGACGTGCACAACGGCGTCGTCCCATCCGAAGCCATCTGGGTATCGTGCTACAAAACAGACTGTCCCTCTGTCCACGGCAAGATCAATGTCGTTCTTGATGAGGTAGACCGCGATTCTGTGCTTTTGCAGGTCCGGGAGGGAGACGTGCAGCTGGAGCGAAATGGGGTGAGTCTCTCTTCCAGTCCCTGCATCAACATAACATTGAATGAGCCAACCTCAGGTATCATATGCCGTATCTTGCCCCTCTCTAGAAGTAAACAGCACCCCAGTCCTGCTCCCATCTCGCCAATTCGCAGATCCCGAGCACACAAACCCGCAACGCCCGCCCCGGCGCATCACAGCCTTTGACATCTCCCCCGACGGCACGCAATTCGCATGCGGGTACCTAGATGGTGCTGTCCGGCTAGCTTCCACAGCAGCCACGCCGTCACTCCAACAAAGGATCCCAAAATCACATCTGAGCACGGTCACAGCACTTAGCTTCTTCCCCTCGTCGCGCGTGCTGCTCACGGCCGGGGCGGACTTCACGCTCACTGTGCTTCCCGCCGCGCCCGAGCCCGACTCATCCGCCTCGCCAACGGACCCTGTGCGCGTTCTCAAAGGACACTCGCGCGCCATCACGGCGACGGCTATCATCGCGCGGGGGCGCAACGTCCTCTCCGCCGCGAAAGACGGGACGCTCAGGCTGTGGGACGTGAGCGGCGGGGCGCAGATACGTATGCTGGGATCTGGAAAAGGCAAATACACGCCCATCAATGCGATGGTCGTCGAAGAGCGGGGAGACATCGACACAGGCGCAGCCTCGGGGGCGGCCAGCGGAGTCGCATTCTCCACAGATCCCAGGGAGGTGGACACCGTAGACAAGCTAGTCTTCTGCGCCCTTCAAGACGGCTCGTTTGAAGTTTTCGACCTGGGTGCGCAGATCTCGGTGTTCCAGTCGGAACCCATCGCCGCGGAGCCGCTGACCGCCATCGCGTTCTCGGCGTCCCAGGGCTGGCTTGCTACGGGCTCCGCTGGTGGCCTGGTGACCGTGTACTCGACCAAGGCGGCATTTTCGTCTCAACCGCCTCTATGCGCGTTCGCGCGGAACGGCGCGTCGATCGAAGACCTGGCGTTCTGTCCTTTGGGGCTGGTCGTGGTCACCGATGACGGCTTGCCGTACATCGCGCGGCTCACCGCGGACCCAGGCTCTGCGGCGGTGCAGGCGGAGATTGTGGGCAGCGATTGTGAGGCGGTGCGGGTTGTAAAGGTGCGGGGGCGCGAGATATGGACGGCGGGCGACGATGGGGTCGTACGCGTGTATGATATTTGATGCTTCTACTTATGTCAGTGAACTGCATGTGTGGATTATGTGTGTGGGTGGTGGACTCATATGTCTACTCGGATGTCCTGGTACGCCAGCACGCCAGTTTCTTGAATAAAGGCGTACGAGGCTATACGCACCCTGCTAACGACAGGTCAGTTTAAGATCTACTTTGAGGAGATCTGGATTCTGGACCTAACATGCTCTTAGTGCACGCGCATGGAGGACCGGTGTACATGACGCAAGAACCGCCAAGCATCTTATAATTCTTCGATGTACCGCCAGATTATACAGTCATCTTTGCCGCCAATGCTCCCTGAAGCTTGTAGGGAGTTGCATCTGTTCGTGGGACGAGGCGACAGGGTAACTACTCACCGTCAGTGAGTCTGGTAACAAGCGTGGTTCTCTCTACATCTCAGGCTCTGCACCAACCAACGATAATCGATAATCGGAGGTGGCTCGCGCTAAGGTTTGTCTGCGGACGCCGTAGGCCAGTATTATCTCCCCTCTCATCCCCAATGTGTGAGCTTTGGCGAGCTGGTGTTTCCTTTGGCAGATGGGGTATCTATCAATGTCACATCACAATTACGCAGAGATGGAAATGTACTATCAGGGTACGTGCACAGGCTGTGCCACATGAATTTATTTATTCCTAATACCTCGCAGTCAGATCAGTGATCCATAAATGTGTACTCCGAAGTCAGTTCATCCATCTCCATCTAACATTTTAAATCCCTACCGCCACTCGGTTCAGCTTTGCTCGTTCAAGAATAAATCAGGAATGGCGGGAAATGTCGATCTCACGTGTAAGTATCTTCTGCACTCTGACTTTGAGCGAAATTATTTAGATCCTGTCTAGATAAGCTAATGCCTATCTTCGCATTTGGGCTGGTTGGCGTCATTCCAAACATCCGCGTCTGTTGCATGTTCAGTATCGTTCATTCTTGTCCCGATTTTGATGATTGATTGCGCTTCAGAATGGCCTTTTCGCCGTTGTGCCGGCGCTCCTACTTATCGGCGTGAAATTAAGCAGCTATCCTGAAGATATGAACCCCAAGACTATGTCATTCCTCACTGTCCTTTCTTACGCGGGCCTCGTATTTTCCATCAGCGCCACAGTGACCTTCCCAATTCTGGCTGATATGCTTTCAAGGAGATATTTCAATCCGCGCTTCCACGCAGTCGGAGTTGGCCCAAGACGGCTGCAGGCGACGAGAGACTCCAATCGCAGCTTCAACATATTTACTCAAACGGTACGGCGCAGGGTCAGCTTGGACTCTGAGTGTCTGGCACTGTAAGTTATGCTAGGTACCCGTGGGCGAACTGCATGTGATGCGCCAGGGTGGGGGCTGCGGGTTTGTGTGCTGGGATCTGCGTATTGGCGAGAGGACCTGTGTACGGAAGTGCACGGAAAAAAGTAGAGAAATGTATACATACGTGTTCAAGGCTTATTCATAATCACAGGCCGGTTATATTTGCTGCTATCGCGTCCACATCTTATTCACGCATAGCGCTGCAGATCCGGATGTATACTACAGCAGATACAGGGTGCAAGAATCAGAACCTATCGTTCAACTGGTCATGTCCTGTACCGGGAAGGAACGCCTCGCCGCTCGATGACTGTGTCAAAGGTAATTAGCATCAGCACACAATTGCAAAAGCTGAGACCGACCCCGGAGAAGTAGTAGGTATCAATGACAAAGTCATAGCCTTCCTGCGAGCCTCCGGTCATGCTAAACATTGCGTCAGAGAGAAAATGGGTGAATAACAGAGATGTTGGGGTACTCGGGGATTTTGCCTGTGAAGTTATGCGATCCATTAGCGAACAGCGTTGAGGTGTCGCTGTAAAAGAACAATGACAATAACATAAGTGCCACCTCCATGGTGAGAGGGAGTGGCTGCCCACTAAAAGCCGATTAACCACTTGATTCCTGAGTTGTCACCGACACCAGCGACGAGAGTGGCTTGTCTGACAGTGGTTCCCGCAGCTGTTGAGGAGGACGTTTAGTAGATATTGCGATAGACATAATCAATAATAACGCGGGCGCGACTTTAATCTGGAAATTGACATCCGTCTCAGTGGCCTCAAACGCGGCAATGGATGGCGCCTGAGCGGTGGCGAGGCCAGCGAGCAGCGCAATGGGCAGCATGGTGGAAAGGGTGAACTTCATGTTGACTTGGAGGTAGGAGGAATGGAGTAGGAAAGTTGATTATATTATGAGATACCTTAGAAGTGAAGCACTTTATAGCTTCGGGGTATCATCTAGAAAGCTGTGGGGGTATGTTGAGTGTGAGAGTGACGGCGGTCGTGGCAGGCCGCAATGCACATGCCAAGCTCGAAAATGCGTCGAGCGCTCGAAAATTTGATGCACGGAGCCCGGTCCATCCTGGAAATGAGTAAGCATGCTAGCTTAAAGCTGGTGATGTTCAAGACACCAAGTAATAAGCGGGGGCCGACACAAGGTCAAGTTCAGAGCGTAAGCGGCAAGCCTCACACCAAGTTCAGAAAATGCGTCGAGCGCTTTGAGCGTTGATGCACGGAAGCCCCCATGTAAGAATTGATGAGCGTCATCTTGGATCTGTTCAGGTTCAAGTTGGGTTCAAGGCCGCCCTTAGATGTATGTGCCAGACTGAGTGCATCGTGATAGATGTAAGCAAATCATGGGACTTGGGTAGCTCGCATGTAGACGTGTGCGAAGAATTCACAAGGAAGGGAAAGCAGACTCGAATGCATTCCCAGTGAGCTCGGGAGCAGGCGAGACTTCGATATCTGCTCTTCTTTGTCCCACTGAATGCAGCGTCAAAAGGGAGGAGCAGAATGATCTACGTCGAACGCATTTGTCCTCTACCATAGGGATTATCCCCAGCGGAGGTTAAATATGATTTCAAAAAAAAAAACGTCGAACGCATAGCTCCGTCTTCCCTTAGAACAACACATCCGAGATGGAAACGGAGATACGGTGCGGAGGATTAGCGCTCGATCATGAGATATAAAGCGTGGTGCACAGCGAGTTCGAGATAAATTCCCCGCACAAGTCCACCCAAAGACTCCGTGAACGAGAGATGAGATCTGGGGCCCCAATTAGCTATCTCTGGGGGTACATGGAAGTTAAATATCGAACTGGAACCCACCCTGGCCGGTGCGCCCATAGTTGCGACCAGCTAGCGCCGCTTCACGGTCTTCCCATGATGATCTAGGGCGCATTTGACATGAGGAATCAGCGTTAGGCAACGCAATAAGAGTTAAAGCACACACCTGTTACTGTGCGAATAACGAAGCTGAAACCCATCCGAGTTTTGGATGTGTGGGCTGCCAACAAAGCCGCGAAATCAGTATGATAATATGGAAAAAATGAAAATGGAGGGAAACGAGAACAGCTTGTCAGACTCATCCACATCGCATAACGGTCTCCAGAGCCAGCTCCATCACAATATTTACGCACGCGTTTTGTGGTCGATCCTTGGTCTGTGGCTCGGGTCGCTGCATACACATGTGGTTGACTTGGTATAGCGGTAAATGTCCCGCAGGTAAGAAAAAAGAAGAGTCTGGGTAGATGCCAAGGCGGTTTAGGAGCTGGCCCGACATCGAGGTGGCCATCTACTCTCGACATCCACTGTTTGATGAAGCGATGAAGGCAGTAGAAGGACCACTTTGTCTGCGCCTGCTCCGTTTCTGCTTTGAGCAACACCCGTGACGAATTATGCAGCGCGAAGTGAGTCTTGGACTTAGGGCTGAGATATAAGATCTACCAAAACTGTATTGGGTTTGGCATGACGATGACCAGAGGATGGCAGCGAAATGGGAAAATGATGCGACAAGTTCAACGCGAAGAAAAACGAAAAGTTTGAACTGAAACGCACCTCCGCATGGACATACGCAATGTGCTAGGTTATCTGACGGACTGCCCGTTGGGAGTTAGCCCACGGCCTCCTGCGCATCAAACATGAAAACATCAGCCCAAGGGCGCGTGCACAGGGCGAGACGGGAACTGATGCACGCACCTTTTCGATCGATATCACTGAGGTTGACCGATGGCAGAGATGTGCAGTCTGTCAAAAAAGTTAAGAGTTGGTATGACGAAGAACAGCGGATAAAAGGAGGAACGTGGATATAATCGAAGATACAAACGAAGAATTATACAACTTTTAGGAACCTTCTTTGCCGTCCACACTTCATGGGAGTCTCCGGAGCCGTTTTCCATGCCTTCGACAGCTCATCACAGCGCTGGGGTGGAGGTAAACAGTACTCCATCCTGCGCGTTGTGATGCGTCCCTCAGGTTCCGCGGCTCGGGTCGCTCACATAAGGACGTGGTCGATTTGATGCAGCGATAAGGTAGTATGACGGAGGAGATATGGAATTCGGCTCTGAGTAGATACCAAGCCAGTTTAGGAGATTTTGCCATGTTCGTAAGGTCTTTATCTGCTCTCGTCGTCCGCTCTTTGACAAAGCGATGACTGAAGCAGGGATGGCGCCGTTGGAAGCTCCGGTTTCGGTTTGAACAGCATACAGAGAGAGTATTCAAAATTTGTGAGGGATGTAGGATTGGAGCGGGGCCGAAAGCTGTGGACGTGGGGCACAGGCCTGAGGCGGAGGGTAAAATATCGGTAAAAAGGGGGACGAAGACCAACGGCTTTCATAGGCTCACCGGCTGCGTAGAAGGTTCCATGGCCATGTGGACAATAGGCCCAGGTTTCTAAGAGTAGCAGACCAGTTTCCGAAGCAGGACAAGGAACGTGAATTAAAATGGAAGGACAAGCCATGATGCGTCGAAGTCGAAGGCTCGCCGTGAGGCTTCGTGAGTCGCGCTCGGTGGACTCGGACATTAATATTACTATGACACGACTATGAGTCTCGGCGCCCTCGGCGATTTGAAAAATACACGGGACAATAACCCAGGCGAGGAATGGGAAACGCGTACGTCGAAGCAGCAACTTTTGCAAGGCCAAGGGGGGAATGCCGGGGCCGACCGGAAGAGGACACGTGGCTGGCCCCTCTTCTCCGACTCGTTGGCACGGCCCAAAAAACTATTCATCTGCAATTCAACTCTCATCAACTCCGTCACATCTCCAATGCAGACAAGTCGATTGTTGATCGAAGAGACCCACATGTTACAATGGACTTGGTCCCAAGATCCCAATGCCAAGCCACAGCTCAAGCGCCGATATAGACTAAGTAAAGCTGCTTGTTTACGTGTAGGATTGTGTCGAACGAACCTGGGCAGTGACTTTACCAGACTATCAACCTTCTAGGTATTTCAGGAAATACCCGTGCTTAAACGTTAGCGGTGACCATATTACCAAAATCGATGACGGGCGGGGGCCGGGCACAACCACAATGATACGAAAATATGGAAGCAGGGTATGTCTTCTTCAATTCGACCCTGTTCTAAGGAGGATGCTTCAGATGATAGGGTACCAACCGTCACACCGAAATCCAATACCACTCACACTGCGCAGCAAGCACCGAGTCGAGACCGGTTCCTGGTTCCTTCTTTAGCATGGTGGACCATTGCAACTGACAGCTGATATGCTCGGTCGGATGCAGGAAAACGATGCTCTGGCGTGCTTCATTCTTCGCATACAAAATGATATCCTGAATTCCAAATCCAGCTCATCCGTAATCCAAGACAGCAAAGCTGTGTCTAGGGCTTAACCGTAATCTGGCTGACAGCAGGAACACTGACGAAGTTCTTCTTCTTACTGAGAAACTTCTTCAATTTATGCTAACACAGCTCTCTTCCCGCTGTGGTGGTACTCCAGAGGCGCCGAAGACAAGCTGCAATGAGGATAGTGCTGGCGGCAAACATAATCGTTCAAATCCCTCCAAGACACTCTGAAACTTGTGGTAGAGGGGTTTGATCATGTATATATCATGGTAGACGCCTTGGATGGGGGCAGGGACAGGACACAGCTAAAACCAAACCTCGTTCACCTCTTGGCAACGACTCGGCCGGAACTCAATACTGTCAGCCGGTTCAATCAAATCTCCCGTGTCAGGCCTGTGGCGATTCAGGTCTTGCATTGCAAGTGGACATCAGTGCACTCCCGGGCGAACTATTCTCTCTCTCTCTCGCTGATAGCTGGAGCAAAGAACTCTGCGCACAGATCTCGAAGAAATGTACGATCGAACTCTCACCAGGAGTCGTCGCCCACGCGGCCTTATTCAAATGATCCACTGACCCTACTTCTGCAATGCGTTCGAAAGCGCTAAGAATGGTCTTGTATGCCCAGAACGCAGACATCGGTGGAAACGGCGAAGCCCGTTAACCAGACTGCCTCGCATAATCGACGACCGAACCTACGCTGTCAAAGGGACCGTGGGGCCTCCCGACGAAGTTGCCGCCGCAGCGGATCGTGTGGCCAAGGACTTGTATCCGGAAACATAGATAAACGTAGAGAGATGCATGTATATATGTGTTCTCAAGGTTCAGTCATACTCACGGGCTGGCTATATTTTCAGCTATCGCGTACACATATTATTCACACATGGTGCTCCAGAATACTACAGCAGATACAGGGTGCAAGAATCAGAACCTATCGTTCAACTGGACATGTCCTGTGCCGGGTTGAAGGAACGCCTCGCCGCTCGAAGACTGTGTCAAAGGTAATTAGCATCAGCACACAATTGCAAGAGCTGAGACCGACCCCGGAGAAGTAGTAGGTATCAACAACAAAGTCATAGCCTTCCTGCGAGCCTCCGGTCATGCTAAACATTGCGTCAGAGATAAAATGGGTGAATAACGGAGTTGTTGGCGTACTCGGGGATTTTGCCTGTGAAATTATGCGATACGTTAGCGAACAGCGTCGAGGTGTCGCTGTAAAAGAACAATAACAATAACATAAGCGCCACCTCCGTGTGGAGAGGGAGTGGCTGCCTACTAAAAGCCGATGAACCACTTGATTCCTGAGTTGTCACCGACACCAGTGACGAGCGTGGCTTGTCTGACAGTGATTCCCACAGCTGTTGAGGAGGACGTTAGCAGATCTTGCGATGGACATAATCAATAGTAACGCACGAGCGGGCGCGACTTTAATCTGGAAATTTACATCCGTCTCAGTGGCCTCAAACGCGGCAATGGACGGCGCCTGAGCGGTGGCGAGGCCAGCGAGCAGTGCAATGGGCAGGATGGTGGAAAGGGTGAACTTCATGTTGACTTGGAGGTAGGAGGAATGGAGTAGGAAAGTTGATTATATTATGAGATACCCTAGAAGTGATTCACTTTATAGCTTCGAGGTATCATAATCTGGAAAGCTGTGGGGGGGTATGAGGCTGAGTGTGAGTGTGACGGCGGTTGTGGCAAGCCGCAATGCACACACCAAGCTCGAAAATGCGTTGAGCGCTCGAAAATTTGATGCACGGAGCCCGGTCCATCCTCAAAATGAGTAAGCATGCCAGCTTGAAGCTGGTCATGTTCAAGACGCCAAGTAATAAGCGGGGGCCGACACAAGGTCAAGTTCAGAGCGTAAGCGGCAAGCCTCACGCCAAGCTTAGGAAACACATCGAGTGCTTTAAACTTTGATGTACAGAAGACCTCATGTAAGAGTTGATAAGAATGCATCTTGAATCTGTTCAAGTTCGAGATGGCAAGCAGCGAACCACTGAACGTTCCGGCACAAAGTCAAGTTCAAAGCCAAGGCTGTGCATCGGGGCGTCGGTGCTTGGCCGGCGCAAGGGAATAATGTGGGCGTCAAATCTCGCTTCTTTCGCCAGCAATGCCTTCGCCTTCGCCCCACTGCAGTACTCTGCAAATAATGCACTTCAGAGGCTCCTGGTCAAACAGAAATCACAGGCTCAGTAGTGGAGATCTCTTTGACAAGATTGGTTCGTACCTTCAATGGCAGTCATATACATGATCTATCTCTAATATTCCCCTGTCTATGACAGCTCCCGATGTAAGTGTTGGTGATGATATACTACTATTTCGGACAACTGGTAGACGGAATGGTGTCGCTGGCCCTCGGTTTCATTCCTCGATGAATGTGCTATAACGACTGCTTCTGATGCGATCTTTATTGTAGAACGACATCCACGAGCATGGCGTCTGACACCGCGATCTCAATGCAGAGAACCTCCTGCTCGACGCAGCGGGCGCGCTCAAAATATCCGACTTTTGTTTCTCGACCGTGTTCATGCTGAAGGAAACAAAGAAGAAGCGGACCCTCACGGAGTGGTGTGACTTGCCTTACGTTGCACCCGAGGTGAGCTGCATTAACACGTTCACGCATCTGATCTGCCAATGTACCAGTGGCTTTATGCTTAACCATGCTAGTTGAGTACAGATGCAGTGTATCAGGCTGCGCCGATAGACGTCGGGGGGATCGGTGTTATACTGTACACCTCACTCGCAGCGCGGATCTATGCGCTCAATGATCATTCAACGCATCTACAGCGCTCATTCGTGGCTTACTCACCGTATGTCCCGCACAGCGGATGACGCTCGCCGATGTTTACCAGCATCCTTGGTGCATACGGTCCGCGTCTCACTGCCCCCCCTGGTTGACTTTCTTCTTGTAATGGTGGATTATTTCACGGTGGCAGGGAAACCCGATTTGATGGAAGCAGCTGTGGACAATGCTGATCAAGTCAGAGGCGATAATGCCACATGTCCTGCGGCGGTGATGCGTATCTCAGAAGCATATCCTTCTCTACATTTTCTACCGAAATGTAATAATGATGTCGAAGGATGATTTTTTGGGTCAAATGAGTCATGGACATTCGGTGCTGATTAGCTGTGCAATCAGTTGGCACGCAATATCTCAAAAGGACAGTATATGATTTATCAAACGCGCCAGCCACTGCCGGCCATTCAAAGTATAGAAAACATGACTAGAGGTGCGATGACTCTTTTTTGGTTACGGGCAATGCGAATATGGAAACTTAGATGCAGACTTAGGCAAGCACTCAAGCAATGGGGCAAGAACAATCCTGCTAGTCTGCAACTGACCTGCTCCTCAGCGCCGCTTTGAACTTGATGTTTTATGAGAGGGAGGGGTTTGAGAATGCGGATGAGGCTAAGGTCAGGCATTGCTGTGGCACGCTGTCAGAAAGACAGGTAAACTGCGCAGGCAATTTTGGATCGAGTGCTTCCAGATTATGTGGAAGTAATTTTGACGAGCCTGCAAAGATATATGCATCGGTTTTGTGGAATTTACATCAATACAGTAAAATCAACTGGGCGCACAGCTTGCAGTACTAAACAATACTGAGGTTTGTCGTGTAAACGTAATTGAAGGTAGATGTACAGAGATACTCGAGGTCCGCCGGCGGCTCCTTATACCTATGGTCTATGCGGCAGCCGACACAATCATGTCTCTCGTATTTTCTGATCGAGGTTTGAACAAACAGTCAAAGGCTTCGGGGTGTCTGTTAGGTGAAGTCAGTAGTGCGCTAAACGCCTAGTAATTGTGCATCACGAACCGAATCGAGGACGAGCGGTACTTGACATCGAGTTCGATCGGCGTACCATCTTTGGCCGCAGGCTTGGAAATATTGAATGAGGCGAGGATGGAGCCAGCGGAGAGCCAAGTGAATGCATTGGCAACCCGCATTCCAGGGCTGCCATACGTCAGTAAAAACCAATATAAAGATCGAATAGTGGCATAAAAACGAACCATATTCTGCGGCCATACCCGAATGCTGCCAATTGAGGGTCTTGCACTTCAAGATCAATCTTCCCATCTTTAAGGAAGCGTTCGGGATTGAACACGGATGGGTCAGGGTACACCGTCGGATCATTCATAATAGCCCTGTATGACCATGTCAAGATTAATCGCAGAACGGCATATACCCCATTGAGTGGAGGGAAACGCACCATGAATTCGGGATGACGACTGTCCCACTCGGGAGGAACCACCCCCTATACTCATCGTCCTCCGTGAGCATATGCGGGATTGAAATCGGCGTTATAACCTCCCAACGGAAGCACTCTTTGGTGATTGCGGAAAGGTAGGGTAGGGAGGGCATATCACCGAAGGTGGGGAGGCGGTCGGGTCCGAGAACACTGTCGAGCTCCGCCTGTGCGCGCCGTTGGACCTGTGGGTACTGTATCATGGCGAGCACAAAAGTGGCAATAAATGAGGCGCTCTGGAACAATACCAGTGTTAGCATAATGCGAGCAGTGGAGGAAACTGTTGGGAACTGACTGTGTCGGCACCGGCTGTGACCGAGACTAAATTAGTCGAGGTGTGCTATGAAACAAAGTAGTGAATATATTTACCGACATACATTTCAGCAGCGGTGTTCTTAATCACGCGCTCCTGGTTGGTGGTGTCGATGTTCGGATCCATATCTTGGAGGCATCGCTGCACGAACGACGGCTTTGCCGCACCGCTAGCCTAGTACACGCACATGTCAGCGCCATCTAAGCACCCGGAAGTCTGAGAGTACAACATACCATCTCCTCTTTGAGTGCTTTATATGGCGCTTCCAGTACCTCATCTGCATACCGCTTCCACTCTTTCGCTTTCCGTTTAAACCCCGCGCCAGGGAACCAAGAGGGGATATGTTTCAAGATTGGTAGCGTGTCAACCAAGAACGCACCAGGCACTACTGCCAATGCGAGTGTGGCGAGGCCCTTATCGGCGGACTCGATGAAGGGGTCGTTTTTAGAGAGAACGTCCAAGCCGTAGGTGATTTCGATGATCATCGATCCTACTTCACTGGGAGAAATCAGCAAAAGTATTATGATAGCGAAAGCGGCTGCAAGGGAAGGAGCAAGGTGGAAGAAGAAATGGCGTAAAGGGGACGAAGCTCACTGGCGAACATGCTCATTCCATGCTTCAGGGCTTTCGAGCAGACGACGCAGGAGACCGCGCGTATTTCGGGTGAAGGCGTGATTGAATTTGGGCATCGCCTGGGCGTCGAATCCTCTGGCTGCGAGTCGGCGGTGGGCGCGCCACTCGTCTCCGTAGGACATTAATGCCAGGTTCCAGGCCCATCCCATGCTAAATCATGCGGTTAAGTTCGAGCAAGATAAAGTATATAGATAACGCCACGCACAGTTCTGTCATTGGCATGCGAGCTCTGGATTAAGCGGTCAATCAAGGAGCTGATCTACATTCGGAAGCTGAAATGAATGCCTGCCTGAGTATTTGGATGATCGCTTCTCCAAGAGGTCCAATGTCGACTCGAGTGTGTTCGTGACTACGATCTGGGTACCCAAGATATTAAGGTAGATAATATCCGATTCTGTCCAGGCATTCAGCATAGGTTTCGAAAGTAGCTATGGAATAAACGCACTGAATTCCTCACTCCACTTTCTGTACTGCAGCCATTCATAGCTCGCCGGCATATCGAGCAGGTTGCCGATAAGCGGCAGCCCACGAGGACCAGGAGGATGTTTCGATGTCCGAGTCTTTGTATGCAAGCCAACGTACAGTGCGACCAAGAGAAGGCCCACGAGAAGGAGCTGGGTGGAATCGAGTGAGATCTTCGTAGACATGGGCAGGAATAACAGAGGGCAGAAAGCTAGAGAGCAACGGCAGCTTCGAGCCTGCGACAGCTTTATGTTCTCCCTATGATCACTGTGGGTCCAAGATTTCCGTAGTTGATATAGTTTCCAATCAGATCCTGACACATTAGTCTTAAATACCTCGCGATATCAGCGCTAGAGGCAGGTGTACTTGGTCATATGGACGTACGCGGGCCTCGGTCTCTCGCCACGCTCCCAAAATCCTGGCTATCGCCCATGGCTATGCCCCTCCCCTCACCATCATTGTACCGTCATCTCTGCCAGCAATCTTCCAGTTAACCATAAGTATGTACTGTGGCGGAATCCATGCCAATATCTTTACTACTTACACGGGCAAGACTGTGCTTCAACATGAACGGTTTAAGCCAGGGCCATAACTTTATCGCCCATGTTGCAAATCGTTCCGTATACACAACTTGCTGTGCTTGAACAGAAAGGGTCCCGGCTGAGGCTAAGTTTCGACAGATATAGCCAAGTCAGTTACGCTAGGGACGTTTTACAAATCGAGAACTATGATGATTTGTTTGTTCCGGCGCCGGCGCCTCCGAATGGAGTAACCGATCACCGCGTGTTCCAACCAGGGCTACTCAATTTCAATCCTCTCGTCCTGTCTCGTGCGGTCTCGTCTCACTCGTCTCATCAGAAAGTGGTGCGCCCGGGCTCCACAGAAGAATGACCGAGGATGAAACACCGTTCCAGGCATATGTACAAATTAGGTTCGGAGCAAGCCTGGTTCTCCCTGTCCGCGCCGGCGAGCCGACGACCTTCAACGGCCTGGAGAGGCTTGGGATATTGTACAGCTAAATATCAGAATAAAAACTAATGACTCTATATCTCCACGCACTGATCACGGCGCGAGCCCAAATTTTGAAACAGTCTCTTATATTTATGACACTCAATTCTGAAATCAGTGCGGTTGGTGGGGACAGTTCATACGTATATAATTGTCTTTCAGGTAATTGTTACGAGATAAAAATGCAGAAGTGTGAATATTGAGAAATAAGGCCCATGACAGTGGTTCGGGACTCAGCAAGTGAGAGTGACGGGTATTTACATACATGTGTGCGGGCTTTTATACTGTAGATAATCTATTTCAAACACAATAGAGGGCATACGCGTACAGTACGCGCATCGACGCGCGTCGACGCGCGTCGGAACGCGTCAGCTACAATCTCAACTCGTACGCGTCATCGAGCTGTGGCGCTCGGATTCCAACAGTGAGCGCAGTCGCAAACAAGCTGTCTGCTCTCCCAAATCATCTCTATCTGTAAAAGCCCCAACAGAATGCATGGAAGAAAATCCAAGCAAATTACGCCGAAAGCTGTGGCTTTACATTCAGTGTCCAATCAATGGCAAGCCCGGTTCCACCATAATCAATCCCTCGTCAGTGTAGGAGATCTACATGGAACCATGCATCTGACTTGAACCTTATTTTAATCTGGCTCAACAGATCTATGACACTACAACATCAATTGCAGGTAGCAAATAAATTTTCTGAGCAGGCAAATATCTAAGCTTGCTTCGAATGGGTGAGGATTGTTAAAGGCGTCTGGAACAGGCAGTACGCGCTTGGCCAGCATGAGCCCAGGATTTCAGCTAGTCTTATAAGCACTTCTGACTTGATTGATACACAAGCATGCTGATCTCAGGCTGAGACTTGCCAAGCGCGCCATTTCCTTCAACTTCCACTTTGCAAGATTTCACAGAGATACTTCTGTGTAATCTCGTGAACGCCCTGAGTTTTGAGCGTTGGTTGTAGGTATGATTAAGACTCAAACGTGAGGCCAGAACCCAGAAGTTGCCAGAGAGATATCTCCGTCCAGTACGTGATGCGAAGAGGCATTTGAAGACGGCTTCCAGTAGCACGGAGTTGGAGTGTCTTCCGTTGTTTCAAACTTCTCGTGTCCTTGAGCAGGGAGCGACTGAGGAACATCGCGAGCCTCCACGGCGCTGAAAGCCAGTCAAGGCGTCGAATGGATGTCTACTAGATGCCCTTGGGCTCTGTGTATACACGAAAACCGCCACCACAAAGTAAGTGCTCTGAAATGCTCATTAACACACGAGTTGAATGGATCCCAATGCATGATGACTCCGACATGGGAGATGAAATGAAACGAATGTCTGTCGATGTGATGGCCACCAATTGTCTATGGCTCGATTTGCTAGTTCGAGGAGAAGACACGGTAACATGGGGGGAAAGGAGGGGACGGTGGGGCACTAAGCCCATAATCGGACAGAACTGGACGCATACCGCCAGAGCACAGGACGACACGGGCCATGTATATGATAGCGGACAGTTATTCACAGCAGCGTGAGGTTAGATAGTATTAAGGCCGGCCCACTTCTCCGTCAAGGAATATCCCATCTCCATCCGTATCAAGATGGACACGGCTTCATCCTCCAATTCTGTCATCGCACAGACCTACATTGCATATTTTCATCAAACGCTGGAGGGTTTGTATTGAAAGTATATTTGAGGTTTCGCCTGGTGCCCGGAGTTTGCCAAGGGCTCTTTATCACACAAGACGTTCCCGATGCATTGTGATATTATCGAACTTATAAGTGTGATACAACCAAGCATACACCGCAAGAGCGCCGATGTTTACTGTGTCTATTTTGCGTGAAGAGGGAATTCCTTGCCGGTAATCTTTTTGTACTGTGTCCTAATCCCGTCCGCGATCGCAATATCCTTCGCCTGATCAAAGATGGATTCCTTGGTTTGTGGGCCCTCGTGAAGTACATGCTCCTGGAAGAGATCGATAGCTGTACAAATAATCGTCAGCGTGAACCTTCTAATGGGGCCATGAAGCGGTAACCCAGAATATCGCTCACCTTTGGCCAAAACGTCTATAACACACCCGCAATAATTAGCCAACGATAGAGGCACGCAGACTCGAATAGCAGAGACGACTCACCTTTCTCTGGCTTCTTCCCGCCCCCCAGAGCTTCGTTGATCTTTCCCATCAGAGCTCCCTGAAGTGCGTTCCCGCCGCTATGCTGCTGCTCACCCGAAGATTGGTGGCCCGAAAGTGCCCCACTGACCTTCTCCATCAGGCCCCCAGCTCCGCTATGATTCTGCTGCTGGGTTTGCTGCGGCTGCTGGTGTCCCGAAAAGGCCCCGCTTATCGTGTCCATCAGCCCCCCACCCGCCCCAGCGCCCGCCGAGCCTCCCTGATGCTGCGTCTGCTGCGATGTGTTCTGGTGCTGCTGCATTTGCCCCTCCAGCGCTCCACTTATCGCGCCCATCAGTCCACCCCCGGATCCCTGGTGCTGCGCCGACTGCGATGAGTTCTGGTTATGTTGCTGCTGCGTCTGCTGTGATGTGTTCTGGTGCTGTTGCATTTGGCCCTCTAGCGCTCCACTTAGCATGCCCATCAGCCCACCCCCCGCACCCTGATGCTGCCCCTGCTGCTGCGACGAGTTCTGATTCTGATTCTGTTGTTGTTGTTGTTGCTGCTGCTGCTGCTGCTGCTGCTGACCCGTGTGGCTTTCGAGCGCCGAACCAAGCATGCCCATAAGGCCGCCCCCAGAACCCTGATGCTGCGGTTGCTGTTGTGTCTGCTGCTGCGATGAGTTTTGATTCTGGTGCTGCTGCGTCTGGCCCATCTGGCTCTCGAGCGCCGAGCCAATCATGCCCATCAGCCCACTCTGACTCTCATGCTGGGGCCGCGACTGCGACGGTGATTGGGTGTTTTGTGAGTCGGCGTGGGGTTGCGCTTGTTCGGCGAACTTTTTGAGGAGATCCATGATGTTGTGATGTATGAGGAGATGGGGAGGACGAGAGATCGATAGCGGTGACAGCGGACGAGACTGCCGCGCTTAGGCCTAAGAAGCGAGCTTGGCAGTGCGCGGCTGTGACCCATGACATCGGATGTTCCGAGGTTTGGCATAGTTGAAATTTTGTCATAACACGTCCTTTAAAAACCTACAACGACTAGCGGCACAGTCACAGGCGCCAGTGGTCGGCGAGCCAACTAGTAGATGGACGGAAATGGATCAAATCGGCGAATATTGACCGAGTGCCCCACAGTGCAGGGCAGCTAATTGACTGTAGATGTTCTTCTGATCCCATCGAGTTGTATATATGGAGCATGCATAATGCCAGTGGGAACTCCTGTTGAGTAGGTCAAGGTTGAAGAGGAAACATTGGACACTGGGGCCGGCGAGTGGGAAATCAAGTTCCCACAGTCACCGAATTCGATCGCGAGTCACCTCCCAACACCCACGACCCATGCAGTTTTTGATTCAATTCGCCTTTCCTCTAAGTCTGAGTCTAGCCAGAGCTCTGCATCAAGACCTATCTTATAGCGTAGTACTCGTGCGCACTCTCAGAGATGTGCCAACATCTTTCTGTATACTTGTCCGTCCCAAATGCCAAGACCTGCCAGCCGTGATCATGCTTGCCAGGTCAAGCTCAATCGCATGAACTTCATGTAAGATGAGCTCAAATTTGCCGCCTTTACTGTAATGAATGCGTACTGATACGTTTGTGAACGAACTTGGAGCAACTCTTCCAGAAAGTAGGCGCTCCGAGTCATGGAATGGTACGTTTCTTTCACGATTGACAACTGTGAAGCTCATTTTCGACGCCGAAGATGGCAAGTGCTCAGTGCGTAATTCACCGTATTCACAGTCCTGAACAAGGCTCATCGATGAACATTCAATGAACATCATTCAAGGTTCTCTAACGCCGATCCAAAATCAGACATATTTTCTGTTAAATGGGGTAATTGACTTGTATTACGAATTGCTCTCCTCCCTCTGTAGTCACCGGTCACCGGTCGTGTCCCCATGGTCTCTACTCAAGTATACTTGTCACCGTGACATCTCACTGTTGCGTCAGCACATCTGATCGCGTCATGCCACTTATCATATCCCACGCACTGCGAGCTCGATCGGCATATGTCATTCTGATTTCCAGGTCTCATGGCTAACGATCTTGTGTCTAAAAGTCTCCCTGCATACTAGGATCTGAGCCGATAGGGAGGTCGAGACCAAACCCCTGGCAGAGCCTAGAATTGTGAAGTTGACCACCTTGAACATCCGAGCGTAATCTAACTACCATTCAATACCCAGCTGCATTTTCGTACACCATTGTTCTTGCCGCTGCCAGAATACAGATTAGGCCCCTTGCAATTCACCCGCACCGGCATATTTTCGGACTGGCCTCACCGAGGCCGTTCGAGAACTGTGCTCTTGTAAAGTACTTCCGTGCCGGCCGACGGAACCTTTCTGGAAAACCTTCGCGGGCAGACTCATCCGCCGAGAAAAAACTTGAAGTCAGACTGATCAGCATGCGCTCCCGTCCCTGTGCGTACGTGTTTTCTGCATCTTCGCCGCCATATGGAACATTATCGCTTAAAAATACTGCGTTTTTATAAGCATTTAACCGCAGCTTGTCCGCGAGGCACCATGGTGGTTCTCTCAGGTTATATCGCATTTGCTCACTCAATTGGTGCCTGGGACACAAGGAACGAGCTGCACGACCCTTACGACACCTCGCATCAGAAGCAAGCATGTCTTATAAAGTCTTGTATCACTGGCAGCGGCTCTCCGCGATGCGGCCTTCACGCATCATTTCCAGCACTCCCCATCCTCGTGTCGGGCTGGCTCTGCAGCTCTTCGCCTCTTACCACGCAGGAGGTGAATGGGGGTGTTGACCATACACCTTGCTTGCCTCGACGTTACCCGAAGACGCTACGGCGATGTACCAGCGTGTGCAGTAAATGCTTGGCTACTACCACCCAGCTCATACGCGACCGGTTGTCGCTCAAGTATCTTCGGCAATTCATTTCTCCGCGCATGTTATTCGCGGTATTATTGATCTCCTCCGGAGCCTGCGCTAAATATTTTGCGACCCTGCCCCGTCAATTGACCGCAATTTGGCGATTTAGCATGGCACCGCCTATCAGGACTGCCTATATGTATGTGGTTACTGGTATTCATATTTCTAGTGAATTGTTTTGTCTAACGAGGTTCCTTTTAGACACCTGTTCGCGCGTCAGTAGCTGACTGTGATCTGCTTTAATTTGGACGCTTTAATGCGGTACCACCCATCAGGACTAACTATACGTGTGTAGTTGTATTCATATTTCTGTATCAAGTATTTCTTCTAATGGGGGTTTTGTTATAGACATCTGTTCGTGCCTCTAAACATCAGCCGCCGACTGCGATCTGCTTTACTTTGGATGCTTTAATGCGGCACCGCCCATCAGGACTACCTACACGTATGTGGTATTCATAGTTTTGTCAAGTATTTCTTTTGATGGGAGATTTGTTTTAGACATCTGTTCGCGCCTATGAACGTCGGCCGCCTACTGCGATTTTCCATAAATCCGGTGTCGATATTGAATGCGTTCTGTCTTATGTGCACATCTCATCGCGCTCCCGAACACTAAAGGCCTGCATTGACATACGCTACTCACCAGGGATATTCTCATGACTGGATTTCCGGTTCCTATATCAAGATGCCGAGGACCAGAGCCAAGATCTCGTCTGCTTCAACTCGCAACTTCGTCCCCTGTCGCTGGAAGGCTCTATAAACGGTATACCCTATTTTCCTAAAGTTAAATATCACACTAGCCAGCCCTAGCTCCACCCGCACGCGCTCGAAAAATTCATTTCCCGCCATCCCATCACCTACCCCGCTTTCTTCCCCGGCCGCAGGCCCCACAAGCCACAGGTCATCTGCCACTGCTGAGAATGGCCAATCGACGATTCGACGTACATCGCGCTCCAGTGATTCACACTTGTATCCTGTCGCTTGGAGCACAAAGTCGTTCGTGACAGGTCGACGCTATATGCAGACGTCGGGAAGTTCCACAGCGAACTGCGGACCGAAGAGTGCCTCCCATCTGTTTTGCTTCGCGTTTGGGACGGTATAGCCCTCCGGCACCCGATGCGAAGTCCAAACGCTCCACCGCCGACCGCTCATGTCGTGGCGCCACCCGTCCCATGCCCCCCTCGGTCCGATCCTCTGCACACTCGACCCCAGCGCACCCCCTCGCATCTACATGTTTGATTTTCCGCGTCAGCGCAACGGGAAGGGCGAAGGGTTGCTGACGACTAATCGCAACACATGTTCTTACGCGCAGCCACGAGGCGGCCTTGTGTTTTGTTTATCACATATTTAACCTATATACTGTCGCCGTTTCGCGAGGTGGCTGGTCGGTGTGTCAGGGTGAGCGGAGGCTGATGCTGGTTGTGGTTGTGGGCAATGGGCAATGGGAACTGTGTATTGTGTATTTGGCATTTCATTTGTGGGCGGCGTGGATGGGATGGGACTGGCGCGGCGGGCTCACCTCGTGCCGCGCCGATGACCGTGCTCAAGTGATTCATTTGCGACAATCGGATGCCACTATGGTTTATTGCTTATGTATCCCGCCCTCGACCGACCCGCTAAACTATTCTCCCTCGGGATCCTCGGGATGCGACGTACGTGCGCCGCTGCTCGCGCGAGATAAGATCATCTACCATCGCACACGAACATCCCCCCATCTCATCTGCCCAGCGATCGACGGGGATCTGGCAGGTATCCCGGGCGCCCGATCGGGACTAGCCCAAGCGTCAGGAGAGTGCGATCAGTCCTGATCTCGATGCTGAGATCTGGACGTCGAGCGCCGCTGATCTTGAAAAGCCCTCGTGGCGCGCGCGTGGCCGGCACCGCCTCACGATTATGGCACAGGAACTCAGAAGCATGATGCCGTCTCCGATCGCGTAAGTTCGTATCTATACCGCGGTAATCAACTCTGGCATATGTTTATCGCTGCACACAGCGCACGACATCCTGCGCCATCGCGGGCTCGGGAAAGGCGATTCGATGTCTACGCGGCGCCGCCTATGTCACTCGCGAGGGTCTTGTGTCTGAGAATGGTCACGCGGGTTCTTTCTATTGAGAAAGAGTTCCTTATGCGGGCGTCAATGAAGGTAAGGGTATAAGGGCACAATAAGGGTCTGGCTGGAAGTGTACAAGGGTCCTGGCAGCTGATTCATTTGCGGGTGATAGCTTGTTGTGCGTGCAGCCCCTGAGCCCGCTCGAGCAGGGTTATTGAATGAGGAAGTCCATTGTCCGTGCAGGCACAGAAGCGCCCCCGGAGGGAAAATGAAAAGCAGAAAATGAAAAGCGAAAATGGCGAAAATGAAAGCTTGTGCTGCGGGATGCAGTGCACCCGACCGCGGCAGAGGTAGTGGCGTATTCCCGTTCGAGGACATTGCAGGGTCGATGAGGTATATGCTTTCGTCGTCATCAGAGCGCAGCCACGCGAGAGCCAAGTAAGATGCGACTCGCATTGGATGCGATCGACAAAGATGAACAGACCATCATCGTGCAGCCCGCTGCCATCCCTGCCATCCCACGCAGTCCTTCGACGACCGCAGTTTCCGGATGGCCGCTGGCCGTTGCGCTTGCTAAGCCCGGGAGATAACGATAGCGTTCGAGTAAGGGACGAAGGGCAAGGGCCAGCAGTGCAACGTTGCATGGATTATCTTCGGTGCCAGGGCCTAGTAGCCGCTCCGTGGGGGGTAAGTAATGGAAATCGCCGGAGACAAGTCCTCGTTTATACCGATTTTGAAAGTGCCTCATCTGGATTTAGACCATCCAGGTCATTGATGACCCCTCCATTATGCTCCGTCCGACGTACCTTCTCATCGACTGCGCCCATCCATTCCCCTGCTGGCCCGCTGCGGGTGGAGAGCGGTGGGGCTGGAAGTGCGTCGTCGCTGGCTGTCAGCCGTACTTGTGTCGGATGGATCAAGGGCTGTTTTACAGGCATTTAATATAGCTATGACGGTCATCAGAGCTCGTGGGACGGGAATACACCGAAAGGGACGGCGGTTGCGATCAGTTACATACAAATTATTGAATCCAACGCCATCGCTTGGAAGGCCTCGCTGCACGATATCGGTCCTGAGTAGCGGGAGGATGGGTGGTTTATGTACTGGAGGGTTGCCGCACGCGAAAGGCCTGGCACGCGAAAAGACAGATTCGGCGGCGGAGGTGGCATGAGAAGCCATCATAGCACTGCAATGCGGCAGCGGGCCCTTCACGTTTCACGGAGGCACTGATCCCGAAACATAATCATGGGTACAGGGCTTCTGCAACCCTAACCCCAGCTGCGCCGACGCCTTTGCCACCACCGCGACTGGGCCTTGGGACTGCGCAAGTCCTGCGGGCACTCCAACGGGCGTGGATAGATGTTCTTTTTCATATCCAAGGCCTTGTAGAATGATCGAGAGCGTTCGGGGAGGATGCGTCAGGCTTTGAGTCAGCGCCGGATGCGCTTGCGGCGGCGGAGTTTGAAAATGTTATATTAAAGAGCCAGAATGGAAAGCTAGCCTTTTTTTTTTGTCGTTCTCTCATGCAAAGCTTCACCACTGCTAACTCTTCACTCGGTTTCCCTTCTACTCCTCCCACCTAGTTGCCTAACGAAAGGCGTTAATAAAAGGTGCAAAAATGCTCACTCTCAACCCCGGCTCCGTTTGCGATGTCTGCGCCGAAGAATACGGTCCAAAACGCCTCCCGCACTCTATTCCCTGCGGTATGAAAATTTTGCCACCACCTGCCCGCGCTGCAGCACTGACGATGCCACCGCACAGGTCACATACTCTGCATGAGCTGCTGCACAAACATAATCAACAAAACATCATCGCGGCTCACCCCCGTCTGCCCTTTCTGCCGCGAACAATTTACCAGCGAGACCGTGCGCCTGATCCGCATCGACTTCGCCACCAGCACATGGAACACCCCCCGGCACCGCGCGCACAACCTCGAGACCGAGCGCATTAACGAGATGGTCTCCGGCCAGCGCGAGCGCTTCCCCGTGAACGAGCAGGGCTCCGCCCGCATCCGCGCAGAGGCCCGGCGGCTCGAGGACAAGGTCGCAAAGGTGGCGGCGAAGAAGTGCTCGGTCGAGGAGGTGTCGACGCTCCATAAGGAGCTGCAGGAGTGGTTGACGGTCGAGATGGAGGATCAGGTAACACCCAACTCCCATTCCGCGCATTCGAAAGCCCTGCTCACGCCGCAGTGGCAGACCTCCCTTTCCCTCAGTGCCGCCCTGCTTCGCGCTATCCTCATGAACCACGTAGCCCACTCCGAAGCCAGCAAGATCGCCAAGACCACTGAAGCGAACCTGAAGGCAAAGTTGGATGATATGGATGTAACAACTGGGAAGTTGGAGGCTGAGCTCCGCAGGTACGTCGCCTTTGATATCCCGGCGTGTAAAAATTTTCTGACGGTAGCTTTTTTTTCAGGCAACGTTCGGCGTACACCCAGACCGCTCAGGAATGCCAGACCCTCCGCGCGGAGATGAACCGCCTCAAGCTCAAGGCTGGCGTCGCTGCCGGTCTTGGCTCGCGCCCCGTCCTGGTCGAGGATGCCCCCACGCGCAGCAACACGCCCATGCCCGTGCGCTCGCCGCAGTCCACCTCGCCGCGCGCCATGTCGCCTACCTCGCCCCGTGCCATGTCGCCCACCTCCCCCTACATGAGCTCCGCATCCGCTGCACAGTCCCCCCTCTCGCGCTTCGCGGGCGCCGGCCACCACGTCCGCTCGATGTCCACGTCCGCCGGCCGGACGCAGACCCCGGGCCCACCGCTGTCCTCCCGCTCGCAGACTCCCGGGCCTCCGCTCTCCTCGCGTTCGCAGACTCCCGGCATACAGTCGCCCCTGCGCTCGACGTCCACCGCGCCCACGCGCCAGCGGCGCATGTCGACCACCGCCAGCAGCCCGCAAAAGATCGTGCGCCAGACGTCGGACGACAAGGAGAGCATCCACGAGAGATGGATCCCCAGCATCCACCCCGACGCCTCGAGCCCGCCGTCCACGCGCCGCTTCGCATACCCCTCGCACAACTGATACCCTGCGCGCCCCCTTCACCCATTATGAACCCGCCGTACTCTGCACACGAGACAACGACCCCCCATGTCACCCACCACAATTATGACTCCATATGACCATGACACCCCGCGCTCGGCGGACGCGGCTCGGCACAGGCCCAGCACAACGCACCACTCGATTCGCCTCCTTACATTCACGCCGCTTATTGACCCGCACGCCCACCTCACGGACACCAAGCACTACGATACACTAGATATCCGCTTACGATCTCAATTGATACCTACTCGCGCATCCATCCCAAAAGGCCCATTGCGGCCACTCATCGGTTCGATACCCTCCCTTTCGATGCATATATTATTATCGCCTCCTCGTGTTTTCTCTTTTGCCTCTTCGTTTTCACGCCCGGCTTGTTCTATTCATCTCGTTCACCGTCGGACACCATACATACCCTTCACACTTTGATGTTGACTTATTGCTGTTATGTTTTCATGTTGCTCGTTCATCTTCTTTCTAATCTCCTTTGCCTTTGCCTCATCGTCTCATCTCGTTTTGTCCCTGTCTCGTCTCTGACTCTACCTATTAATACGCGACTCGGCTCTCCGTCTCGATTATTACCTACTACTAGTTATCGAATCATTTACTTCATTCCCATTCTCATTTTCGGTCTTGATCTTCCTTGTAGCATTTGACCGTTCCTCTTTTCTCATTGCCCGTTCTGTTTTTCTTCGCCGCCTGGGTTGCCCTATAGAACTACCCGTAGCTTACTTGCGTTAGTACCTTTGACAATAATAATTCATTTTGTCCATCCACTTGCGCGCTGCAGCCTCATCTAAATTCCTTGTATAATGATCCATGCAAGGGACGTCGAGGACGCGAGCCAGGACTGTGGGAACGCTGACGAAGACTGTACAGTCTGTGGCGGTACCCTTAGCGCCCATTGCGGCACAATTGCAGTCCCTGTCTGCCTCATGTTTCTGCGGATCAAATAGATCCCCGGGCGCTCGTTTGTCCGCAGCTTCTCGCAAGCCACATCGTCAGCATCCTGTAAATTAGCTATGATCCGCTATACGTCTCGGTTAGCGCGCGCGCCCGCTGCCTCGACTGCCCCGTCGACGATGCTGCTCGGAGATCAGGTTTCACGCCCAGCAGCGCGCCCAGGCTGTGGCGAATACTCTCACCCGCATAAATGGTTGCTCATTTAATCGATGGCCAATCCCAATCTCCAAGATCCGAGCACCCTCTCCCGATTTCATAGATGGATCTCGATTACCGAGCTTGATTCCGAGTCAGATTTCAGAATCAGACGGATCTATCTGCTCGCGTGGGTTTAATGCTCGGCGATGTCCAGCCTGGCAGCGATGTCCAGGAGTCCAGGACCCTGGTCCGAGCGTGCTAGCGATCTCACATCCGCAGCGTTCCGCGGACGTGCTGGTCTGGTCTTTCCTGGCAGCGCCTAATTGGAAAGCGCCAAATCGATCGACAATCATGGTTAATCGCCCCGGATCAGCAGAAGGCGTCGCGGGGAACTACGAACCACGTTCTCGACAATCACGATGGCAGAGCGGGCATGTAACCAATGCCAGGTACTCATATCTAGCCATGATATACCGACCTTGCACTGGCCGGTGCTGGGAATTGCAGTGGGCATGAAGTAGACACGATCACGAGCCCGCAGTTCAAGCATATTTCCAATACACGATGCAAAATGCAAACGGTACCACTTGATAGGGATGTATTGTCCACCAAGGGTAAGTCATTCACCATCGAGAATGAATCGCCATTAATAGTCAATCGTCGCCTTATCATGGCGAAATGAAATCGCCTTCCAAACTGCGCGGTTGACACTGGTGATTAGGCTGACATCGGACCCGGGGCTTTGGCCTTGCAGCCAAACACGTTATCAGACCTTCTCCCGGGTACACATAGCCAGAAGCTGAAATGGAAGCCTGCTGATTGGCGTGCTTCGAACATTATACTGACAGGTACCCGTCGGGAAATACCGAGCATGCTGTTCGGCAAATTCATCCTTGACCATGGCTGCGACATCAGTATTGATATGGGCACGTATGTACGTGCACGATGGGCAAACTGTCTCGATCGATGACGAATGTTGGCTAATTACAGGGCAGATCAACGATACAGCTGCTGACTGGGACACATTTCACATCTCAAAAACCGTCCAGACTCTACTTAGGTGAGAGGCTTGCCTTGACGCTAATTCTTTCGAGAAATATAAAACATAGGATACTATGACGATATTTGCTGCAGAGCCGTACAGGCGAGGCTACAGGCGATCGACGACGCGCGTCCAACGAGTTGGGACCCTGTGCGACGTGGCCTTGATGAGGCTGGGAAAGAATTAAGTATGTCAGTACGGGGCTAACATTGGAGAGCCTAAATCGTCCTTAGGGAAAAGGTGCTCGTGCTCTGCGTGCAGATGCATGTTGTTATTATTTGGTGGTCCATATCGTGACGCGCATTCGGATGTGCAAGATGCAGTCAGCCTACTACCGAGGCGTTTGGACTCCGCCCCCGCATTGCCTCAGGCCGAAGTACGCACTCACAGTATGCACGCAGATTGCAAATAAAGAGAAATATTTTGTGCCGCAAACAAATGAAGCGGGGAAGGCCCAATCGTGGTACCTGGGTTGTTAATGGAGTCCAGGTCGCTGGAGATCAGGAGATAGGCAGCGCATGTTTCAGCGATGACAGGATTAGAGAGACGTTGATATACTCTGGGTATGCAGCCGCCCCCATCCTGATGCGGTCAGAAACGAGGTATGTCTTAGCGAGCGAGCTTGGCAATCACTATGTCCATTCATTCATATCTCCGTGCAATAATATTTTAAAACACTTGCGATATATCTCTGTAACGAGGCCAGTGCAGACGATGAGCGCACCACGAGGGTCCTCAATATCAATCAGATCAGCGTCATGTGGCGGATAATTCTTTTGCATCGAGGTCTGCCAATGAAACCTCGGCAAGCTCTTCAAGTTTCAAAAATGTAAACAAATTAGGGTAGGTAGTCGCTGCTGACAATAATCTGCTTGTATCGGCATTGATATCTGCATCGTTTCCACGACTCTCCATCCAGGCAAGTGGCCAAAGCCACCCATGTATACGCAACACGTCGCTAAACACCGAATATATGCAGGTTATATCGGAACGGAGCTGGCACGCCACCTCAACTGGGATGATATATTTTGTTGTAAGTGCGATGTTTACGGTGCAGTAAGTCCCGCTGACGTTGCATCGCATGCCAGATTCGGCTATCCCACCAGCCCTGCGAAAGGGCATTGACGGATCTACACATATGTATCTCGAGCTTTCACTGCCTTTTTTTTTGCATAAATTTAAGTATATATTCCCGTTCGCTCGCTTGGGTGCACGCGAATACCCGGGACCCCAAACTGGGCGAAGCTATCTGGACGTGGCTAGAGGAGCAGACAGGAGGGATTTGAACGCATGTTTGCCACCCACTTTTTACGTCATAGTTCCAGTGAATTGTCTAATATCAGTTTGAGTGCTTTCAGGAGCTCTAAGTTCTAAACCTCACAGTTTAAGACAAAAGTCGAACAAGCAGTTTGCCAGCGGGGAACCCGCCGCTTATGCATCCTCCGATTTACGATAGTTGTGACGCCCCTGCGCAAGCGCCATTTTCTGGATATTTTGTTGCCACAGTAAGTGCTACGATCAATGCAAGCGCGAGTTAATATCTGTTTTCATGCATCCGAATAGTGTCCAGGTGGAGTTCGTGTATGTATGCCACTGCAAGACGCATTTGGCAGCAAGCACGGAGACCCAAATTCCGACGCGTTGGGTCCAGTACGTCGCCTTCTCATCCTAGAACTTTTCATCTCAGATCATGATCATTCTCGCCGCCCTCGCGTCTCCAAGGTCTCGTCCATCCCATCGTTTATACAGAGGGTCTTAGCTTGTGAGACATCCGCAGACAAGACAAGCGTCAGCTCGACTGGTATATCTATAGAGGATCGTGCAGGCATGTATCTAACTGGCCGCGGCTAAGAATTTTGCATGAATATAACTTCTGAATGAGTCGCATGCTAATTGGGAGAAGCAATAGTATCCTACCGCTGTTCTCCATTAAAAACGACGGCTGGGGGTAAAATGAGCAGCTTGTAATTCTGAAACCTCACTGCGCCACGTTGCATCCAGCGCAATGTCCGTGAGCTAAAAGCCGCCAACGGAGGAGGGGGTCTGTGTGGGGGTATCAAGCACTGAGATACGTGCGGGCGGGAAAATTGGTACCTCAGAGGTGTCCGGATCCTCATATAACCGGGAGTTGATGTACAGTTTACCGTACATGCATTCGAATGCGAGGTGCCTGTTGCGAAGTCGAATCAATATCGGTGCGTGGGGCGGAGAGACCACTAACACTCACAGTCCATTTGACTGCACAAAGGTAACTATCAACATTAACATTGTGGCATTTGGAAGGAATACAGGGCAAGCACCACAAATGTGACGAGACACACGATGCTTAAGCGAAGTGACCATTCAAGTCGCTAATGACACTGCGTAGATCTTGGGATTAGAGAGCGGCGAGCGCACGTCAATGGAGCGAAACGAACTTGAAATGAAGCGACTGACTGTGTCGCCTGAACCGAATATGTTACATCTTCGCTTGCCATGTGCATGAGGTATTAGGATATGCACCACAATAAATGGCTTAATCGACTGACGAGTTTCAGCGCAAGAGAGAATGCAGCGAGGGTATCCGCGATTAGCGCAGATGCTAGTCATGTGGTTATTGCCCCGTCTGCTTTTTGCCATTGGCTGAATTTAGAGACGGATACTGATGTGACGCCGAACATAATACTGGCCACTACAACAAGATATCATTGGCGAAGTTCGATTTATAGGCGGAGACTTACCAAGGCCACTAGCACCGAAGAAGAAAATGGCGCAGGTGAGCAGTCTTTTCCAAATCACGACGTGTACTATCCACACGAAGTAAAATTGTGCTATAAATGATATCAGTCCCTGACGCGGTGAAGCAAGAAACGCACAATTTCTCGCCGCATGTAGGGGTACATCTACGCAAGCTCCACGCCATACAACGCCAGGGACCACGAAACCTAGCAAGAAGGTCCCAGGCTAGCAACAGTCAAGTCCGGTCAACACAAGCCTGAGGGTTCAGAGGGCGACATATGGATTCGAACTCTTCGCTGAATTATAGTCAGAGACCACATGCAACGGACTGGGGACTCTGGGGAGACAAGCTGGCGAACAGCAGCTGTGACGTAATCCCGCCGGCTAAGCGCCGACGCCTTGGCTCTGAACTTGACCTTGTGCCGGAACGTTCGAATGCACTGCTTGCCATCTTGAACTTGAACTGATTCAAGATGACTGTTATCAAGTCTTACATGAAGTCTTCTGTGTATCAACGTTTAAAGCACTCGACGCGTTTTCTGAGCTTGGCGTGAGGCTTGCCGCTTACGCTCTGAACTTGACCTTGTGTCGGCCCCCGCTTATTACTTGGCGTCTTGAACATGAACAGCTTCAAGATAGGACACTTACTCATATGGAGGATGGGCCGGGCTCCGTGCTTCAAATTTTAGAGGGCTCCACGCGTCCTTCGAGCTTGGCGTGTGCATTGCGGCCTGCAACGACCGCCGTCACACTCACACTCAACATACCCTCACAGCTTTCTAGATGATACCTCGAAGCTATAAAGTGCTTCACCTCTAAGATATCTCATAATATAATCAAATTTCCTACTCTATTCCTCCTTCCTCCAAGTCAACATGAAGTTCACCCTTTCCACCATCCTGCCCATTGCGCTGCTCGCTGGCCTCGCCACCGCTCAGGCACCGTCCATTGCCGCGTTTGAGGCCACTGAGACGGATGTCAATTTCCAGATTAAAGTCGTCCCCGCTCGTGCGTCACTATTGATTATGACCATCGCAATATCTGCTAAACATCTTCCTTGACAGCTGCGGGAACCACTGTCAGACAAGCCACTCTCGTCGCTGGTGTCGGTGACAACTCCGGAATCAAGTGGTTCATCGGCTTTTAGTAGGCAGCCACTCCCTCTCCCCACGGAGGTGGCGCTTATGTTATTGTTCTTGTTCTTTTACAGCGACACCTCGACGCTGTTCGCTAACGGATCGCATAACTTCACAGGCAAAATCCCCGAGTACGCCAACATCTCTGTTATTCACCATTTTCTCTCTGACGCAATGTTTAGCATGACCGGAGGCTCGCAGGAAGGCTATGACTTTGTCGTTGATACCTATTACTTCTCCGGGGTCGGTCTCAGCTTTTGTAATTGTGTGCTGATGCTAATTACCTTTCACGCAGTCTTCGAGCGGCGAGGCGTTCCTTCAACCCGGCACAGGACATGTCCAGTTGAACGATAGGTTCTGATTCTTGCACCCTGTATCTGCTGTGGTATTCTGGAGCACCATGTGTGAATAATATGTGTACGCGATAGCTGAAAATATAGCCAGCCCGTGAGTATGACTGAACCTTGAGAACACATATATATACATGCATCTTTCTACCTTTATCTGTGTGTTTCCGGATACAGGCCCTTGGCCACACGATCCGGCACGGCGGCAACCTCGTCGGGAGGCCCCGTGGTCCCTTTGACAGCGCAGGTTCGGTCGTCGATTATGCGACCCAGGCAGTCTGGCTAACGAGCTTCGCCGCTTCCACCGATGTCTGCGTTCTCGGCAGATAAGACCATTCTCAGCGGTTTTGAACGTCACCTTGGAGAAGTAGGGCCAGTGGAGTATTTGAATAAGGCCGTGTGGGCGACTCCTCCTGGTGAGAGTTCAATCATACGTTTCTTCAAGATTTCTCCACAGAGTTATTTGCTCCAGCTATCAGCAAGAGAGAGAGAGAGAGAGAATCGCTCGCCCAGGAGGGCACTGATGTCCACCTGCAATGCAAAACCTGAAATCGTCACAGGCCTGACGCAGGAAATTCGATCGAACCGGCTGACAGTATCGAGTTCCGGCCAAGTCGTCGCCAAGAAGTGTACGAGGTTTGGTTTCAGCTGCGTTTTGTCCCTGTACTCATCCAGGGCGAGACGTCTATCGTGATATGCACATGATCAAGCCCCACTCCACGAGTTTCAGAGTGCCTTGGAGAGACTTGAACGATGGACGTTTTCCGCCAGCGCTATCCTCAATGCAGCTTGTCTTCGGCGCATTTTGAGTATCACCACAGCGGGAAGAAAGCTGTGATAGTACAAATTAAAGAAGTTTCTTAGTAAGAAGAACTTTGTTAGTGATCCTGCTGTCAGCCAGATAACGGTTTAGCCACACAGCTTTGCTGTCTTCGATTACAGATGAGCTGGATTTGAAGTTCAGGATAACATTTTGTCTGCGAAGAATGAAGCACACCAGAGCATCGTTTTGCTACATCCGGCTGAACATATCAGCTGTTAGTTGCAATGATCCACCATGCTAAAGGAGATCTCACGATTTTCGTAAATGCCATTGAGGAATCAGGAGCCGGCATTGGCTCGGTGCTTGCTGCGCAGTGTGAGTGGCAGGTCTCTTCAATCAACTCGTCTGCATTGAAGATGTGACGGAGTTGACGAGAGATGAATTGCGATGAATACGTTTTTGGGCGCCAACGATTCGGGGAAGAGGGGCTAGCCACGTGTCCTCTTCCGGTCGTCCCGTCTCCGATGACTTGGCCTTCGACGTACGCATTTCCCATTCCTCACCTGGGTTATTGTCCCGTGGGTTTTCAAATTCCCTCGCCGAGGACGCCGAGAATCATGTATGGCAAATAGTCGTGCCATAGCAATATTAATGTCCGAGTCCACCGAGCGCGACTCACGAAGCCTCACGAGGCTTCGACTTCGACGTGTCGTTTTCTTGACACCTTAATTCATGTTCCTTGTCTTGCTTGGGAAACTGGTCTGCTACTCTTACAAACCTGGGCTTATTGTCCACATGACCATGGTGCCTTCTACGTAGTTGGTGAGTCTACTCTAAGTATAACAGCCGCGTCGTCCCCAATTTCAATGACATTTCAATCCCCACCTACGTCCACAGGTCTCCGCCCTCCTCCAATTCTACATCCCTCACTAATATTGGATATTCTCTCGATTACCTGTTCAAAACGAAACCGGAGCTTGCAGCGGCACGGGCTTCTCTGCTTTAGTCATCGCATTGTCAAACCGCAGACGGCGAGAGCAGATTAGTGATCCTTCTTGATGCGATACAAGCTCCCAAATCGACTGGACATCACTCGGAGCCTTATTTTTCTTCTTTATCGTATTATTTTATCGCTGCACCGACTCGCCCACATTCTTATGCGAGCGACCCGAGGCGCCGAACCTGAGGGATGCATCACAACGCGCGGAGTGGAGTACTGTTGCCATCCACCCCAGTGCTGTGATGTTGCAGATGGAATGTGAAGCAGCTCTGGAGACTCCCATGCAGTGCGGACGACATGGAAGGTTCCTGAAAGCTGTGTAACTTTTCGTTTCTATCTTTGATTATTTCTACGTGCTTCCTTTTATCTGCTTATCTTCGTCGTACCGACCTCTTATATTGTTTGACAGACTGCCCATCTCTGCTATTGGTCGACCTCAGTGACATCGAATCTCGATCGAAACGGTGTATGCATCAGTTCCCGTCTCGCCCCGTGCACGAGCCCTTGCGCTGATGTTTCGTGTTTCATGCGCGGGAGTCGTAGATTAACTTCCAACGGGAAGTCTGGCAGACAATCTAGCTCATTGTGTATGTCCGTGCGGCGGTGCGTTTCAGTTCAATCTTTTCGTTTTTCTTCGCGTTGTCGCATCATTTTCCCCTTTCGCTGTCATTATCTGGTTATCGACATGCCAAACTCATTACTGTTTTGGTAGATCTTATATCTCAACCCTAAGTTCAAGACTCTTTGCGCTGCATATTCCGTTACGGGTGTTGCTCAAAGCAGAAACGCAGTTGGCAGACGATGCGGTTCTTCTACTGTCTTCATCGCTTCGCCAAGCAGTGGACGTCGAGAGTAGATGGCAGCCTCGAAGCCGGTCCAGCTCCCGAACCGACTTGGCATTTACCCAGACTCTTCTTTCTTCTCCTGGATATTTACCGATATGTCAAGTCAACCACGTGTGTATGCAGCGACCCGAGCCACAGACCAAGGATCTATCACAAAACGCGTGCGTAAATATTGTGATGGAGGATTTGTCCCTGGCTCTGGAGACCGTTATGCGATGTGGATGAGATCTGACAAGCTTTTCTCTTGTTTCCCTGAGTCCATACAGCAAGTTTAGTAAAACTATTGTCCTACAGTGTCGCGCAGGGTATGTGTATAGGATGCCTACATTTTTTTACTATAACCCGGTTTTGGCGCGCGTGGCTGGTTCTACTACGGTTGTCGTTCAGTTTTACTACCCTTTTACTACATTTCTACTGCAGTTTTACTATGGTTCTACTGCAATTACCGGGGACCGGGAAACCAGGTAGCCGTGCATCCCGCCCCTTGCCAAAAGCGGTCCATTCGCGCTCTTTCACGCGCCCACCACCGCTTTCAGTTTTACTACATTTCGCGTAGGTTTTACTACACTTCTGCTACGCATGCTGGCTGCCGGCGCCAATAATGGGCATAAAAAATCACATTAAAAACGGGGATTAGAATGCTACACAGCAGTTGTAGGTAGTAGGCATATTACAGGTAAGGAGATATATCATTATCATTGTCCTCGGGATCATCCTGGCCGGCATCGGCGGCGAAGGGGTCATCGTCGTCGTCATCGTCGCTCTCTGACTCTTCTGCTACTCTGGCTACACGCCGCCGGCGATTGCGTGGTGGGCGGATTTTGGTTGGATGTGTGATTGCGTGTTCCTCGTACGTTGATATCCAGTCCGGGGATATGTTGTTATCGTGAAGAAGAGCGTACCAGCGCGATGCAAATGATCGCGCTAGTTCTCGGCGTAGGTCCGATTGCCGGGCGCCATAAGCACGGAGCCCATCGTGAATGTCCGGCCGTGCATCCTCACGCCGTGTACTTTCCCGACGCCATCGCTCCGCCTCGAAGTCCAGGAATGCAATGGTGCGGCGCATCTCCTCCCTGAGCAACACCACCTCCTCAGCCCACCGCTGGCTTCGCGCGTGCGATTTGGCCCATTCAACACGCATACCTGATGGGAGTGGCTTTTAGTAAGCATGTAAGCAGATTGGGAGATAGAAACTGACCTTCCGCGACTTCAGCATCGTCAGCATCCACTCGGTGATTCGCATTAGGGCTGAGCCAGATCCAAGAGAGTTCACGGCGTCCCTCGCTTTCGTCATCGTCGTTGCGCTGTGGACCTCGAACGTCCTTCGTACGCAGGAGAAGAAAAGTCGCGCTCCAGGCGCCATCTGGATCAATCCGGGACAGGGCAAGCCTCGCAGCGCGATAGCGCTCGACAAAGAGCTGGGTCTTCTCGGATATCTTCGTCATCATGGTCCGAGCACGTGTATTGGCGCGTTGACCTGCTCCTGAGACGTGCGTCTTCTTATACTGAAAGACACCCATCATGATACGAAGTTGGCGACGCAGGCTATTCAGCGCGTCGGTGGCCTCCGCTTCACGTAGTCGTTTCTCCTTCTCGAGAAGGCCGCTGACACAGCCTGTTTCCCACAAAGACGTTGGCATGCTAGACGGGAGGAACAATGCAATGTTCTCTGGTTTCTTGGCGTCGTCTGCTGCAGGCAAGCCATCAGTGCGTGTGGCGTGCGTTTGGCGGAGTTGAGTGACTCCGGGCTGAAACAATGGCTGCAGAGACCGCCAGGTCTCGATGCGGTCATAAAGAGCCCCGCGGCGGTCTTCGAGAGCGGCTTTGTCGTAAAGGCCTCTGCCGCGTTTCATATTCTTAGCGCGGGCACTGATTGACCGTCTGAAAATGATGTTAGTGGTGAAGCATTGGATGAACTGAATGAATCACTTACTGCTGGTGTTCGAGAAGCATTCCCATTGTTAGGAATTTGCTGGCAGTGGTGGTGTGTATCTGCGCGGCATTGAATGCGTGTCGGTCTTTCTCCTCTTGTGCCTGCATCTCGCGTTGCACGTCGTCTTGTGTAACCTCTGAAAAGGATGATTAGAAGGAAAACGTGACAAGAGTATGGTTTACTTACTAATATCCTTCTCTTCGAAGGGGTTCGGCTTCTCAGGATCTTCTTGCCACTGAGTGACCATGTTGGTCCACTCTTGAATGGTGTCGGGGGGGAAGGTAGCCGTCAGAGCGCTATGAGCTGCGCGCTGTTTCCGACTCATCTCCAGAGCCTCTTTCATCTTGGCGTACAGGTGACGGCCTAGGAAGGCGTCAGTAATGAAGGGGCAGCATATTGTATTATGTACATACCCAGACCAACTACTTTTCTCCAGTTCCATGCGCCCCAGTGGTCGTCTAGAGTATCGTGACGGCCTCCAGGTCCCATGAGTCTAGTGCTGAGGGCGACGGGATTGATGTGTGACCATTCACGCTCTACTCCTTCACCATCTGTGCGTGCCATCCAACGGAGATAGTTGAGGGACCAGCGACTTTGACAGTCTTTGCCGTGAGCGTATATATGGAACTTGGGGATAACAGTGGTGACGGCCACCGTCGTGAAGTCGAGGTGCATTTCTGAAGGAAAATCTGGCACCCGCTTGACGAGATTGCGACTCCACTGACACGCGATGTCATATGACATGACAATCATGGCGAAAAAGGCACCTATGAGAGTTGCCAGGAAGGCGTAGTCCATACTGCAGAACCTTTCGAGCACGATCAGTCGCCGTTGTGCGAGAAGAAAATGTGAACTGCTTACTTTTCGCCTCTGTTTAAATCAACCGCCCCTCGCTTTCGCACAAGACAATGGCGAGCGCAAACAATGTGTCCGACTCCGTTAGCGATATTCTTGCTCGCGAAGCGGGTGTTCGCGTGGTCAACAGCATGCAGGCCTGAATCACAGGTATTCATCTACAGTAACCGTCAGCTCTCAATACAACTTGTAAGGCACGAGGATGAAGACTTACCTCCTCCTGGTCACCAAAAGTCTCCATCGTAGACTTGTAATGCGTCTCTTCGACAAAATATGCCCATCCAGGGCCTAATTCTGGATCATTTTTTATGCCACGTTGGCGAAGCTTCAGCCGGAAGTTCGCATCCATGGCTAAGTACAACGTGTACAGCCAGCTCATGGGCGAAGGTATCTCCCATCCATTGGGGAGATTCTTGTTAGGATGAGGACAGGCGGGACATTCGACGGCAAGAGCTCCCGACTGCGTCGCTGCGACACCGGCAGGATCAGATGCTCGACCGGCACGTTTCAACATTTTTAGGTGGCGCCACCACCTCATGGCCTGAAGAAATTCATTGTAGCGGCGCTGTTATGGATTGGTTAGGGCGGTTAATAGATAGAAACCAAATGACGACTCACCGGTGGCTCATAGAGGCCAGTGTTATCAGTTAGATGTACTAGTGATTGATAGAAGTCCCACGCCGTGGTCTTCCCTTGCAGGGTGAGAGCGTGGAAGGTTTCGAGCACCTGAAAAGTAAAGACAGTACGCGGGCGAGCCATGGTGGATGGGTACCATCCCATGCGTAACAGTTGGGTTCCCGGATAATATGCGCCTGGTTGATGGCCACATTCGCAATAGCTCGTACCGACACTGTGCATGCCGTTGACGTGCACGACGAGTAAGGGACGTTGAAAAGTCTGGGGACATGGGCAAGATGATCCACTATGGCCGATTTGGACCTTCAGGCCTAATTCATAGAGACTAGAGTGTTCCCAGTATTCTCCGTTCCATCGCTATAATAGAATAATTAGATCGGAGAATTCTGTGAGGGAACAGATATTTACGAGCCTGTATGCGATGCAAAGGGTGGCTTGCATGCAAAGACACAACACACGACCCACAAAACACTGTGTTCCCGAAGCACTCCTTGCATTTATAGTCCGCCGATGCTTGGGCATCACAGTGCATGCAGAGGAGCGCGTGGCCTGCACGGCCATCGTGGCGATGGAGCTCATCAAGCTGTTCAGCGCGAAAAGGCTTCCAGCTGGTGTTTGGGTCGACCTGTAAAATGTTGAGCGAGACATATCATGAATACTGTGCACACTTACGCGCTCTTTGGATTTGGGTAGTGTAGCAGGTGGAGTGTTGTCGTGTAAAATGTCAGGGCCTAGGGAGTCCTGCACCGACTGCTCAAAGTCCAAAAAAGACTCTGCGGGCACACAGAATTCGGCATGCTCTTGCAATACTGCTATATCCTCTGCAGATAGCTCGATCTCTGATATGCCGGTCTGTACACAGAGTCGGCTGCTAGTTGTAGAACGATCAAGTGTGAGGTGCCTCGATACGGCAGTTGGAGGTGGAAGAACAGGCCCAGCGGACGTAGTGATCTCGACCCTATGGGGCGCGCGTTTACGTTTAGTTTGTGAAGACATAACGAAACAAAAGAAGGAACATACAGGAACTGAACCGAACGATGAATCACGAGAACAATCGCAGTCAATTGATAGATATATGCATGTGAATATGTGGTTGATAATTTTTAGCATAGCTCCGCCCTCGGGCTGCTCAGTCGGTGGATGGTAAAATAAAATGACATAGTTCCGGCGTTGTGATACATCTGGTCCAATACTGGCATAGCTCCGCCTGCCATCATGAATAACCGCCGACAAAAGTGAGGGATAGCGAACAGAATTACGGACATCCAACAGCAGTAACCCCTGGAATGAAACAGAACATCATTAGCTAGGGCGGCCTTCGCATGAGACATGTACTCACGTTAGCAGTGCACCCGTTGAACCAGGGCACAACTACGACAGAGGCTCCGCGGGTCGCAACTGCGATCATACCGTGGGTGACGTGGAAGAGATGCGTGGAATGGGTGGCTACATGGAGATGAGGGCCTGGGTAAAGATAGAACAACAGACAACGCACCTTATGCCGTACCCTCCATGGCTCTCCGTCGTATCTTAGCTGTAGCATTGAGGAACGCGATCAAACGAACAGACTCCTCGTGCTGGAGGAGCTGTTCCTCTGCGCGACGTTGTTGACGAAGAACAGCCTTGTCTAGGATGATAGCCTCATCTACCCTTATGATAGACACGTCAGTCGAGCTTCATATACAGCATGGACATGAGGAGGCGCACCAGTTGAAGTACAGCCGTACTCGGCAGAGGGTGGCCAACCGCACAGTGGGGGAGGGCCTGGAGATGGTGGACGTTGGCTGAGGAAGGGGAGGGTTAGAAGAGTATAGTCGTTGAACAATGCATACACTTACTGGAGGGGCATTGGGGGAACCATTGGGAGGGGAGACTATGGGAGAGGTGATGGTCGCAAATAAAGCAGTGGTTCCAGCGAAGCCTATATATATTGTGTGAGTCTATTTTGAAACTCCGCTCAGGGCACACAACAAATCATCCGACCACAAAACAAACGTAACAGACCAAACGACAACAATTTTTTCTTATCCCTCACACATTGATAAGCATCCGTTGCCATAAACCACCAGCTATTATGTCCTGAAGCTTGCTCCAGGTTTCCCAGTAGTGATCGCTTCATTATTCACTAAGTTAGAGTGTTGTTACTGGGCTTTCGCTGGGCGCTTATTGTGTGGCACACAAAATCTCTGTCACTTTCGATGCACTACAGGTCAGTTAAGACCAATAAAATTTATTTAGCACTTGAATAATGCCACATATGCGTGATTCGAAGTGTGTATATAGTTAGAATTACGTTTGGGGCCTTGTGTCCAATGTCACAGCGTGAACTCATGTTTTGACCGAAGCTACACTCGTTCCGTGTGCATCCAGTCAACGGCGTTGTGTCGTTTTGCATGCTGGATGAGCACAACTCTACCAAACGTAAAACGGCCTTCGGTAATGGACTTTGGTATGTATTTACAATGTTCCTACACTATTCTGATTGAATCCCGACCATTCCTTGGCTTCTGGTATGCGTATAAATGTGCCAAAAGTGTCAAAATGGCAACTATCGTGTTCTACCATGTGTCTGATATGCGGTAAAGCAAAACGGCCTTCGGTAATGGACTGTGGTATGTATCTACAGTGTTTCTACGCTATTCTAATCGAATTCTGATCATTCATAGGCTTCTGGTATACATATAAATGTGCCAAAAGTGTCAAGATGACACCCATCGTGTTCTACCGGGTGTCTGATATGCGGTAAAACAAAATGACAATGCTCTAAATGGTATTATACATATAAGCGAACGAATTTGAGGTCTATTCAGTCCCCGAGGTACATAGGAATGGCGTGATGAAGCCCGGGTAGCGGAAAAAGGTGAAGAATGCTTTCATTTGAGAGCTGAAGGGCCTCTATATTACTGTAAACTCGCTGGACACCATGGGAAAGAGTCTTAAAGCTCCTCAATGGTATAAATATGTGTATATATAGAGGGAGAATCCTGAAAGCAGGAGGAGTTGCGGCGAAGTGGCTGAAGCGCCACACATATGACTGCCTTTTTGGGAAGGCAATCTTCCTTAAACGTTCAGCCCACAGCCGTCTGCTGCAAGGATAGGTACCAGTCCTGCTTGTACTATTCTGACTGTGCACGATTTCCAAACGAGTGAGACGACATAACATAGCATTTAGGTAGCGCAACATCACAAATTCAAGAGCTAAGCATCTAAGTAACATGTAACTAGGTTCCCAGCGAGATCGGCATGGAATTTCGAAAGGGCGTGCACTCGAGAAGTACACTTGTACGCAGTAGCTCCACTAATCCCTGAGATTGAAGCGCGAGCTTCGGGCCTAAGGTGACATGAGATTGAATCAAATATGAGTAACACGATACATACCAGTTGTCAAACACACCGATCCTCCTGCCGACAGCGACCTTGAACCACTTTGGACTGGAAGAGGCCGGGGAGCAGTACCATCCGATATTATCAATGGTGGGTGAGTCGCGAAGGGTCCAGTAATTGGTTGTGTCAATGTACAAGGAAGTGCGCCGGCAGGTAGGACAGACAATGCTGTAGGAAGGGGGACTGTTGACAGAGGTGGGCGAAAGAGTGGGCGAAGGCGAAATGCTGATTGTCTCGCTCACGGAGGCGGTGATCTGGGGGTTGTTGATGCGCATAACCTCTTCCTCCTCGTCCTCATCCATCTCCAAATCCTCCTGGTTAAGGTTATGGAGATCGAGACCGTGGTCCCAGTCCCCGTGTTCGTCGTACAAATCCGCATCCTCACTGACAATTTCCTCTGCGGGTAACCATGGTGCGTTGGGTGTATCACCGCGTGGGAAGAGGTTGTGAAGTTGTTCGATGGTGATATACGGGGGCCTGTAGATCCGCGGTCCAGCTGTAATTGGTGGACCACTGCTGGGAGCGGTGAGCTCGTTAACGCTGAGCTGTGTTGATGGCGGCTCTGACGGTGACGGTGAGCCGGTGTTGCCAGCGCTGTGCTCATTAACAATAAGGCTAGCTGTGGCGGGCATTGCATCCAACGGTAAAGCGCTGCTGGCGGCTGAAATGGCAAGTAAGCCCAGCTGAATACCTAGCTCCGCAATTGAAATGGCGAGGCAGGCGACTGAGAGAGCGAGGGTGGAAACAGTGGATAGGGCTGTGACCGGCTGGAGGTGCGAAGGAGACGATGGTATGGTGTCTGCTGGAATGGGCGAAGGAGGTGAAGGAGCAGGGTGCGGGGACCCTTCAGAATCGTCCACGTACATCAGTTTTGACTTGCAGCGTGTGGGTGTTCGGGAGGCTTGCAGGGACCTTTATATCATTTACGTGACTGTTTAGCTTTGGCGTCTGGAATTTGAAAATATATAGGCGCATTCCAGAATGTACCTGAAATGATATATCCTCCTATGGTGTCAGTCTCCGATGATTTGAAACACAACCGGCTTCCAATATAGTTAGTTTCCAACCGCGACACGGAGACGAAATTAGCATGGAGACATGGAAACGAAATTAGCATAGACACCGTTTTTTTGAACCACTACCTCCTACACAATGGGCCGACCGTACTGGGCTACCGATCCCCAGTGGACATGGCTTGTGGCTAAGGCCATCGTGTACATGAGTATCAAGACCGCAACTTACGCCACGAAACAGGAAAGGTCCAAAGCGTTCAAGGTTTTCTGGGCAAATTATTTCGAAGAATGGACCAGGCAATGGCCGAATCCGGGCCTTACCGCCGTGGTGAAAGAGGAGCCTCTTTCTGACGACGAGCTATCCGACAATGACACGCCAGAGAAGGAAGGAGAGGACCGCCCCCCCCAAAAACACGGGTGCAAGAAAAAAGAACCACTAACAGTGCGCGTTGTGAGCAAATTGAATCATGACTATGTGAAAGGGCACTGACTTTGACGTAGCGGCTCAGGCAATGGATCAATAATCATACACGCCCCGCCAAAGGCGAGGGCAAGCCGGTGAAGCTGGATTTATCCGGCAAGACGAAGCCAAAGTGGCAGGCATATCAAGCATATTCATATCTCTACTACGACACCAGGCTTCGAGCCGTCATTGTACCGGAATACACAACCTATCTGGCTGGCCTTGCCGAAGAGACCAAACCTGAGTCCCTGTTTATGTTTCGCAACCGCCGGTTACGCGAGCTATTGGAACTGGAGCCCGATGACGTGAAGTCGGCCGTTGAGGAGTTTCGGCAAAAATCGCCTACCCTGAAGGACCAGGAGACTTTGGAGCGCATGATGGGCGAAGGATTGTCGGAAGCAGCTGCGAAAGAGGCTGTTAGAACCGCGTTAGTCGCTATGCTATCCTGAAAGGGATGAATACTGACATGTTTTCGATAGCCGAATTCATGCCTTGCCAGATGCAATTGCGAATACTATGGACCAGATACTGGAGCAGACGGACATGATGGGGTTTGTGATGTTGATGGGGCGTAACCTAAACGCTCCTAATGAGGTTATGACTATGCTGTATGTACAACAGTCAGTCAAGTCTAAACGCTACTAATGTACAGCATATGGCAGTTACCAAAGCGGACGTACGGCAAACGGTCTCAGCTTTAAAGAGACGTATCGGGAGTTTGACACGGCTATTCGTGGTCCACTGGATGCCTTCGCGCGCAAATGTATATGTAAGTGCTAAGCCTCCGCACTCAAAGGGATGCAGTAACTTACAATATATCTAGTCGTTGATAGGACTGTGGGGGAGACCCCTTCATCGTACACAAGCCCCGATCCGCCAGATTTGACATTGGGTGAAGACGCCAGCACAGCGAGGACCGCTGACGTGGCAAATGCGCCGTCCAACACGAACATCCCCGCCACATCATCCACTATCAACAGCTCTACCGACGTAGCCAGAACGGAAGAACCTGTTTGGGTCCAAGATGGTGCCAATGGCGACATTGACGAGCCGTCTGTCGCTGCTGAAGATGACGACAGTGACAGCAACGCTGACACGTCATCTGTTGCTGCCGAGGATGGAACTTCCGCCTCTAAGAAGATACGTGGAGCACGTCAGCAACCGCAAACCAAACAATACAGAATATCGGAATACGAACTGGAAAGGGAGGAAAACATTGAGCGCAACAAGAAGCTCTTTGAGAGCATGGGCCTCGATGTGTTTACCAAAGAGCTCGAGATGGGTTTGACGAATCCTGGAAAGAAGGGGAAGAACAAGTCAGTAAAGAAGGGGAAGAGCAAGTCAGCAAAGAAGCCATCAAAGCCAACAGATCGGGTAGCCGCGATGGCGAAGGCCAGGGCAGTAAAGGCATCCAAGGCCAAGAAAACACATACCAAGAGATCGGCAAACCAAACCAAAGCCGCGCCGTCGCAGAACGAAGACACAGACATGGTTGGTGTCGAGGTCGAAGACGCCCTACCGCCAGTGCCAACCGAACCGAACTCGCAGACCGAACCGAACCCGCAGACCGACCTAAACGCATCAGCCAATCTACATTCATCATCCCCGGCATCCGAGTCAGCTGTTAATGCCCAGTCTACCCCTGCCACATCGACCGGTGACTGGATGATGGAATGCCGCGAGGCGCTTGACAAAGTCTTTATGTCGTCTGTCGGCAAAGAAATGCTGGAAGATTGGATTAGATTTGAGGTTATTATGGGGCCCCAAGACCCCAAAAAGACGAAACTCACCAAGAGATCACGACCACAACCGCTGGAAGACTGGCTGAGCCGTCCACGACGGCACAACATCAACCCACCTATTGGAACGCCCCTGGAATATGGTACAGCGTGGTGCGCATGGTGGCGAAGTATGCAGCCTAGGTGGAGAAGGGAGGGCGCCATGGCGGGGGACATGGCTCTCATTCGTCGTCAAGTTGACGACGAGAACTGGCTGAATGTAGCCAAGGCGGGTGCAAACGGGATCGTTCTCGCATTGGTCAGTCTTTCCTGGTGGTCTCTCGGAGCCAAGGGAGATTCCGATCGCCAGTGGTGCAGTGACGCGGTTGACGATGTTGCATGGGTCCTAAAGCAGCTGGTGCGTCGGTTTACGAAGCCTGAGGAAGAGGTGGATGATATTGATGAAGAGGGCGCTCACAGAGGCAGGAAAAGGTACGTTTATAACTCCCGTATCTCCCAATGTGATCGTTCTAACATTTTCTCCCAGAGCACGACGTGTATAGTCTGGCTGATATTAGATACATACCCTTATACATGTCTGACAGGCCATGATGATCAATACAAGTGTTTACTCTATATACTATCTGATACAGTGCACGACCACCGGTCTTAATATCCAAGCGCAAAATAGCGCGAAACTGAGCCGTCAGTTTCGCGCTAGTGCTCCTTAATGTACGCGCCATGGTACAGTATCACCAATGTCATTTTCCACGCTTTAATATTGAGAACAGACATTTATATAAATTAAGATCATGATAGGATTCATTGGAGTATAAGTAGGAAACTATGGGTTAAGTCAAGAATACTAAACGAGTTCGGAGCGCGAACAATGACTGTGGTGGGGGGTGGTTCCAAGTTTGAGGGTATGAGGAGGCCGTGGTATATAAAGGCAAAGATAGAAATGGAAGGGAAGGGAAAGGAATACTGACCGCGTCAACGGCAGGGCATGGTTTCCGGTGAACGATCGGGCAAAGGGGCGGCAGTGGTGGCGAGCGAGGAGCAGCAAGAAGGAGCGAGCAGAGTGGACACAGGTAAGTGCTTTTCAACACATGTATGTGTAAATCTGACGTACCATTGACGGAAAGCTGCAAGTTAACAAGGGCGACGACGAGCAGCGAGCGAAGGGCGGCGACGAGCAGCGAGCGGAGGGCGGAGGGCAGCGGGGAAAGGACGGGATTGAGAACCGGATGGTGCCGAAACCACAGTGGCGGGGTGTAAAGGGGCATTTACCAATTGAGAAGGGCGGCGACGAGCAGCGAGAGGAAGGCGGCGGGCAGCGGGGAAAGGACGGGACTGAGAATCGGATGGTGCCGAAACCGCAGTGGCGGGGTGTAAAGGGGCATTTACCAATTGAGCCAAGGCGCCCACGCCGCGCTGCGGCAAGCGCTGGGGAGCGGGTATTGATGAGCGTAGTAGAACTAAAATGTGTAGTAATATGCAGCGGGAAGTCGGGAACCGGCTATGTAGCAATATAGTAAAAACCCAAAGTGTAGTAATAGGGAACGGCCAGCCGGCTACTGCTGTGTGTAATAATGTAGTAAAAAAATGTAGGAATCCTATACACATACCCTGCGCGACTGTGTAGGAGAATAGTAATACTATTTATGTAGATAGTAGTGGATGAGGATCGCATTACCCGTTTCCAGATCAGAATCATGCCTAAATACTCGGCACACACCATCAGTCTGAGGTGTCCTGAAAATTCTGTGCAGAGGGATCAAATGGCGTGAGTTGTGATGCTTGATCAGAGCGGTAAAGTTGAATGAAAGCAGTTGTGCCACCAGGATCACGTGCCTTGACGCCGAATGCGGCGCCGTCGCGGTAAAATTTCAATCGGCATTGGGCAAAGACCTTGACCTTTGGCTTTTCTAGCAACAGCTACTCTTTGTAATCTATAGGAATACCCAAGCTTAAGCTCTCTTTGGATCCGACACACCGCTTTCTCGTTGCAACTGAGCATATGTAAACCAGCATAAACATCCGACAAACACATGTACGACCCAAACAAGCCATACACCGTAGTTCATTCAAATTCCTGGACATGGAAATATATTCATTTTCTCGTGCACCCTGCTAAAATGTAACCCATCAGGTGCTCTATGCCGTCGCGGATGGCAAGGCACTCGGTCCGACTGACGGTGACTGATGCCTGCGTCAAATAGGGTGCCTTGTCAATGATAGTGTTGTAAACATGTGCCGCTTTAAACACGGCTCCCGCTGACTCGGGAGCAGGAGGTACGATGCTGGACTTCTGTGATGAAATTTGAGTCAGTATTGCAGCCTAACTGATCTCAAAGATTGCGAGAGCTTACAGCGCTCACACCCCAGCAGACAAGCAGAGTAACAGCTGCTATTTTGATGATTGATCTGAAGGACATGGCGTGTTTAGAGTGTAGATGGAAAATGTGAGGGTATTTCTTTTTGACCACTTTTATTATCCCTCCTGATATTTATTCGAGCTGTCCAGCTGCATATCCACAGCCGCACGTTGTGGGCAGGCCGCCAGCTAGAAATTTCCGGTCCCTTGGAACTGTAGTTTCGGGATTGCGGTGTCTGCTCGCAACAAAGCGGACATTTCGAAGGGACAGCGGCGGGCCGGACATCAACGCTACGGAACATGGTTAATCATACAGGTCTGCTTCCATGACTCCGGCACCGAAGTACGTGTCGGCTCCAAGCACTTACACATGCAGGAACGATATTCCTGAAACTGGTGAATCTATTGCATTGCTCCCTGGCCTTCTATCGCATCTCGACATTGACGGCGCCCTGCTCCCGACGAACATATACCGCCCTACGGGTCCCTTTTGGCATTGGGGGCTCGTTCAACCATCGGGAACTTGTTCAGCCATCTTTCGAACTGCCCATCCCCAAGGTCCGACCTTTCACGGTCACCCTTATTTATTGACAACCCATCAAGAGCGCTAATCAAAGCTCCCACAAAGTGCTAATACTAATGCTATGGCACGACTGCGCACTCGGCTCGATGAGGTATTTTCCCAAGCCAGCGAATTGGAAGGCCGTGTATGCTGTCAGTAAAGCCACTGTTGGACTTTCAAATTGAAAGTTTGTCAACTAGGAGGCGGCATTCGTGGAATTTGGCCACCGATTCAAAAGCTGACTTATGCTTAGACTTCAACGCGGCAAGGTCGCGTCAACTGTGAGGGCCATACTTTGCGCTCGCCGACGTGAACGGTGACACCGGGGCACTTCATTCTCACTGCTGTCATTTCACATATGAACATCCATCAGAAAATGCTGAGCCCGCAGCCTTCACCCTTCTTCACCAAACACAAATTACCTTGCTGCCAATCTTTCCTTTCCGCAGCCATTTCGGAATTCGGTCACGGCGGCTATCCATCTGCTACCGTCACCTGCTACCGCCACTGCAATGGTTAGTCGACTGCTATAATGTTTTCCTGTGTTATTATAAAAAGCATCGCATGGAGCTCTATCACAACAAGCATTTTTTCACTCTCTTCGCTGGTTCTTTACATGTCCTCTTTTTCTCGCCTCCGTCTTTGCATCCTTCTCATAGGCCATGGAAGTGTTCGTGCTGCCATAGGTCCTGTCACCAACCTCGTCATCGCCAACGCCGATATCGCTCCTGACGGCTTCACTCGCTCGTACGTCGGTTTCATTTGCGGCACTTGCAACGGCTAATATGGGGGCAAATTTAGCACTGTTCTTGCTGGAGGCACATTTCCCGGAGCCTTGATCACCGGAAATAAAGTCAGTCCCAGCGTCTGGAATATTGTTCTCACACGGCTGACATAAAGCACAAGGGAGACAATTTCCAGATCAATGTACAGGATGAATTGACTGATGACACAATGTTGCTCAGCACGACTGTTGTAAATGGCTCAGCTGTGTTCCTTGTGGATAATCGCTAACCATTTTCTGCGACAGCACTGGCATGGAATGTTCCAAAACGGAACCAATGAGATGGACGGTGGTTGGTGCTCGATAAAGTGGCACTCTATATGATTGCTGACCACCGCACTATTTAAATAGCCGCTTTTGTCAATCAGTGTCCGATTGCAGTAAACGACTCCTTCCTATACAACTTCACGGCGACTGGTCAAGCCGGCACGTTCTGGTACCACTCCCATCTCGCCACGCAGTACTGCGATGGGCTGAGGGGCCCTCTGGTTATTTATGACCCTGAAGACCCATACCTTGACTTGTACGATGTTGATGATGGTCTGTGGTTTTGGTGCCAGTGAAATCAAGGGACTTATTCTCCTAAATTTCAGATACGACTGTGATTGTTCTCTCTGATTGGTAAGCCCTTCGATGTCTGTATCACATTGTAATATTGAAACATTTGCTCCAGGTATCATACAGTCGCTCCTCAAGCGGGCATCTTTCCCACTGCAGACTCCACTTTGATCAACGGCGCAGGTCGGTACTTTTTGGGCCCCGCGACCACTCTCACCTCCATCGCTGTCGAGTCGGGACAAAGGTACCGCTTCCGCCTCGTCAGCATCTCCTGCGACCCCAACTACACCTTCTCCGTCAATGGACACAACATGACGATCATCGAAGTAGACGGGGTTGAGACGGAGCCGCTAGTAGTCGATGAGATCCAGATCTTCGCCGGCCAGCGCTACTCGTTCATCCTCGAGGCCAACCAAACCGTGGGCAACTACTGGATCAGAGCGGACCCAAATCTCGGTACGACTGGGTTCAATGGTGGGCTGAACTCGGCCGTCCTCCGTTACAGTGGTGCCAATCCGACTGCCGACCCCACCACCAATCAGATGGCCAGCGTCATCCCCCTGGTCGAAGTTGACCTGGTCCCGCTGGTGGACCCGGGCGCCCCTGGGACCGCCGAGATTGGAGGAGCAGATGTGCTTCTTAATTTTGACATCGCCTTCTCCCTTATACACTTGAACTTCACGATCAATGGCGCCTCTTTCACTCCACCCACCGTCCCTGTGCTCCTTCAAATACTCAGTGGTGCTCAGCTTGCAACCGATCTATTGCCGTCCGGCAGTGTCTATGTACTTCCTTCAAACAGTGTCATTGAGCTCTCGATGCCCGCAGGCGCGGTTGGTGGACCAGTGAGTTCTGATGTAACGAGGATGTACTGCATCTCACTATTATCTTCATCTCCTAGCATCCCTTCCATCTACACGGCGTAAGTAATTTATTTATGACACTGGCAATTCTCTTACAATTTCTTTGCAGCACGCTTTCGATGTAGTGCGAAGTGCCGGACAGACCACCTACAACTATGCCAACCCCCCTCGTCGTGACGTCGTCTCGATTGGAACTGCTGGCGATAATGTCACCATCCGCTGGACCACAGATAACGCAGGCCCCTGGTATTTGCACTGGTAATGATATCTCCCTGCGATCAAATTTCCATGCTAACAGGGTACTCCTAGTCATATTGACTGGCATCTGCAGCTCGGCCTTGCCATCGTCTTTGCCGAGGACCCAGCGGGTGTGGCGGCACACGACGTCAACACGAGTGAGTGGCTCACCGATTGATTTACGCCATGGTTCTCATCCGCTTCTTTTCAGCGGCGTGGAATGATCTTTGCCCCGCTTACAATGCGTTGAGCACTGCTGAACTCGGAGGAATTGTCCCCTTTTAAATTATCCAATATGTAGAGAATCTATTGGGACTGTAGACTATCTTTTTTGTTGTTTATATTTCGTTTATACCTGCGAACTAGTGAAATGGGACACTCTTTGATTGTGCTTTGCGACTTAAACGGCGCCACATTTTGAGCTCAAATGAGCTTCTATCAGATAAGAGCAGAGCTGTGTATTTTTGACTTATCTCTGTATATACTGGCATGATAGCATCGTATCAATGATGCGTATGGATATATGTTGTCGAGGGAGCAGCAAGGTGCGCAGTATTTTCGAAACCTCGCTCCCCGCCGAACAGCCAGAATTGATAATTTTGAAGTGGCTATCGCCTCCTTTCATACTTCGTTACTTGCGCTGGACAGTAGCCAAGGCTACTATGATTAGATCTGCTTGATGACTTTAGCGGGATTCCCTGTAGAGGATAAATACCCTCCCATAAGCAATCTCCTCCCGATTACATCAAATATCGGAAAATGGCGCCCCGAAAACTCACCAACAGCGACACTCCCGTCCGGAATATCCTTCGTCACCACCGCCCCGCCCCAATCGTAACACGATTTTCCCACTTTAATCCCCGGTAAAATCACGGCGTTTGCACCGATCCAGCAATCGTCCCCGATGACGATCGGTTTCGCGTATTCTTTTCCGCGAGAACCTTGACGACTTTCGGGGGTGTTTGGGTGGGTGGCGGTTATTATGGAGATGTTGCAGGCTATTAGGTGCGTTCGCCGATTTTGACTGTGGAGGTTCAGGCGGTAGGGTAGTTTGGAGAGAAGGAGAATGGAGAAATTAGTAAGGGGCGGTGAGGAACTAAGCGGGGAGAATGGAAGGGGACTTAGTTGAACAGACGTCTGAGAGGGTAGTATTTGGACCGATACCGGAGTCGGTTCCTATGGTGGTGTTAAAGCCCTGATAGCGAACGTAACGAGACCATACAAATCAGTTCAGACCGTCCTCTCCTGCTATTAAGACAAGAGGAAGAGCGGGGAGTATGGTCATGTTCGATCCCAAGACACTCACATACTCGCAAAAGAAAGGCGAGACAACGTAGAAGTTGGCTTCTGGCTCGACATCAAATGTCGTTTCGCATCATCATCTTCCTTATTGATTCTTGACTTTTTTGGCTTGTTCGGTCGCGATCTTCCTGATGTAGGGATCTGAGGCAGAATATAAATCGCCCTTGATCATCGCTTGGAACTCGATTTGATCGTAGGTGATTGTGGAAGACATGTTGGTTGTGTAACGGTAGATGCATGTGCGCGTCGCCGTCGGCGTTCGCCAACTGCCCGCGTTGACATCACGTGTGACTTTCGACTTGATCACCTTCACCTGACCTCCACCTTCTATGTAGTACTTCTGATTTCAAAGGAAGAGGAAGGCCAGAAAAGGGCTATTTCCTGTGCCTCCTCAGCGGCCCATTTCCTCGATCCTCTAGCACATCTGGCAGTTTTTTCGAAGACGCAAAAGGACGGGATCAACAAGGTCAATCGAAACAAGTGTCAACACTCAGCTGCAGTGGCGAAGCTTCGTGGAGGACAGCTCGGGTGAGTAGTTCAGCAAAGGCTTCAACTTCAAGCTTCAAGCTTCAAGCTGATGGACCTGTGTGCGCAAGTGGAGATCGGCTTCTGGCCAAGTCCACCAGCGCAAGCCGGTGCCTGTGGATCACTGGGGGGTGATCGTACGTTGACCTCCTTGTTAGTTTCGATGCATGAAGTCGCCAACGCCGGAAATGGGATTCAATGACAGTACATACACGCAGGACACGTCGAAGATACCCTCCTCGGACAAGTGCGTGCCGCGAAGATGGGCCGGGAGATCGACGTCTAGGTCCTCGGATGCACGAGGGTCCGCTTACGAGTTGGTGCGTTTCCTTTATCGCCGTTCCCCCTTCCATCCATGATAGTTATTGCAAAAAGGTTATGCTTCCGGGCTGTGTAGTATCCCTTGACCCGCAGACCAAGACCGACGCGCTCCTGCTCCGAGATGCACATCGCGCCCAAACTGCGCAGCTCCACCTCGAACCACCTTCAAAACCCCCAATCTGCAGTCTCAAACCATGCGCTCAGGCTTGCGTCTAACGTGCCCGCCTCTGCGCCCGTGTATGCATCGCCTTCGAAGGTTCTGCGCGTGCTCCCCGCCTCTCTGCTAGACGTCGCCGCGGGCATCGCGTACACCCACCCGGAGCAGCTCGCGTGCTCATGTCGAAGGCGACGTCCCACTCGCCCGATTTCTTCCACCTAGTGCGATACCTCTGCTCCCTCATGAGGAAAATATACAGTCCACTTCCATAAAGCCACCCTGCATCTCCTTGGCGGTCTGCTCGTCCCATCCCCGACCCATCTGAGAAAGCCGGTACTACGATGGTCCTTGCTGGTCGATCCCCGGCTGCTGCCTCTACATAAGCATCTGACGATGAGGAAGACAAGAATGGAACGGGGAGAAGGGGGGGGAGGTGTTATCGGGTTGTCGAGTAGGAACTCCGGCAGGACGTGACATTCTTCTCTTTGCGCCGGATGGGAAGGCGGGGGAATGGGATCTCGTCAGGTTTGTCCCTCAACTCGTCTTTCCGCTGGCGGAGTATTAGACTGATACGATATGTTCTCTGTCCAGAGTCTCACCCACGTCGCAGCTACAACCGAACGCGAGCCCTCATCGAAGGTCATCTCCGGTGCTGATGTCGCTCGTTCGTTACCATCGTGGGTTCTCTGATATTACGCCGCTCCTTCATTCATCGCTGATTGTTGCATTTAGCACGCTCGCGCGGCACGACGAGACGCCCGTTCCAACACTCAAGGGGGTCTTCAAGCACTGGTGGGGGACCGCGGCGTGGCATTGCTCGAGCGTGATTGCGTTTGATAAGGTGGCTAAGGTGCCGGGAGTGGAGCTTGAGGTGTGCTTCTTCATCCTTCCCCTGTACGTTCTCTCCCTTCCACGTTGACCCTTTCTTCTCTCCTCCCATATCTGCATTCAGCTATGCAAACATACGATCTAACAATGTTTGTAACATATCACGCAGAATTTTTTCATGTACGATACCTCTCGGAGCTTGTCGTCGCACACTACTCCGCCGCGAGTATCGTGGTCATTGGGATGGCGCAGGGTCACGAATCACTTCACTTGGCGAGATCGTGGGCGTCGAACCGCCGAACAAGGACGCACGACGGGATGTGCGTGGTCCTTATCCCTTTTCCTTATCAACTCTGCCTGTTCTCGCGTACTGATTGGGCCGGTATGATGACAGGTTCCGGTGCGCGTAGTGGAGCGCAGGTGTGAGAAGGCGCTTCTGAGCGGCCACTGTAAGTTACCTTGCTCGTTATGCAGGCGAAGGGGTACTCCGCAATAGATCAGCGCGACTTCGTCACATGTGCGATGCACCAGGCGGCGATGCGGTCCATGACGCCCTAGGACTTTGATGTTGCTGCTGCGTTACGGAGCATTTATCAGACTTTACACTTGAGATCATGCTAATGGGCGTGGCAGACGATGCAGGATCTCTGAGGACGACGCCTATGCAAGATTGTTATAGTGAATAGGGCAAAGAGCGGATGAGTTAATGGCATTGGGAGCAGAAGAATGGCGTAGAAGGTCAAAGCCTCAAGCTAGAGTATTCTCCGAAATGGCGATAGCTAGATGATAAATGATGTTGGTTGGTAGAGTGTAGTAATAACAGACGAGGTACGAGATGCAGTAAAGACTTGGAGATACGTCGGATTCGGTCAAGGGGAAAGGTAAGTAGTGCACGTGAAGTAGTATTTTAGAGACGGATTCGTGAAGGCGTCGAAGCTAAATGTGAGGGATAAATGAGGTCCACTGTATCGTCTGATAGGCTGAGAGTGGCAGGTGGCGGAGGGTGCTGAAGGATAGGCCTAGGAGGAGGATGCGGGCGGGGATGTAGAGCAGCGCGCACAAGGGCATGCAAATAAGTGGGATGTGATATGTGTATGCCCTGTGGCCAGTACGAATGGGCAGGTCCGGATCTGTAGGAATGGGAGGATCCACCGGATTGAACACCTTGAACACCACCAACGCCACAGTCAATGCCAATGGGATGGCGACAATGGCAATTGCGCAGACCCGCCACGCCCACCGTTCCACAGGCGTAGGGAAAGCGAAGGACCACGCGGCGAAGTGGATGGCGCCAAAGACCATTGCGATTGCCAGTCCGATGATGCCGGACCAAAATGTTTTCTTGCTGTTTAGGAAAATCACTAGCCTATCCTCGTTGTGGCTGACGTAGGCAATGATGGCAGACCACTTGAAGGTTAGCTTAACCTTGTCCTTCCTCTTGCCAGACTCTACGACTGGGGTGTCCTTGTCTTTCTCCTGGGCCAGCACTCTGATAGGATAGCGCACGGCCAGGGGCTTGTTCCACCAAGCGGCGTACATCGCCACCGTTATCACGGTATATGCCAGCGTCATGATCTCGAGGTTCGTGATCGCGCGTTTTTCGATGCGACGCGCGATGCACTGCATAATGAACCAAAGGGTTTGGAACACGGCGATGGATTTGGAGAGTTCGTCGCCCTTGCTTTTATCTCGTAGCTCGTCTAATGTTGGTGGTTCAAGCGAGCGCAATTCGACGAGCTCGAGGACATCCTTATATGCAAGCGGGGTCGTTGGTATTCCGCCGCTATAATAGTGAAAACCACCCATGTTCGTGAAGAAAGCGTGAGTGATCGTCCATGCTGTGAATTGTAAGCGAAGTGAATGGCAGATCAAATTGTCTAATTTTAGCTTACATCGATCGGTCGTTCGCAATTCAAACTCTAGTTTCTCTGATCGGCGGCGTGAGCAACTTCATAGAATCATATGTCGACAGCGAACGACTTACGCAGTTCAACGAGTTTGTCCCAGTTGTTTCGAGTAATTGCTTCACCAGCTGCTTTAACAGCTGCTTCAACCCTTGCTTCTTCGAGTTCACTCGCGCAATCCCGCGCTCGCAAGACTTGCCGCACGGCCGATGCCAGATACCACTCCGGCACCAACAGCGCCTTGACGACAAGCTTAAATGACTCGAAATTTCTCGACAGCACCACACCAATGACACTGCTTTCTCCAAACCTGTTCAGCAACCACGGTATCTCTGTGGGCCCCGGTATATCGGGATGGACTGCCACCAAGATGCACGCGGCGATGGTAATGAGGCAGCTGGTGACGAGGCCGTCTAGGCTCCTGCAGTTACTCAGATTGTCGCAAACGTCGGAGGTTAGACTGGATGAAGCGAGGGTCTTGGTAGCTTTGAGAAAGGGTGGAGCGGCGTTCGCGATGACATGGGACACGGCGGGCGTGATACCGCCCTGCAGAAGGGACAAGGAGGCGAGGAGTGGCGCGCGAGGCATCTGCGATGTGAGGACTGGCTCAGAGAATGTTTGTTCATTAAGTAAGTGAGACGTTGTATTATGTATCGTCAACTCCGACACTGACCAGACACCTCGTGTTAGTGAAAGCAGGCAGGGGACATGTAATCCGTTCAAGTCCGTTGATATGTTCTACCCGCTCTGATTTGCACTGAAAGTGCGAGGATACTAGCCTCATGGGGATTAGTGCGAAATGAAGGGACGTTGCGCGGGACTGCGTGCAAGATCTCCATAGATATCTTTTTATCCTTTGATCTTGTCCATAATGGACGCAAGCAGCTCTGATTCGCGCTTTTAGCGCGAGGATATAAAATTTCCATTATATGATATCACATTACATAAGCAAGGCTATGTTGCGTGGGCAGTCAAGCGCGAACAGGCGCGAACACTTCAAATACTAAAATGATCAGATTTGATCATGCGGTATGGTAAGAAAGGGTCGAGTCGGATCATAGCCATCTGGCAAGTGGGCTTGTATTGGATCAAGGAGACTGGAGTGCAACCTGCATGTGCTAGCTCGGACGAGTTGCGCACGAGTCCTGCAGGAGGTGTTTCAATTTGCAGGCCGACGTGCTTACCATAAGATGCAAGGGCCAGCAAAGGTTTTGCCCCGGGTGTGATCTACGCTGATTCCACTAGTTGAAAGTCACGTCGAAGCGAACACTTGGGAATAAGAAATTAAAGCTCGAGCTTAGCTCGAGTCAAACGTCAAAAAAGGCTGTGTTAAAGGCTCCAGCCCCATGGTGAGAAAGCACAATCCTCTTCATAGACGACCGCGGGTGAAGAAGTGTGACGTATTGAATATACTCACCGCATGCATTCACTTCCCTCGAGTGCTCTGAAGACTGATACAGGGAAGGTTGCGGAGATTGTGAATTGTCCGAGTGGCATGACATGGCAAAGGCGGCTTGAAGGCGGCTAGAATCTTCGATTCCCAGATGGCGTGGCAAATCGTCAAGCACGTGTCTGATGTGCGTTCAACACGCGAGTCACACCGCGATTCCTGATTCCCGAGCTTGCTCGTGAACGTTCACAAGGAAGGACGGAAGAAGGTTTGAGTTAGCTCGGTCGTTGTAGCCACTGCTGTGCTAAGGGAACGCGCCTGAGCACACAACTGCTGTAGGATACTTTGCGAGTGTCTCCCGGGTGTATACTATATTGACCTGTTAGCTTTTTATGAAGCTTAGTACGCGCTATTCTTGAAATCCGCGAATGCGGCGGAAGGAGAAGAACATATATTATAGAGGGCAAAGATGGAGCAAGTGAACGGCATTGGGAACGGATGAACACCGTGAAGTGCCAAGCTTCAGGCTAGAATATTCTCTGAAGTCGCAGTAGGTGAACGATACGGGCGGTCGATAGCTGGAGCATAGTAATACGAGACGACAGAGTATAGGATGCGGTGAAAACTTGGAGATACGTCGGATTCGGACGAGGAAGTAAGTAGTACACATGGGGTAGCACTGTAGAAATGTATACGGGAAGGCCTCGAAGCTAAACATGAGGGATGAATTTGGTCCACTGTACTGACTGATAGGCCGAGGGCGGCAGGCGGCGGAGGGTGCTGAAGGATAGAACTAAGAGGAATATGCGAGCAAGGATGTACAGCAGTACGCACAAGGCCATGCAAAGTTGGCGTATGTATGCAGAGAGGCCGCTGCGTGCGGTGGTCCGGGATGGATCGAACACCAGAAACGCTGCACCCATTGGCACTGGGATGGCGGTGATGAAGAGTGCGCACGCGCGCCACATCAACCTTTCCGCGAACGAAGGGAAATTGTAGGACCATGCCGTGCAGTGGAGAGCGCCAAAGACCACCGTGGCCATCAGACCAGAGATGTTGGCGTAGAGTGTGAATCTGGTGGCGTGGTGTGACAGCTCGCTGTCGGCGTGGTGTGGCAGCTCGCTGTCGGCGTGGCGTGGCAGTTCGCCAGACCAGAAAGTTGGAACTCGCCCCTCGCCGCTTAAAGGAGTCAGCCGGTCTTGATTGCCTGTGACGTAGTCAATGATGTCAGACCCCTTGAAGGGTTCCGTGTTCTTGACAAATTCCTCGTCTCCTTGGACTCTGATGGCACAATGCACCTTCAGGGGCTTCTCTGCCCAAAGAACATTCATCGCCACCGTGATCACGGCGTAGCCCGACGTCATGAGCTCGAGGTTCGTGATTGCGAGCTGCTCTTGGTGGCGCCCAAGGCACCGTGTGATGAACCAAAGAGTTTGGAAAAGGGCGGTGCCTTTGGAGACCGGGTTGACCTTGCTCTTGTCCACTAGCTCCTGCGATGTTGGTGGGACCAGTAAACCCAATTTGACGAGCCTTAAGAGAGAGTGATCTTCGTTTGGCTTATCCGTTCGACCCACACCACGCTCTACTTGAAGCGGGAACATCGGTGTTTCGCCACGATAGTAGTGAAACCCGCCCATACTGGCAAGGAAACCATGTCTGGTGGTCCATGCTGTGAATCATAAGCCAAGTGCATGATAACAATATCGATTACAGCTCACGATGATTGGTTCTTCCGAGATCTTTTTCTTCTTCCCCTGATGCAGACGACGTTAGTAGCGTCGTGAGTTAGCACCGAGTGACTTACATGAGTTGACGTGTTTGTGTGTTAGCGCTTGTGGCACTTGAGTAGCTTGAGTACTCATCTCACGAAGAAGGTTTGTTCCCTTCTCATCAGGCTTGCCTCCGGCGCTATCCCCGCCTGGATTATTGCGAGTGGTAGATATCGCCTCCGGCCCATCAGGCCGCCGCCCATTAGCCCACTCCCTCGCAGTCTCGAGCCTCTGCCCGTAATACCGTGCCTGCAAGAATTGCCGTAGAGCCCACGCAAGGACCCACTCCGGCACCAACAGCGTCACGATGATGATTTTGAACGACTCTAACTGCCTCGATATCCAGGACTGCTTGGGACCAGGCACATTTGGATAGACTGCTGACCACACGCACGCGAAGATTGTAGCAAGGCAGCTGGTAATGATACTGACCAGGCTCCTGCAGTTATTGAGGTTATCGCAGACATCGGAGATTGAGCCGGATGAAGTGGGGGGGTTGGTATCGTCGAGTGGGCGTGAAGCGTGATTCGCAGCGACATTCGATGCAGCGAGGGCGATGCAGCCCTGAACGAGAGCCAAGCAGATAAAGAGTGGTGCGTAACGCATATCCGATGTCAGGACCGGTTCAGAGAATGTCTGTTCATGGAGTAAGTGAGCCTATGGGTTATGTATTGTTAACTTTGAAGTTGGCGATTAAAGACCTCGTGTTGCGTGAGTTAGCGAAAGCAGGCAGGGGACGTGATGTCCGTTTAAGCCCGTTGATATTCTCTACCCGCTCTGATTTGCACTGAAAGCGCGAGGATGCTAACCTCACGCGTGGTGCGAAATGCAGGGATGTTGCGCAGCACTCCGTCAAAGATCTCCAGGTATCGTATTCATGATGAAGGCGAGCCGTTCTGATTCGCGTTAGCAGCTTGAGGATGTACCGTTTGAATTATAGAACACCACTTTAAGTTTTTGGTTAAGGTTCGGTTGTGTCGAAACAGAAATGAGACCCACGTTGAGTGTGATCGACGCTGGTCCCGCTATTTGAAAGCCAAGTCGGCAAGTGAACGGGAATGAGCTCGAGTTAACAACCTGGGCAAGCACTCGATAGCGAGGCACCAAACAGGGATGTGGTAAAGGCTTCAGCCCCATGCTGAGAAATAGAGTGTATTAGCTGCAGTATATATCAGAATTCTCAATATTTCTGGAACAGATTTGAGTATATATCATGTGAAGCAAAACGAAAAAAGCTGGTGTGGAGCGCAGCTTTTACCATAATTTTCAATAATTTTTCACCTAATTTTTCGAGCCCGTTGACTTCCGTTGACTTCCGACCAATTCACGGCACCCGCTTCCAAAGTTCGATCCACTCTCTTGCACTATGGCGGACCAGCGCGAACTGTTGCTGTCCATCTTCCCGGCCATTATGTGTTGATGCATAGCTAACGAACGTCGCTGGCGGCTGTCTGTAGTCCAGTGTGTGGCGGAAACCAAACTGACCACGCACTTAGGTAATTGCTTATGTCAGTTAATATTTTCAATAATTTTCAATGTGATGCTCGAGTAGAGCAACCGAGGAACGGCTCGCTTTTTTTACAAGTTCTGAAATTATTGGTGGGATCTCAGTGTAAAGAAAGCTCATATATACTGCAGCTAATACACTCTAATGAGCGTCTCTCGCTCGCCGACTTCCCAACGGCTTCCCCATATCCGTATACAGTACGGCCCACTCCTCGAACGGTCTATCGTACGTCTCATTTTCATTTACCAATGGCCTACCCTTTTCTGCTCACTCAACCCTGCTCACTCAACGCTGTTCACAGAGCCCTCAAAACCTTGCAGTCCATCTCCCTCACTGCTGCCAATGGTGCCTTGAAGACCGAAGCATATCTAGGATGGAATGTCAGTGGAAAGGCACGACGATCGTCTCACCCTGTACTCCAACTCCGTGGACAAGATGAAGGGGCCCGAGACAATTGAGATCGACTGCACGACCGCCGCTGGCCAAATCCGTTAGCGCGGAGCCGGTGCCCACCGACGACTGGGGGATCATGGTACGTTACCCGTTTGTCCATAATGTGATGTGCTAATCGCGGAGTTGTGATGGGATTGTAGGAAATACACGCAAGCCGTATTGAAGACGCCCTCCTCGGCCAAGTGTGCGTCGTGAAGATAGGCTAAGAGATCGACGTCTGGGTCCTCGGGCAAACCAGAGTCCGCTTACGAGTTGGTGCGCGTGCTTTGTTGTTGTTCTCCCCACCATCCATGATGGGTACCGCGGAAAACATGCTCACGACCAACACCGAGGTGCACACCGCACCCAAACCGCGCAACCGCGCCCCCACCGCGTCTAAAAAGTCCCAAACTGCGACCCCCAAGCAATAAAACGCGCCTGAGTTCGCCTCCGCGCCTGCCGACAAGATCCGTTCGATGATCCTGCGCGTGCTCTCCGCCTCCATCCACAATACGCATATGCATCTCTACGGACAACAGCGCGTACACCCGCCCCGAATTGCTTGCGTTCACGAGCAACCTTTGCCTCTCTACGTAGCTTCACACTGCACGCGAGCAGGGGGATTGTTAGGGGCGGTACGTACTCTCTTTCTGTCCTTTCCACTTTCCACCTTTTATCAATGTCTTCGAGTATCTCCCTCGCTCTTTCGCAGTAGTTCTTCCTTCACACTCTTTCTCCCCCTTCTGGCCCATATGTGTTCCTGCTTCCGAACTTACATTTGTCTTTCAGTGTCAACCGTACTTCTCACGGGCCACGCAGGCGCCGGGAAGACGTCCGTCGCCAAGGCCGTCACGCAGCGCGTATATATCGATCCGCGGGTGTATACATGTATGTTTCCCTTGCCCTCCCCCACCTCCCTTCCAATCACCACCACATCATCTCGTCCTCATTCTCCCCTGGTCACATCGCATGTTCATTACTGACCATCGCTCTGCAGACATGCTCTACATCGACCTCGTGCGGCACGCCGAGACGCCCGCCCCGATGCTGACAGTCAAGTTGTTCAAGCGCTGTTGGACCAAAGTGGCGTGGCATCACCCAAATATGACTGCGTTTGAAAATGTGGATAAGCTGCTGGGAGTTGGGGTCTCCCCGCGATGGGCCTCCTCGTTGAGTGCGCGATGCACCGGCCGGCCATGCGGTCCACGACACCCAAGGACGTCGATGTGGATCTTACGATACGGACCCTTTGTTAGAACATTGCGTTACGAGGTGCTCCGATAGAAAGCGAGTTCCACAAAATGTGTTGGCGATGAAGCAAGGGGACGCAGGACACAGGATGTAGGGAAGTTGCAAACATGTATCGATGATCGACGACACTAGATCAGGGCTCGATGAGTCAGCAGCCTTCAATATTAACATGGGCAAACAGTCGCGCCACGTCATCGCCACCACTAGCGCACATAATTGCACCTTGACTGCGCAGTATCCCTCGACCCGCAGAGCAAATCCGAAGGGCTCCAGCTCATGAACAGCGTTGAGGTGTTCATCGCGCCCAAACTGCGTAATTCCAGCTCCTAAACCTGCAATCTCCGAACACGCCCTTAGGCTCGCAGCCAACGCGCCGGTACGCTGCCTTCGAAGATCCTGCGCCGAGGCTGCGTGTGCTCTCAGCATCCATAAATGCCATGCGTCTTCACGGACAGCTTCACGTACACCCGCCAAAAGTTGCTCGTGCGCTCACGTCTGAATCGAAGGCGACATTCCACTCGCTGATCTCTTTCACCGCCTTCGGTACCCCTACTCCCTCATGAGGACCATGTACGATTGGAAGGCGGGGGAGTGGGATCTCGTCAGGTTTGTCCTTCCACTTGACTTCCCGATGGCGGATCATTAGGCTGATACGATCTGTTCTGTGTCTAGAGTCTCAGCTAGGTCTACGAACGCGAGGCTGAATCGATGGCCATTTCTGGTGTTGACTGCGGCTGATGTCGTTCGTTCGATACTATCGTGGGTTCTCTCTGATGTTACACCGTCGTTCGTTCATCGCTGATTGTTGCATCTAGCTCTGCAGAAATGCTCTACATCGAGATCGCGCGACATGACAATACGCCCGTCCCAACGCTCGAGGGGCTCTTCAAGCATTGGTGGGGGAACGTGGCATGGCATAGCTCGAGCGTTATTGCGCTTGATAATGTGGATAATCTGCTGGGAGTGGAACTTGAGGTGCGCCTCTTCATCCTTCCTCTGTACGTCCTCTCCCCTCTATGCTACCCTTTCTTCTCCCCCTCCCATACCGCATTCAGCTTTGCAAACATACAATCTAACAATTTTTGTACCATAGCATACAGATTCCTTTCAAGTACGACACATCACGGAGCTCTTCGTAGCACTCTAGTCCTCTGCCCAACACGCGGGGCATCGTGGGCATCGGGATGGCGCAGGGTCGCGCAGGGTCGTGAATCACGTCACATGTGCTGAGCGAGATCGCGAGCGTCAAACCGCTGAACAAGGACGTACGAAGGGATGTATGTGGTCATTTCCCTTTTCTCTTATCAGCTCTGTCGGGTGCCCTGTTTTCGCGTGCTGATCGGGCTGGTATGATGGCAGATTCTGGTGCGCGCAGTGGGTCGCCACTCATCTTTACTTTGCTTGCTATGCAGACGGAAGGCTACTCCGCGGCAGGCCTGCGCGACCTAGCACTGCGTGTGATGCACCAGGCGGCGATGCGGTCCACCACACCCAAGGATACTGATTCGGATGCTGCGGTAGGGACCCTCTGTCAGACCTTACACATGGGATTATGCTAATGGGTGTGGCAGACGATGCTGGATATCCGAGGACGAAGACTATGCAATATGTTGAGAGTGAACGGGGCAAAGAGGGAGCGAGTGGAAGAACAGCGTAAACGCTCAAAACCCCAGGCTAGAATATTCTTTGAAATCGCGGTAGCTCCACAATACATGTGGTCTGTATGTAGAGTATAGTAATATGAGACGAGTCACGGGATGCGGTAATGGCATTGAGAAATATACATCTGACTCGGACAAGGGAAAAAGTAAGTAGCATACATGGAGCAGTATCGAGATGTATGTGTGAAAACCTCGAAGCTAAATATGGGGGAGCCATTGAGTCCACTGTACTGGCTGATAGGCTAAAAGCGGCAGGGCGCGGAGGGTAGTGCAGGACAGGAGGAGGAGGGCGGTGCGGGCTAGGACGTACAGCAGTGCGCCTAGGACCATGGAGGTTCTTTGTATGGATGCGGAGAGGCCTGTGCGCTGTGTAGCAAGGAATGGATTAGAGACCGCGAATGCCACAGCCATTGCTACTGGGATGGCGGTGATGATTATTGTGCAACACCACCATATCAACTGTTCCAAGCGAGAAGGGAACTCAAAGTGCCACGGAATCCAATGGCAAGCGCCAAAGGAAACCGCGATTGCTAGGGCGATTATATAGGCATAAACTGGGAATTTGCTGCTGCTGTTGGTACTGCAGTTTGACCAAAATGTTGGAACTCGCTCCTCGCTGCTTAAAATAACCAGCCGGTCCTGATTGCCTATGATGTAGTCGAGGATGTGAGACCGCCGGAAGCTTTCTGATGACCCGATCGGTTCGTTCTCTCCCTCGACTCTGATTGGGCAACGGACGTTGATAGGCTTTTGCACCGAAGCGATGTACATTGCCGTTGTGATCAGGCAGTAGGCCAACGTCATCCCCTCGAAGGTCGTCATCGCGAGGTTCTGGGCGCGACGTGCGATGCACTGGGAGACGAACCAAATTGTTTGCAACAAGGCGATGGCCATGGAGAACGCATCACCCTTGCTCTTGTCCCGTAGCTCGTCCAATGTTGGTGGGACAAGCGAACGCGATTTGACGAGTGCCAGGACGTCGTCATAATCAAGCGGGAACATCGGTTCTCCGCCGCGATAAGAGTGAAACCCGCCCATGCCAATCAAGAAAGCGTGGGTCTTCGTCCATGCTGCGAATCGTAAGCGAATTGAATGGCAGCTGTGTAATTTTAGCTTACATTGCTTGGTCCTTCCTAATTCAAACTCTAATTTCCCTGATGCATGCGGCGTGAGCAACTTCAACCATCGACAGTGAATGGCTTACATAGATTGGCGAGTTTGTTCGCTAGCTCTGGTGGTACTGGTGTGCTCCTCTCAATGAATTGATGAGCAATGAGGCTTTCTCGCTCGTTATCCATCTCGCCTGTTGTGAGCTCGCTTATGCTACCGGTGATATCCGTGCTCAAATTATTGCGAGGCGTAGACCGTTCCTCCAGCCTGATTGCCGCAGCTTCTCCAATTTTTTGATCGCAAGAAGAAGATCTTGCCGTGTGCCCCTCGTCTGTGTTGTTCAGGTTGTGTTGAAGAGTCGCTTCATCAGCTGCCGCAACCCTTGCTCTCTCCAGTATATCCGCGTAATGCCCCGCCTGCAATCTTTGCCGCACAGCCCACGCAAATACCCACTCCGGCACTAACAGCATCAAGACAATGATCTTGAATGATTCAAACTGTTTCGACTTCCAGCTCTGCCTGGGCCCCGGAACATTGGGATGGACTGACACCCAAACGCACGCGAAGATGGTAGTGAGGCAGCTGGTTATGATACTAGCCATGGTCCTGCTATGGATACTATTGCAAGCGCCGGAAGTTGAATCGGATGGCGCGAGGGAGCTGGTAGTGTCTGGGAAGGGTGGTGCATAGTTTGCGGTGACATTGGATACGGCGGGCGCGATGCAGCCCTGCAGAAGGGACAAGGAGACGAGCAGTAGTGCAAGAGGCATCTCTGATAACGGGAAGGGATCGGAATCGATTCACCCTGTTTGTAGATGAAATCAGTCGCTGTATTATATATATCATCCGCCTCGAGGTTTCCGAGCTGACTCCGCTGCAGATCCAGGCAAGGGGAATATCGTCTTTAGTAATGTGCTTTGCCGGGCTTGGCTGGGCTTTTCTTGGCATGGGCTTTGAGAATATGAAAGCCCGGCCCCGGGCCAAAGCCAAGCCCAGCTGGGCCGGACTTTGCTCAGGCCAAGGCTTTTGGCGGGGAGGTCACTGGTTTTTGCCGAAACCAGATAGGTGAGTGTTGAAACAGGTTCTGGATGCGTACCTGTAACAGCCCCGTCGACGCTTTATAACCACTCAGATTCGTGCTGAAAGCGCGGATGTTAACCTCTTGATTAGTGTAAAATGAGTGAGACATTGTGCGGCTTTTCCATAAATGTCATGTTAGCCTTTAAACCCGTGGATGGGCACAAGCGCCACTGAGTTTCACATGAAGCTCGAGGACCTAAGCTTTACATTGGCAATATCACATTCAATGAGCATGGTCTTTGTGGCGTGGACAGCCAAACATGGACGCTTCCAGCGCGGGGAATATGGCTGGAATAGACATGCCAAAAATCGGAATGGGTTCCGTCTTATGCTGATAAGAGGTCGGTATGATTCAGATAGTGATGGTCTTCCAGGAGTGCATCTCGCAAGTGCGTCATGCACTCCATGGCAAGCCGTGCTGGCGCGCATGAGAGTACTGGCGCCACAGAAGATCCGATGATTCAGACATACGAGGTGCTCAACTGACATCGATGCAAGATGTAGAAAGGGTTTGACGAGGAAACAAGAAGACGCACGATGTAGGTATCCGACAGCGAACGCGGCTCCACACCGAGTCAACTAGAGGGTGAGGGCCGTCAAGCGGCATGGACGAGTCCCCATAAGGCTATTTTTTCGAGCAGGAATTTTCAGCTATTCTCCTCAGCATATACCTTATTGTCATTGTCTGATTCTTCTGTAAGAGTGTGTATTAATGGATTACGAAAGACAGAACTTGTATATAGTAAATGTGGAAAGAATTACCCCCAGGATACCCAGAAACACTAAGATGAGAGTTTCGCACTTGATAATTCCAGTAACTACATACTTACGCTGACAGACCCATAGATTGCCGATCTCCGCAAACGAACAGCGGTGGGTTGTTCAATACACACTATATAACAGTAATTCATATACTATCGTTGACACAGAGTTTCAAAATCCGCAAAGATATTTTCATTGTGATACATATACCCCACATTTTATCTTGATTCTTTTTTTGTTGGATAGCGTAGGATCCCCTCTATCCGAGAGATTTTTGGGAAGGTGGTATTTTGGAGGGGCTATGGTGTCGGAGCGAAGCCGCTGAAAAGAGTGCAAAAACACAGAGTTTCAAAAATCGTCACACGTTAGTCACAATGGCGCCCCGCATAGAACCATCGATCGACTAGGCGTCGGAGCTAATAAACATCACATTTCGTCACGTTTGCAAGGTCTCCAGCTTTGAATTTTTGCTATAGAATAACAGCTCATCCCCTCGTCATCGGATAAGCTCAGACAGTTAGATATATGTCTTTTGCATACATTCCCAGCTCAATGGAGCGAAACGATCATGGGACGGTATTTCCGAGTGCGAATGATGCCGAATTTTGCGATTTAGCAAAGATTGCAACTACAAAGGATTTTATACTGCATCATCCACTTGCCCATTTTCCCTACAGAAAATTGGGGTATGCTCAGAAAGCATGTAAGAAAAATATGCCGAAGTTATTTGGGCAATAGGTGGTCGGAGCAGCCAACGAAAAATCCTTTAAAACCGTTTTGAAACTCTGTGTCATTTTGAAAGACGGTGTCAATGATAGTAGACGAAATACGAATCTGCGAGATCACGGCCCGACTAGGCCCGATTGAGCTTATCGCGTGTGTATCGCGCCGATCTCGTTCAATACAACTTCGATTAAAATATTTAGACTTGGATGGTTTAACAACACACCTTATACATACAAAAAATGAAGGGCCTTTATCTGTCTACGTGTGCAAGCTCGCTATTAAGCGAAACGACGGCAAAAGAGCGACGCGCCACAAACGACCGAATCCGGCAGTTCCGCGGTTAGGCCCCGATCGTCCTCTGCTCGCCGACAACGTCAACGACGACTACGCCAACTTCAACAACGCAGGGCAAGCTGGAGAATGGGATGGGGCTTAGGATAAAGTAAGTATTCATATTCTATGTGCATTTTCTCATTATTGTGCTTTCCAGGACCTATCGAGGACTGTGTAACACACCTTGCAGTCCTGGGCCCTCCACCCCGTAGCGCGGCCCTGGCCCAGAAACCACTGACCCGGACCCGCCGCAACTACCCAGGATCTCCATTACTACCTCCAGCCGCTGGTTCAGCCCGCAGAGATCGCCACACGCCATGCACACTACCTCACAGGCGCCCTGCCCCACATTCTCTCCTAAGCTTATTGCTCTCAGCATCGGACTCCCCAGCCCCCACGTGTTCGCAAAACGTGTGGGGGCAAGGTATCGACGTTAGATTGCCCGTAACCAATGATGTGTGCCTGGTGCAAGTACCCGCACAGAAGTCACAGGTACAAAACGTGGTGGCCGAGCGAAATACCCACCGTAGTCATTTCCGTGCCACGTAAGTACGTTCAAGACTCTGAGGTAAAGACGCGCCAAGGTCGTAAAGTACACTACGGCGCCACAGAAGATCCGATGATTCAGCCATCCGAGGTGCTCAACTGACATCGATGCAAGATGTGTAGGGTGACGAGGACAAGAAGACGCACGATGTAGGTAGCCGACAGAGAACGCGTGTACTTTGTACCAAAGGACTCGTAACAGTCTTCAACTAAAACATGCGCAAACAGTTGCGCCACTTTATATCCCAGGGATCCGCACAGCGCAGACCAGTCAACGCTCTGTCAGATTTTCTCAGATTCTTCTCTTCAGTTAGAGTCCTCTGGCTTGCGTCTCTTCACACTTCAATTGTCTGAAATCTGCTATGCGTTCAATGAAGTACACGAGCTCCGAAATCGATGACAAATCCCGCAGCCCTGTTCTTGGCCGTTGCTCTAGCCGTGCTCTGACCAGGATTATTTCCCGCCAGTGACCCAGAGGGGGCTCGTGCAAGGCACTATGAACTCTGTAAATTGTCCAAAGCAGCCGCCCCTATGAAATAGTGCCGTCTTTTCTGTTTCGTACCGCCCTTTTCATTCCACTGACGACAGGGCCTCTGACGTGCATTATTCTGGTGTAACTGGAGCCACAATGACGATCTGAGAAGGTTCAGAAGTAAGTGAGTGGCGCTTGGAAGCGCTTATACGGGTTTCTTGAATCTAATCCACAAACAGTTTTACAACTTTTGATTGAGTAGGCACCAGTCAGTACTGGTGATAGCTGTGGAAAACGATATTAGAGACGACAACACACCTTACCTTTATTTCAGGTTATCAGGTTATCGAAATGGAAAGCAGTATTGGGGCCAATGCGCAATGTGTGATAAGGATTGAAAACGTCCCGTCGAAGCCGGACCTGTAAATACGAGAGTAGAGCGTGATATATATAAGTACAGAAACCCGCCTTCAAATCTCCGTCAGTGGATAATAAGCGTACATGACTCGGATGGAGTATTTCCATTATGCGAGTGCGCCCTGAATTACAAGGTCAGCACGAGTGAATATAAAAGATCATGAAGTGAACACACCATCGGGTCCCAAGCGGGCAGCACTATCCTTTCCTCCTCGTCCAACAGCTTTACGAGCTCTTTAGGCGCGAACGACTTGGGCACGACAATCTGGAACGCGTACCTATACAAATATAATAACAATCGGGAACTTATCAGCGCCGTTGCGTAAAATTATAAGAATGACACGTACTGCTCGAACCACGAATCTGTCATGCAGAACCAGCCCTTGAACCCGATATTCTCGCCCCAGGCGTTCTCCAGTCTGTATTTAAGCGGCCTGCCGTTGTCGTCAAGATGTACGCCGGTGATCACCATTGCGTGTGTCATGGATGATTCGCCGATTTCGACGCGCTCAGCTTTTGTCAGGTTGAGAGAGATTCCGAAGGGTGTCTGCGTATTATTGGATTAGTTGGTTGGAAGGAGGTGGTGGCGGAAAGACGGCTTACGTCGTAGTCGAATAGGTCAACATCCAGCACGCCGAGCGTTTTATCTTCTTGTTGAAAAATGTCGCAGCCAAAGAAGACGGGCTGGCCTGCTTGGAGCATTTTTACTACGGTCATCTTCAAGTTTTCCATCTCCGTGTTCACGTCTGCGTGGCAAAAATCAAGTTAATCACATGTATAATAGAGATAATGCATCAATATGCAAGGAACTTACAAGTGATAGGTCTCCCTCCCCAGATGTTGCCCAGCTTGTCGACGGTGTACACCTTTGAGAAAGGGTTGCGTGGGTCATGGATCATCGAGAAGCTCTCCGATGGCTAACAACCGCATCAGTTCATGGCTGTTACATGTCGCCGACTGCACTGACCTGCTTTCCAACGAAAGTCGCATAGAACTCCAGCGGAGTTCCCGACCATTTGTGCGCTTTGTTGTCCTTGTCGTAGTAGTTCCAGTCGAAACTGGTGTCTGGTCTCGGCGGCACACCCAGCATCGCCGTCATCATCCTGTACGTCTCTGCCATCAGCGCCTCCTTCTTCGACCTCAGCGTCGTCAGCTGCTCATCCTCGGCGATGTTCTGCGCGCGCAGCTGCCGAGAGAGCTTGCGCAAGACCATGCCGTGTTCGCGGACTTTCTTCTGGAGGAGGTTGTTGAGGGGCGCGGAGTTAACGGAGTGGACGGTTTCTGTGTAGACAACGTGTGGCACGCAGCCGTAGTTCTCGAAAAGGTTGACGGCCATGTCCCATTGTCCACCGTCCGCGAGGAGGGCAGCGGAGGAGGAGAGATGCGAGATGAGTCGGGAGTTGAGGGGCAAGTCGGAGTTCTCCATCATGAGCTCGAGATAGTAGTTGGCTTTGTTCAGTTTATCGTAGAAGAACAAATAAGGCTGCAAGGAATGTTAGCCATCGGCGGAATAACCGTTGAATGTTAGACTTACTTGAGACAATTGGAACTCGCTGAGTCCCGCGCGCTTCATCACGTTGTATCGCAGGACATTCGTGCTCGCGAACAGCCAACACCTGCCAGTACTCCTCTGGTTCGCAATGGGGCTCGTCTTGAATTGGATATCGGTATTGTATACGTGGATATCATCGATAAGGACCTGACGTCGCTGAAGCGAAGTGATAGGGCTGTTAGGCAGCATGGTGCGGGCGAGGGTGTGGACCGGACCAGACGCGGTAGACTCCCAAGCGGACATATTGTCTAGAGTAAGGCTGCCATTGGCAGACATTGGCTTGGAGGATGGGCCAGCGCACGGGTGAACACCGTCTATGTGGGATCTCTTCTCGTTGAAAGCTGTTTCCTGGGAGGAATCCTGAGTGGCGCCGGCAGGTGGCGACGCGGCAGGTCCGCGAATAGTGGTGCTAGTGGCTGGCTTCGATAGAGTTGCTCCCATTGTGAAGATGTGATTGAAATGCTGATAGGTAGCAAGTCCATGCTTGCTGCGATATATATACTAACCCTCTGAGACTCCGTTCAGGACGGGGGATGCCTTGCAGCCACCCCGCAAATGCTTCGATTTGGAGTGGATTCCCGGCACCTATGAGCTCTTCAACGGACGCAAAAGCCACATCGCGAAGGTAAGTAGCATTTCGTTCTATTTCTAGCGGCGAACTTACCGTGAACCGCAAGTTTCCGTAATTTTCATGATCGCGTCCGCCGCAGACCGGATTTTAGTCTCCTGTCACAGCTAATACATACACTCTATTATTGCGCGACATCTTCAATGCATGCGCGGGGAGAATCACCTGCTACCCGCCATAATGGAGAGTGATCCCTCTCACCGCTGTCGTTCGTGTCCAAGTTGCGTGCTTTCAGGATCCATCCAGCCTGACTCATTGGAGTGGATTAGAAGCTTGAGCGTGGGGTCAATCGAAGAAACTGAGGCCGCCCCTGACACAGTAGCCCGCTCCCAAAGCCGGATGCCATCCTTGCTTTCTCGAAGGGCGACATTGTCCACAGCGATCCCGATAACTGAGTCCACGAAGCTCTCCACGAGATCAGGCCTTTGACGACTTGACATTCAAAACGACACGAAGAGCACAATTAGTGTCGGTTCAGCAGCATCGCTTCAGATCCTTGGAGATGCACTGTCAATATGTCAATGATTAGCTGTTAGATGGAACGACATGCACTGTGACATATCGGGATATGCCGGCAATATTAATGCAGCATTTTCAAGGTTGCTCCCGATCACCGTCTCATGCGTGATGATCATGCTGCATGATCCTGCAAGCTTCTGCCGCTTTCCGCATCCCTGGTGCTTGGCCCAGCGACTATCATGTGAGGGATACCCTTTCCGCCGCAGCCAAGCGCATGCGATACATGCCTTTCTCCGGCGATGTGATATCACTCTCATGCAAAGATTGGGTTTTTTATTAGCTTCAACATCCAGGAAAATAGATGCGTTTGAAAGCTTTTAAGGGTAGTCTGCGCAAGTACTGTGTCCCCGGGCCTTTCTAGTGTCATCTCTCAGTGATGCGAAAGGTGCGGAGAAGCCCGAGCGGTGTAATGCACTTACAGAAGCAAAAGAGCCGAGATATCAAGGTGAAGGTTCAGGGACACAAGTCCTCAATCCCATGTCCGTGGAGATAGGTAGAAGTGCGGCAGGCGGTGGGCGCATCAGCACTTCTCAGGATACATTGTGAACCATCCAGTTAGCTTGCCGAGCGCAGTGATAGCCACATGCACAGAGACGTGATCGTTGGCAAAGAAGTGAATGAAGAGTAGTGGAGTGAGGTCGGGCGTCAGAGTTGTCATGCATTCCAGAGGCGCATGAGGCTCTTGAGAATACTGGCGCCGCACGAGATGTTTCAATTCGGCCATTTACGAGTAATGACGTGCTTATCTCTGATTCAAGTTCTATAAAAAGAATTTGACGAGGAAGCAAGGGGACGCAGGATGGTGGGATGTTGCAAGGAACTTAGTCAGGACTCAGTATGATCGATCGACGGCAGCGAACACGGCTAAGCTTCGCGGCTCAAAATATAAACATGTGCAAGCAGTCGCGCCACTTCGTCGCTCAGGATTTCTGCGGATCACAAGCTCTTTCAGTTCTTCTCGCCAGTGCTTGAGTGTATTCAAACCTCAAATGTAGCTGTCTGAAACCTGCTATGCATTTGATGAGTTCCGAGAGGGGCACGAGGCCTGGCAACAACGACGGACCCCAGAGCTCAGTTATTGGCCGTTGATCTGCAGTGGCCAGGCTCTGGCTCCAGGCTAACATGCTTTCCTGCCAGTGACTCAGACGGGACTCATGCAAGGCACTAAGAACACTGTATACCGCACCTGGGTCATATTACTGCCTTTCCTGTTTCGTGCTGACACCTTTCCTCCGCTCCCCAATGGTGGCCTATCAATTTCCATCCTAACTGCTCTCGTGGCGCTCTCGTGTCCGTGGCAGAAGTCTAGGATGTGCAACATCACACTATCCGTGTATTCACAACCACCATTTGAGTGCTGCAAACATCTCGAATGAAGTCATTTGAGCTCATTTTATGCTTCAATCTGAAACGTCCAAGCTGCGCATTCAGCCAAGCAGGTCAATTGTTACTGCTACTGGGGATCTAACCATTATCTTCGCATCTATCGGCTGGCCACGCTGACCTCGTTGCTCATAGAACCTGCAGCATTCGCTTGGAGGAAAATCATCTCGGCGAACCCCTATAATGCACCGCACAGAATCTTGCTTTGGCACCAAAGGGCCCGCAGCGAATACTTAAGGGGTTGATTCTTGGGCTGACTGCTTCACCTTCTCTTCCGCTTCCCTCCACCATCGCACCCCAACTTCACCGATTACCCCCAAGCTTCCGCCAGCCGCTTCGAGTGATTTAGAATCCATTCAGTGACCATTTCTTGTCTACAATTGGATCTACCTTCCACTTGAAGCCCACTGTCACGTATCGCCTGAAATCGTCGCCAGCACCTGCCGCCTAGCTCTAGATCGACAGCATATAACTCCGCTTCCAGGCCGAGCGTCAACGCCGACTCGCGATGACCACCGCAGATGGAGTTAAACAGTACCAGTTGCATCGGCCTCGACCGCCAATCGTGAGTACACGCCGGCCGCTCTTTTCCTCGTTTACACTAACACTAGCTAGTGACCTTCAAGTATATTCGAAGTCAACCTTGTCGACCACGAGTACGCTATCTGCCATCGTCACTGCCCTCTGGCCTCCCCGGTGAGTACATGTCAGCCCCTATTTTCCCATTCGTATTCACATTCACTTATTATCCGCAGTTGACACCTATGGCGCCCGTCACGATTGTCATTGCGCGCCAGCCAGTATTGACATATTCCATCTGACCTCATCGCCAACCCCATAGCTGGGCACCAACTCGCCACCGACAGGACAGCAAGCGGCCGCTTTCAAGCACAACTGTGTGAGTGCGCGTTAACTTCTAACTTCTTTATTTTCCCTAATCACGGATTGGTTACCGTCAGCATCTTTCCTTTCCTTTCCTCATTCCCTTTCGTCGTTGCTTTTCAGTTTCCCTCTATCGTCTTTCCGTTTCTTCTGTCTCTCTGTTTCCTTTCTTTTCTGTTTCCTTTCCATTTCTCCTTGCGCCACGGACAACTGGTGCTGATCTCGACGCCTCTGGCCTGCATGGTGAGTATATGCCAGCCTCCGAAATCTCATCCTCTTGCTAACGGTCTGCCATTCCGTGTATTCATGCCAGCCCCGGTTGGTGCTCCCTTCGGAGCCTGCTTTCCCGAGTGAAAGGGAGGGAGCGCCGCCGAGTTCTTTCCCTTCGCTTCCTTTTCGTCCTTTCTCTCTCTTTCTCTGTCCTTTTCCTTTCTGTTTCGCTTCATTTTCTCTCATTTCCTTTCATGCGCCACGGACAACACTGGTCCCGATCTCGGCGCCCTCGGGCCTGCATGGTGAGTACATACCAACCTCCCTGTTCGTATTCTCTTACTAATTCTGTCATTCCGCGCATTTATCCCAGCCTCGGTTGGTGCTCCCTTCGGAGCCTTTCTTTCCCGAGTGGAAGGGAGGGAGCGCCACCGAGTTCTTTCCTTTCCTTTTGTCTTTTTCATTCTCTCTGTTTCTCTGTCCTTTTCCTTTCTATTTTGCTTCATTTTCTTTCCTTTGCATCTCTCTTTGCCCCACGGACACCACTGGTCCTGATCTCGGCGCCCTCGGGCCTGCATGGTGAGTACATACCAGCCTCCCTGTTCTTATTCCTTACTAATGATCGGTCATTCCGTGCATATATCCCAGCCCCGGTTGGTGCTCCCTTCGGAGCCTTCCTTTCCCGAGTGAAAGGGAGGGAGCGCCACCGAGTTCTTTCCTTTCCTTTCCTTTCATCTTTTTCATTCTCTCTGTTTCTCTGTCTTTCCGTTTCGCTTCATCTTCTCTCATTTCCTTTCATGGTCGCTTTTCTCGTTTCTGTTTCTGTTTCTCTGTTTCTTCCGTCTGTCTGGAGTTTTCTTTCCATTTTCTATTTCTCTTTCACCACAGTCTTCGCTTGAAGACCGTAGGAAGCAGGTGGCACTCGGTGGTAAGTACCCCGCATAATTCTCTCTCTGTTGTTATACTAACCGCTATGTATCAGGTTTACTTTGCTCATTTTTATTTTATTTCCTTCTTTCATTTCTTTCATTCCGTTTCGTCTCATTTTCTCTGTCTCTTTCTTTTCTTTCTCTTCATTCATTCAGTTTCTTCTCTCTTCTTGTCTCTTTCACTTCCCCTTTCCGTTTCTTCTCTCTGTCGGCCTCCTTTCATTTCGTTTTCATTTCTTCCTCAGACCTCGCTCGGACCCCGCTTGGACACCACAGGAAGCAGGTTTATGGCATTTATGTGCAGGGAGTTATGGTGTCATCTGACGCTTTGATACCTCGTGCCTCGACGTTCCGCTGCACTGCTACGCTTATCTCGCGCATACAAAGTATCAATAACTTGTTGTCAGCCCAAGTTTGTTCGCGGAGCCAGGCATCCAAGAGTGCGATGTATCCTGTCATCACTTGAATGAAAGGTAATCAGATTCAGGTCAGAGGAGTAGACAGTACTGGAACGCCCGGTCAATGTGTAGAGCAGATTAACATCGCAAGGAAAGGATGAATATATAATATATATTCCATCGGCCTCCCGCGGGATCCGAGCAAGGCTGTTATCAGACGAGTTTGTAATCTCCGAAAGGCAGAATTGGGTGGACGCATTTGGTGCCCCGAGGAATGTAGCTGGAGATTTGGGTCTGAGATGTGCGTATGCGAAGCCTCAAATGCTGATTCCGGGTTGAAATTGGTTGAAATATTTTAATTGGCAGGCTCCAGACAGGTTCAAGTGATTCGACGGTCGCAGGAACTTGCACCTGGAAAGAGTTCCAGGATTGAGAGCTTGGACATGGGCCTGACGTGAGGCTACATGTCCTGGTTAGTGAAAGAAATCATAATGATATTATTTCTCGACACTTACTAGGGTATCGTCATTCAAGCCTTCCCATAACTGCGGCATAACAGCAACGTCCATCGCGCGAACAGTGTTTATTTCCTAGTGAACAGTGGTATGTGCCACGGCTTGGTCGGGGCGAAGCATATCAGCACCAGACTTGAATGAATAAGGGGTATTGCTAATAGCTATCAGTAACACGGAAGCGAATTTCCCAGGCTGGCTGCGGTTTGTCGGCGGTGGGTGAATGATCCAGAAAGCCGGATGAAAGGGGATGCGTTTGTATTCAGTTCAAGTTGCCTAGCCCTATAGCCCATTTTGCAGGTACAATCCGAAGTGAAGTCTTTCGGGAACCGGGTTCACATAGTCGATACCCCGAAGCGCGGAGGGGCCCGACGCTCGAACAGCCGTTCCCCGAGCACAAAGTCTGGCAAACGACTAATTTCACTGATCAGTAAAATAAGGCAAACGAGTAGCATGACGCGGAGACTCATCGGGGACCACTGTAACTGGCCATTCACGCGCTTCAAGGGGACTCGCATGCTCAGCACACCAAACACTCGCATGCATACAGTACGCAAACGCGATAAAACTGTATTCCATTAAAATAAAGCAATGATATCACATACTCAACCAACGCTAGCAATGAGACGAAATCACCCCACGCGCTCCGCCCATGCTCAGCAGTTACTTCCCGCCGGCCAGCTGACCATCCACACCCTCCTTCCCACCACCAGCGTCTTTCCAGGTCACCATATCCGGGTCCCTGCAGTACCGCAGCAGCGCCCGGCCCACCTCGGGTATCACGTCGCGGTGCACGTCCTTGCCCCACAGGATGTCCAGGTGCTCGTAGCCGGGCAGCCGCGTGTGCGCCGTGTGCTCCGGCAGCGCGGCGAGCATGACGTCGATGTCGACGAGCGAGTCGAGCGCGCCCCACAGCAGCACGATGGGCGCGGTGATGTTGCGCGCGGGGAAGCGCACGGGGCGGTGCGACGCGGACGCGTACCCGCCGCCCTTGGCGGCGCGCACGGGCGAGATGCTCGCGAGCGAGAGCGAGTCGTCGTACATCTGGAAGCTCGCGGTGCGCATGATCTGGAACCAGTGCACGACGGACTTGACGGAGGCGGTCGAGTAGAGGTGCGCGTACGCGGCGAGCTTCTGCGCGGGCGCGATGTTGGCCGAGCGCCACGCGAAGAGGAAGGAGAGGGCCGTGTCGATGACGGCGGTGAAGATGGGCGGGTAGAGGATCTGCGCCCAGGTGGTCGTCGAGGAGAGGATGGCCTTGCGGCCGAAGAAGAGGAAGAGGAGCGTGGGGCTGGGGGCGGTGGGTGAGTGCGTGTGTGTGCATAGCGCAAGAAGGACGTACGATGATTTCATCAGGCCGTCGACGATCGGCGCTGCCAGGCCTGCGGGGCTCATGGCGGGCGCCAGCGCGATGAAGACGTTCACTTTCTGGTTCAGCTGCGGGTGTATGCTCAGCGCGGCGAACGCCTGGGCCGTGCCCTGGCTGAAGCCGATGTAGCCGAGGCTGGGCGCCTTCGTCGCGTCGAGGATGTACTGGATGGAGTCGGGGATGTCGTACCACGCAAACTCGTCGATGGAGAAGTCCCAGAACTTGGAGCGGTTGGGGCTGGAGTGGATGGACTTCTTCGAGTACTTGTTTCCCCTGTTGTTGCCCAGCCACACGTCGAAACCTGCCAGACCAGTTACCAGTTAGCCGCGGTCGTTGCACACAGCGAAGGCGCAGGGCCGGCTCACCGGCTTCGACGAGCGCGAACGGGATAGCGCGCTCCGCGTCCGTGAGGCACACCCACACCTCGCTGTTCATCAGCAGCCCGTGGTGCAGGTACACCACCGGCCTCCCGGTGCTGCCCGTCCGCTGCCCCTTCTTCGCGGGTATGCGGTGCAGCCCGAGCAGGTACCCGTCCTTGGTCATGACCACATGCTCCTCGTGCTTGTACCCGTGCACCGCGCACAGCGCCTCGAAGTCCGGCGCCTTCAGGATCTTCTCCGCGGTCGTCGCCTCGCGCGACTTGGCCTTGGCGCCCCCGGGCTTCGGGCGGCCGGCAAAGTGGTGGAAGAGCAGTCGCGAGCGGTTGTAGAACCACACGATGATGAATTTGGGGAGGAAGAATATGACGGCGCGGAGGACGGTCTCGAATGCGATGAACAGGAAGCCGAAGACCACTGCGCTGTATTCGCGGCCTGACAGTCGGCCTATCAGCGGAAAGTGCGGCATGTTGAGGGATAAGAGTAAATTAAGATATCATGAAGAGCGAGTTGGTGCAAACAGCGCCTACGGGTAATGTCGTCAGGACCGACTCCACTTTTCGCGCACGTGAAAATTTGTGGCTGTGGCAGGTTCAATTTCTCCTCAGACCCAACTCAGACCAGTAACAAGACGGCGTGATGTCATGGTTATACAGAATCGAAAGGAAAATGATGTGCAGGTGAGTATCCGATGTGACGGGCATGAGAGTGCGATGTCACTTCCTCCCCCTCGGTGCGGCGACTGGCATACCCCTCTATTAGTGTTGTGCCGGGCTGGGCCTCAAGCCCGAGGCCCGGCCCAGCCTGGCCCAAAAAGCCCGGCCCAAGCCCGGCCCAGTACTGGGCTTCAGCAGGCTTGGGGCCGGGCTCAGGATCTTCGAAGCCCAAGCCCTGGGCTCAAGCCCGGGCTTGAAAGTGGCGTGGGAATACGCTTCACGGGCCGCACCATCAGATCTTTCACTTCAATCACATCTCCCACCGACCTCCCACTATACTTCTGGGGTATATTTTTAACAATGTAAAGCATTATTTACATCATTAGGAATAATCTTACCTTGCCAGTTTCTCTTAGCGAATAGCCTGTTCGACGGAATGGAGGCTTCAAGCCGTGTTGCCCATTTCGGAACCAATGGCAATTGATAATGAGTCGCAACTCCCGCACCATATTTCCCGCACAATTTGCGCCTCGTGTTCTGCCTATGGAGCATTCTTGCTGCTCATCCAGGTTCCTATCACCATGAGGTTACCATCTGTCTCATTTAATTTGATCTCAGTTGCTCTTGAAGACGATCTGTACAGCTGCTGAGACAAAGCTGGGGTAGAATATATTACTGGATAATCAAATTTACTCCAGTCTCCTATGGAGATTGGCGCATTAACGGCCCGACATTCGAAGGAGCTAGGGTGGCAATGTTACTGGTGGTACAGAGCATTTGCTTAATATAAAATATGTGAGCAATGATTTTTTCACTCGCAATGCGTCGTCCTCATGGTGTCTCTCGTACTCTGTCCAGTTCTACACACCTATACAATTGGGGGTGAAGTGTGCTGTTACGGCTAATCTGCCATTTTCCACCGTGGCAAAATTGGAATTTTGGAACTGTTGCCTACAGTATTGAAAATTACACAGAAAACAGTGTTATATCCATATCTTAAACTTGTGAAACAGTGAGGGTGTTGTTGTGAAATTGAGCATACAAAACAGCCAAATGAGCTGTTTTGGGCGGCTTTTTGTGAGAATACAGCTGAAATCCACGGATTGCACAGCTCATAGCTGACCAACACCCCAAACATTTTGCACATTTTAAATGTGGATTTGACACTCTTTTCAGTGTACTTTCCGATGGTGTGAGTGACAGTTCCAATTTTTCAATTTTGCCAGGGTAGAAAATGGCAGATGCGCCGTAACAGCGCATTTCACCCCCAAATTGTATACAATATGTACACAGTACAATAGATCCCATCCTAAGCTATCAAATTGTCACTTACACCTTGGAAAAATATTGAGTTCTCGCAGAGTTACATGCAAATCACAATCAGCCATTATTTTTGGCCGCCACTGTATGTGGAAGATCAGGATGGGGTAAGAGGTAGGAGAGTCAAGATGCCAACAATGCTCAGACTTTGCACTTCCCCTCACAGCTACACACTGAACGCGGTTAGTATGACAAAAAACAGCGAAATATGCGGGGTACGTACCACCGAGTGGTGTCCAAACGGGGGTCCAAGCGAGGTCCGAGGAAGAAATGAAAACAAAACAAAACGAGACCGACAGAGAGAAGAAACGGAAAGGGGAAATGAAAGAGAACGAAAGAAAAGAAAGAAAGAGAGAAAGAGAGACGAAACGGAGAGAAGGAAATGAAACAGAGAAAGAGAAAGAGAAAGAAATGAGAAAGGGAAACCTGAGACATAGCGGTCAGCATAACAACAAAGAGTGGATCATGCGGGGCACTTGCCACCGAGTGCCGCCTGCTTCCTACGGTCTCCAAGCGAAACCCATGGAAGAAAATGAGAGAAAATGAAAGAGAAAATGAAGCGAAACGGAAAGACAGAGAAACAGAGAGAACGGAAAAGATAAAAGGAAGCGAAAGGAAAGAACTCGGTGGTGCTCCCTCCCTTCCACTCGGGAAAGGCAGGCTCCGAAGGGAGCACCAACCGGGGCTGGGATACATGCGCGGAATGGCAGAATTAGTAAGAGAATAAGCACAGGAGGCTGACATGTACTCACCACGCAGGCCCGAGCGCGCCGAGATCAGGACCAGCGTTGTCCGTGGCGCATGAAAGGAAATGAGGGGAAATGAAGAGAGACAGAAAGGCAAATGACAAGAAACAGAGAGAATGAAAAAGACGAAAGCAAAGCAAAGCAAAGAACTCGGTGGCGCTCCCTCCCTTTCACTCGGGAAAGAGGCTCCGAAGGGAGCACCGACCGGGGCTGGGATAATGCACGGAATGACCGATCATTGGCAAGGAATAAGAACAGGGAGGCTACATGTACTCATCATGCACACCAGTTGTCTGTGGCGCAAGGAGAAATGGAAAAGAAAAGGGAATTTGGAAAGAGAAAGGAAAGGAAACAGAGAGACAGAAGAAACGGAAAGACGATGGAGGGAAACTGGAAAGGCTACGACGAAAGGGAATGAGGAAAGGAAAGGAAAGGAAGGGGCTGACGATAACCAATCCGTGATTAGCGAAAATAGAGAAGCCAGAAGCTAACGCGCACTCACACAGTTGTGCTCGAAAGCGGCCGCTTGCTGTCCTGTCGGTGGCGAGTTGGTGTCCAGCTATGGGGTTGACGATGAGGTCAGATAGAATATGTCAGAACTGGCTGGCACGCAATGACAATCGTGACCAGCGCCGTAGGTGTCAACTGCGGATAATAAGCGACTGTGAATACGAATGGGAAGATAGGAGCTGATATGTACTCACCACGGAGGCCAGAGGGCGATGACGATGGCAGACCGTATACTCGTGGTCGACGGTGTTGACTTCGAAGGTCTTTGAAGGTCACTAGCTAGTGTTAGTGTGAATGAGGAAAAGCGGCTGGCATGTACTGACGATTGACGGTCGAGGGCGATGCGAAGGATCCCAGCGACATAACTGGTACTGTTGCTTTCCATCTGCGGTGGTCATCGTGAGTCGGTGTTGACGTTCGGCCTGGAAGCGTAGTTACATGTTGTCGATCTACGAGCTAGGCGGCAAGTGCTGGCGACGATGGCAGGCGATAGGTGACGGTGGACTCAAAGAGCAAGGTAGGTCCGGTTGTAGACAAGAAATAGTCGCTGAATGGATTCTAAATCACTAGAAGCGGCTGGTAGAAGCTGGAGGGTAATCGGTGAAGTTGGGGTGCGCTGGTGGAGGGAAGTGGAAGAGAAGGTGAAGTAGTCAGCCCAAGAATCAACCCCTTAAGTATTCGCTGCGGGCCCTTTGGTGTCCAAGCAAGATTCTGTGTGGTGCATTATAGGGGTTCGCCGAGATGATTTTTCTTCAAGCGAATGCTGCAGGTTCTATGAGCAACGAGGTCAGCATGTGCAGCCGATAGAACATGCGAAGATAATGGTTAGATCCCCAGTAGCAGTAACAGCTGGCCGGCTTGGCTGAATGTGAAGCTTGGACGTTTCTGCGTCGATTGAAGCATAACAACCAGGGAAGGTGTCTGCCTTTGGTCTGCCTGCTAAGGTACACATATTGTTAGATTAAGCGAAGGAGTTGGATCGACGCATCAACGAGACCATTCTGGAATATCGCCGTAACGTACATGACCAAGAGCATTGCGCCTCGAAGGGGTCGGGTGATTCTTGGGTGATTCTTGAGTATGTCGAAAATTAGCAAATCTCCGCAGCACATGTATATTAAAATGCAAAAATGATCTTCGAGCAAGCAAAGACCACATATTTCTCCCTAATAAGCGAGAGGTACTGCATAGGAAGCCTCGAGGTCGAGAAAGGCAGAGGGCCGGAGAAGGTACAGCACAAGAGGCAAGAGGCAAAAGACACATCAAGGCACGACTCCAATGGTCGGAGTAGCAGAAGTTACAAGGGCCCAATGGCAGAGGCCCGGTCACCATTTGGGAGTGGAAGAAAGGTGTCAGTACGAAACAGACAAGACCGCAATACGTCCAAGGGGTGGCTGCTTTGAGGCGGTGAACGGGGTTCTTAGTGCCTTGCACGAGCCCCGTCTGAGTCACTGGCGGGCAAGAATGTTAGGCAGAGCAAGGCAAGATCAACAGCATAGCAGGTTTCAGGCAACTGTATTTGAGGTTTGAATACACGCAAGCACTGGCGAGAAGAACTGAAACTTGAGCGTAGAATCCTGAGCGACGAAGTGGCGCGACTGCTTGCACATGTTTATGTTTTGAGCCGCGTTCGCTGCCGTCGATCGATCTAAGTTGCTCACAACATCCCATCATCCTGCGTCCCCTTGCTTCCTCGTCAAATTCCTCTTATAGAACTTGAATCAGAGATGAGCACGCCATTACTCGTAAATGGCCGAATTGAAACATCTCGTGCAGCCCCAGTATTCTCAAGAGCCTCATGCGCCCCTGGAATGCATGACAACTCTGACGCCCGACCTCACTCCACTGCTCTTCATTCGCTTCTTTGCCAACGCTCACGTCTCTGTGCATGTGGCAATCACTGCGCTTGGCAAGCTAACTGGATGGTTCACAATGTATCCTGAGAAGTGCTGATGCGCCCACCGACTGCCGCACTTCTACCTATCTCCACGGACATGGGATCGAGGACTTGTGTCCCTGAACCTTGACCTTGATACCTCGGCTCTTTTGCTTCTGTAAGTCGCTTGCATTACAGCTCTATCTCTCAATCATAATATAGCCTGCTCGGGCTTCTCCGCACCTTTCGCATCGCTGAGGGATGACGCTAGAAAGGCCCGGGGACACAGTACTTGCGCAGACTACCCTTAAAAGCTTTCAAACACATCTGTTTTCCTGGATGTTGAAGCTAATAAAAAACCCGATCTTGGCATGAGAGTGATATCACATCGCCGGAGAAAGGCATGTATCTCGTGCGCTTGGCTGCGGCGGAAAGGGTATCCCTAGCATGATAATCACTGGGCCAAGCACCAGGGATGCAGAAGACAGCAGAAGCTTGCAGGATCATGCAGCATGATCATCATGCATGAGACGGTGATCGGGAGCAACCTTGAAAATGCTGCATTAATATTGCCGGCATATCCCGATATGTCACAGTGCCTGTCGTTCTATCTAACAGCTAATCATTGACATGTTGACAGTGCATCTCCGAGAATCTGAAGCGATGCTGCTGAACCGACACCAATTGTGCTCTTCGTGTCGTTTCGAATGTCAAGTCAAAGTCCTGATCTCGCGGAGAACTTCGTGAACTCAGTTATCAGGGATTGCTGTGGACAATGTCGGCCTTCGAGAAGGCGGGGATGGCATCCGGCTTTGGGAGTGGACCACTGTGTCAGGGGCGGCCTCAGTTTCTTCGATTGACCCCACGCTCAAGCTTCTAATCCACTCCAATGAGTCAGGCTGGATGGATCCTGAAAGCACGCACTTGGACACAAACGACAGCGGTGAGAGGGATCACTCTCCATTATGGCGGGTAGCAGGTGATTCTCCCCGCGCATGCATTGAAGATGTCGCGCAATAATAGAGTGTATGTATTAGCTGTGACAGGAGACTAAACTCCGGTCTGCGGCGGACGCGATCCATCATGAAAGTTACGGAAACTTGCGGTTCACGGTAAGTTCACCGCTAGAAATAGAACGAAATGCTACTTACCTTCACGATGTGGCTTTTGGGTCAGTTTAAGAGGTCATAGGTACCGGGAATCCGCTCCAAATTGAAGCATTTGCGGGGTGGCTGCAAGGCATCCCCCGTCCTGAACAGAGTCTCAGAGGATTAGTATATATATCGCAGCAAGCATGGAATTGCTACCTATCAGTATTTCAATCACATCTTCACAATGGGAGCAACTCTATCGAAGCCAGCCACTAGCACTACTATTCGCGGACCTGCTGTGTCGCCACCTGCCGGCGCCACTCAGGATTCCTCCCAGGAAACAGCTTTCAACGAGAAGAGATCCCATATAGACGGTGTTCACCCGTGCGCTGGCCCATCCTCCAAACCAATGTCTGCCAATGGCAGCCTTACTCTAGACAATATGTCCGCTTGGGAGTCTACCGCGTCTGGTCCGGTCCACACCCTCGCCCGCACCATGCTGCCTAACAGCCCTATCACTTCGCTTCAGCGACGTCAGGTCCTTATCGATGATATCCACGTATACAATACTGATATCCAATTCAAGACGAGCCCCATTGCGAACCAGAGGAGTACTGGCAGGTGTTGGCTGTTCGCGAGCACGAACATCCTGCGATACAACGTGATGAAGCGTGCGGGACTCAGCGAGTTCCAATTGTCTCAAGTAAGTCGAACATTCAAAGGTTATTCCGCCGATGACTAACATTCCTTGCAGCCTTATTTGTTCTTCTATGATAAACTGAACAAAGCCAACTACTATCTCGAGCTCATGATGGAGAACTCCGACTTGCCCCTCAACTCCCGCCTCATTTCGCATCTCTCCTCTTCCGCTGCCCTCCTCGCGGACGGTGGACAATGGGACATGGCCGTCAACCTTTTCGAGAACTACGGCTGTGTGCCACACGTCATCTATACAGAAACCGTGCACTCCGTTAACTCCGCGCCCCTCAACAACCTCCTCCAGAAGAAAGTCCGCGAACACGGCATGGTCTTGCGCAAGCTCTCTCGGCAGCTGCGGGCGCAGAACATCGCCGAGGATGAGCAGCTGACGACGCTGAGGCCGAAGAAGGAGGCGCTGATGGCAGAGACGTACAGGATGATGACGGCGATGTTGGGTGTGCCACCGAGACCAGACACCAGTTTCGACTGGAACTACTATGACAAGGACAACAAGGCACACAAATGGTCAGGAACTCCGCTGGAGTTCTATGCGACTTTTGTTGGGAAACAGGTCAGTGCAGCCGATGTCATGCATAGGGCCATGAGCTGACGCGGCTGTAGCCATCGGAGAGCTTCTGGATGATCCATGACCCACGCAACACTTTCTCAAGAGTGTACACCGTGGACAAGCTGGGCAACATCTGGGGAGGGAGACCTATCACTTGTAAGTCCGCATGTTAATGCATTATCTCTATCATATATGCGATTAACTTGATTTTTGACACGCAGATGTGAACACGGAAATGGAAAATTTGAAGATGACCGTAGTAAAAATGCTCCAAGCAGGCCAGCCCGTCTTCTTCGGCTGCGACATTTTTCAACAAGAAGATAAAACACTCGGCATGCTGGATGTTGACCTATTTGACTACGACATAAGCCGGCTTTCCACCACCGCCTCCTTCCAACCAACTAATCCAATAATATGCAGACACCCTTCGGAATAACTCTCAACCTAACGAAAGCCGAGCGCGTGGACATCGGTGAATCGTCCATGACACATGCAATGGTGATCACCGGCGTGCATCTCGACGACAACGGCAGGCCGCTTAAATACAGACTGGAGAACGCCTGGGGCGAGAATATCGGGTTCAAGGGCTGGTTCTGCATGACAGATTTGTGGTTCGAGCAGTACGTGACATTCTTACAATTTTACGTGACGGCGCTGATGGGGTCGCGATTATTATTATGTTTGTATAGGTACGCGTTCCAGATCGTCGTGCCCAAGTCATTCGCGCCCAAAGAGCTCGTAAAGCTGTTAGACGAGGAAGAAAGGATAGTGCTGCCCGCTTGGGACCCGATGGTGTGTTCACATCATAATATTTTATATTCTCTCGTGCTGACCTTGTAATTCAGGGCGCACTCGCATAATGGACATACTCCATCCGAGTCATGTGCCCATATTATCCACTGACGGGGATTTAAAGACGGATTTCTGTACTTATATCTATCACGTATTTACAGGTCCAGCGTCGACAGGACGTTTTCGATCTTTATCACACATTGTGTATTGGCCCCAATACTGCTTTCCATTTCGATAACAGGCATCTGATATCTTGAAATAGCAACCTTGAAGCTGATAATGTTCAACCCAGCGGCTGATTTATTTTATCAATGCACAGAGTGATTCTGATTCCGTCCTCGTATCGAATGCCTCTTGCATTTTCCCTCGTCTCCTCGCTCCTTCTACAAGGCTGCATCGCGCCCGCCATATCCGATGCCACCTCGAACCCCGCTTCCTTCTTAGCGCAATCAGAGCAGGTGACATACATCAACGGGCTTAAAGGACGATATCTCCCTTGTGTAACCCTGGTGCCACCAGCTTACTTCATACTTTCCTATTCGGGCCATATTTCCTACCTATGTTCGACATTTACCTTTGTCTATTCCTTGGCTTCGTACCATGCTTCGGAATAGGTTCGTCATCTCATTCATTTCTATTCTATGTACCAAGCTTCTTAAAGTGGCGGCCAAATGAAATGCCTCCGTCTCTGTAGTCTTGTTTGGCATGTAACTCTGCGAGAATTCGATATTTTTGCTAGGTGTAAAGGACAATTTGATAGCAAAGGGTCTTCTGCATCCTATTCTATGCAAGGTATTTACATTTTAAGTTGATCTGCATGTGCTTCAACTTATGCAAAATTGTACAGAAAACTTGCATGCTAATGCTCGATGAAATCGTGGATTTGGAAAATGGGTTGCTCACCATCTGAAAATATGATTCAGTGCTAAGGGCACTGAGGTTGGGGGAGCTTTTAACGAGGCTTAATTCACTCAAGGCTGCATATATATATTTGAATTCATCAGGTCTTTTGCAGAGAGAGAGAGAAAGACGCACAGGCGCAGACGAAAAGTTCTCGTGTGGTGGATATTGGGCCTATCGCTCTCGGGCACAGCCATCTTGTTTTCGCGAGCCCCACGAAGATACTAGGGGGAGGCAAGCTCCCCCAATTAGCTGAGATATTCATACTTTAAATGCAAAAAATGGTTGTGATTTGAGGTGGTTATTGAGGATACAAAGACACACATAACCGGAGCATGTACAAGCCATATAAATGCTGGAAAAACTGTGTGTACTCCAGTTAGATGAGTGTTTGTACCCTCGATAGCTCCCCCAAATCACAACCATTTTTCACATCTAAAATATGCATATGACACTATTCTTAAGCTACTTGTAGTCCTATGTGTTCCCTTCTCTCTCGCAGAACAGTGGATGTAGCAGGTTTGCACAATTGCCATCATTGCCATCCCAGTGGCAATGGCTGTGGCACTGGCGGCCACTAATACATCCCTTGCCACCAGCCGTTGATGCTGTGGAGCATATAGCCGTTTTCATTGGTGTTGATGGTGGATCTCTTCCCAGTCTCGCTGCCGGTTTCACCCTTGCATTTGCCGGCGTCCAGCATTTGCGAATCTCAAAAGAGGATAACAATTCGAATCCGGAAGCTGCAGCGAGGGAAGTGGTCACTGGGGTCCTTAGTGAGCGAGAAGGAGATTCTTGAAGCAACAGAGAAACACGAGGTTCACAATAGTCCATGTTAATTCAACTTCAAGCTAACTGTGTTCCATATACAGCGCGAAAAGGCCCAGCTCAAGAGAAAAGAGCTCGAGCTCGTGCATATCATGCTCCAGCTCCAGGAGAAGGAAACGAAAGCCTTCGCAGATGCCAATAGGAAGAAAGACGCTGAGGCGAAACCCAAAGTTGCTCAGCTCTCATATTTTGCCGCTGTACTCAGTGCACTGTAACATACATACAGTTTCAGAATTAATACAATTGGCTTCCTCTATCTTTCTGAGTGCCTTCCCACCGGAAAACATTTTATCTTCATCATCTTCTTCATCAATATTAGGATTGGGTAGCTCAAGTTATTCAACTATAGTGTGTATATAGCAACATCCCGGTGTCCGCCTTTTCGACTTCAAGTATATAAGGGTCCACTAGTGTACTGTGTGTACCAATCATGAAACTCTGTTGACATCCTGGCTTTTATGTGTATCCTGGGTGCCCTCCTTTCCATGTTCTCTCTATTGCAATTCTGTCTTCTTCAATACATGTATATACATCAATAAAAGCCATTACATATCTCTGATGTATTTTATACCAGATTATACTTGTGCGAGACTCTGATGTATGGTCATTTCTCATGTTATTGGTTTGAGGTGACTCTGTGAATCTCCAAGGGTTCTGAATATACAATTTTCTACCCAGATTCTTCATTATATACATGATATATACATTTGAGAGGCTAAGCTATGCTTATAGAACACTTCAAGGCCATATGTATGAGCTGTAGAGTATATCATAGTACCTGAGATAAAATTCTTCCTTGTATGGGCTTATACTGTATAACTATGGATCACCCTGTCGCGGAGAGTTTCATAAGAGCACACTAGCGACTTCCAGATACTAAAAGTAGCACACCAACATCAGGAGGGATATACATTGTGCATACACGAGGGAAGGTCACCAGTTTGAGCGAAATACCCATGGTACACTAGCCCTAATGCATTGATTTTTATTTTAAATAGATGGATAGTAGTAAATGGGATACCCAAACGTTTTCCAAACTCACAAGAAACCTCAGAGTTGCTGTTAGGAATGGGGAGGGTGTTGCAAAGCTGAGTGGCTGAACTTCAGCCACTCAGATTTCCAAATGCGGACTCATTTCGATCGGCAACAACGGCCTTTGGTCGTCGTCGTCCTACCACATCCCCATCCACAATGCTCCGTCCACCCCTCTACATCACCCATGATCGACTGCAGTGGCCATAGAGGCCTGTAATGGCAACCCATTACATATGATGCAGATGTTTATACCCGCTAACGACCCTGTTTGCAGTCGTTTCCCGATCGTCGCGCCCACTCGCTGTTGTAGCCCCTATGCACACACGCAACCTGCAAGCATACCCGTGCCCGTCATGCATGCATGCACTTACCAAACCTGCCTGTCCGCCTGTCCGCCCGCCCGCCGCTGGCTCCCGCACGTACACACGCCCAGGCCACTGGTTCCTGCGCACACACACCTACCTAGCTAGTACGTGTACCCCACCCGCCAGCTCCCAAGCCTGTGTGCCAGCTCGCTCGCTAGCCGTCACGCATGCCTGCACCATACCCAGCTCACATGTGCGCGCTCTGCCCCTAGTGCGCTTCCCATGCGCGCACCCTATCTGCACACCCACATGTGCACTCAAGCATCCTACCTCCCAAGTGCCCGCCCCGGCGCCCAAGTGCATGAGCTAGCCCGTATGTGTGCCTAGTGTACATGGTCCCTGCCCGCCCGCAGCTCACACCGGACCCACTTCCGCACACCTTCACTCGCACATGACCTATTGTTATCACTATACACTATCCTGCATGTACATACCATCTATATTAGCCCTAATATAATTCTTTTACCGCTCTGTTCCCTTATTCAACGACATGATGTAATTTGGAGGATAAGGGCGTGATATTGTATTTCACCTGTGCATAGATAGCCAGGAACTATCAAAACTATGTATACACACCTCTTATACATACCCCATACATCCCATTCAAGAAATTTACTCAAAAGTCGAATACCGATAGCGGGCGGCGGCGGTGGCGGACAGCGAGCACGAGCGTCAGGATGGCGCCGAGCACCCGAAACGTGATCACAGAAGTGTCGGAGCAACCGAGAACGGAGTGCCGCCCCAACATACTGGCGAGCACCATACTGGGTCAATTGTGGGATGCTACAAGGTGAATAGTTAGCCATAATTACCGGGAGCGGGTCTCAGGCATACTTTTGGGCTAACTAGCCTGGGCATACTGCTATGCCACAGCTAGTAACAAGATGTGAAGTGTGTGATTCACAGGTGCTCACTTGTCGTCCTCGGGATAATGATTCCCATTCAAGGCTTACAGTAACTGTGCCATGCAGTAAAAACCCTGGGCCATGTGGACTCGTACATGCCGCTTGCCGGCCTCACCCGCAAGTATTTGGGTTAGTGTGATCTGGGGATCTGTAACAGGTAACTCTACACTCCAGAGCAGATTGCCTCTGATGCGCGCTCACCCTCCCTTAGCGGTGCTGCAGGCTGCCTTAGGCTACAGCGACCAAGCTCAAACTTTTAATTAGCTCACCTTTCTTCTGCTCCCTCACACATGATAGGTTCCTTGCGCTGTTGCATAACATGCTAAATACAAAAGACACATGTTCGACAGTTTTCCATAGGATCTAACCGCCCTTGCGTGATAAGACCTGTACAATCTCTCAATCACTGTGTGGAAACGACTGAGGAAGAGAGGAATGTAACACGACTGGCGGCGTCGGATATTTGCCCATCACATATCCGGTCGCAATCCTGCCGCATAATAAATTTTTGAGAAAGGCTATGTGACGCCGATATATTCCCTCGCATAGTTTATATTTGCAACAGAATCCGCGTGGCTCACATATCTTATCCACATTTTCTAATTAATAGTGTATCGCAGATGCTTAGGTTACCGGTGTCACGCCAGGAAACTGTTTCACACTGAAATATAGGAGTATTAATTAAATTTGGAACCAGGCCATTTAGAGTATTCTGCTAAGAACCCAAGGGATCGATAACTACAGTGTATCCATGATTACGATCAACTCAGGAAATTTAATCCAGGTCTAGTTCAAATTTGGAGCTGTCACTAAGTCGAAAATAGGATCATAAATGCAACTCAAAAGCATAAAATTCCAACATCAAAATTTACGACTAGACATGAATATCAAACGACCTCCTTTTTCACTCGAAGAGACCTCTTCCAGCTCTGCTCTAGCCTAGACGCCATGGCTGCCTGAATCTGGGTAATCGGACCCATCACCACTACATCTCGCCTCCAAGCACGATGGACCTTAGGGACAATTTCCACGCTAGGAAGATCCAAATCCTCGAGCCGGGCTCGATCGGTGTACTGATACAAATTACGCCTTGCCAACGAAAGGTGGACCGGAAAGTCGAGATGGTGTGGGATGATGAGCGTAATGAATGGGGCGCACCACCATTGGCCAGAACGAATAATGGTGCGAGCACGGAAAAACGAGAAATTCATCTCGTGATGAAGGAGGGGCCCAAGGGTTACGTACAGACGGAAGGCCGGCAGATAAAGGAATGGGGAAGTGACATGGCCAAAAGCCACGAAAAACATGTACGGGTCCTGGGGCATAAAGTTGCCCAGCAACACGCGAACGTCGTCGGGATACACAGGAATGAGGGCGCTAATAAAATAGCGAGAGCCGTCGGGAATGTCGATTGACGATGACGAGCGGTCCAACTCTTCAGAGTCAGCCAACGTACCCGGGGAATACACGCTGTCACATTTCCATCAGTTCAGGTTAATCATCAGAAAAGACTCAGGGACGCACCTTAGGAATCGATCAGAATCCCTACCCGTCAGATCCCTCTCACGGCATTCCTCAGCATCTCCCCGGCATCCTAGTAGCCCGGCTGTCACAACGGCAGTGGGAACCTGAAACATGAGGCTTAATTTCGCTTAAATAAGACCCAAATCAGTATACAGCATCTGCAAGTTGAAAAAAGGTCCTATTGCACTTACGAATCAACGGAAAATCTCAAGAAATGAAAGCACAGAACGACGATGTGTCAAAAATAAGAGGAAAACATTGATGTGTCAAAGTTAGAGGAAAAGAACGGATGCAGCAACACTTATTACTCCTTAGAAAACCAGTCTTCCGGAAATCACTGGCACATGCCACAAATAATACCGGCGTGTAAA